>JAWWMO010000002.1:1762185-1844807 GCA_035047845.1 Dendrocincla fuliginosa
TCTCCTCCTTCTCCTCCTGCACTGACCTTGATGTCTGTGTTGCTAATCCATGGCTGCAATTTTTACTGTGCATCAACTCTCTGTTCTTAAATATGTTATCATACAGAGGCGGTACTATGATTCAAAAGCAGGAAGTGCCTCTCAGAGCTGACTATCATTGGCTCCATAGGATTGGGGAAATTTCTAGCAGCTTCTAACAGAAGCCACTCTTGCCCCTATCAAAAAACCAGCCACAGAAACCCATGACACTCAGATAAGATGTTATGGGCTATAAGGAAACAGGAGGAGTTGGAAGAAAAGGGTGTTTGTAACTGTTCTTTCTACTTTGTTTATTTGTTCCATTCCAGTGGAAATTTTTTCAACATGAAACATTTTGTTTACTGGAAAACTATATACAAGCTTGACTGAAGAGAGAAAAGCCACAGAATTTGTAAAGAAGTCTCTTGAAATTTGATATACCCCTCTGAAGATCTATATTGTCATTTTCTGTTGTGACTTTTCTTTGTGGTACTTAAGTGGTTTCCAGGCAATTCTGGGGAATGCAATCTCAAAAAGGACTTTGAGTTTCAGTCATTCTTCTTTTCTGAAGAAGTCACAAAGTCCTGTAGAGCTGGTGTTTTGACTTTTGTCTTTCAAATCCATGTTTAAAACCAATCTTGAATTCTCCACTTGGTGTTCTCTTTTTCAATACTTTATCCTTCAGTATTCTGTAAACTTTTGGACTTCCACATGTAAACAGGGAGAATATTATGGATACAGACAAAAAGCCCAGAAGCTGACTATTGTTGTTTTGACCAGTCACTTTGAAACTACTTTCCTGATTTCTCATCTGTATCTTTCTACTGTTCTTTCAGCTCTGGGTACCAACTGCATAATTATCTTCTGCATTAGAAGTGTTTATTGGGATTAGTTGATTTATCTTATGAACTCTCTACATGTAGTTTAAAATCGTGCTTGAAAGAAACTCTGGAGTGGGATGCCAGCTTCATTTTCCAAAGGAACTCTTATTAGGGAGCTCTCCATCCCAAAACATGCAAGACACTTCAAGTGAGAGAGGCTGGAGTGATGATGATGATGAGATGAGTCTACTCTCACTTTGGGTGTTCTGTTAACTGCAGATGTATGGCTAAAAAAACAAGGACAGTACTTGATTGTCACATAGAACATTTCCAAAATTTACTACTGATTTTTCTGTCCTAGTAGATGATATATTACTAAATTGATACATGAAGAATCAGGTTTATGCATGCTTCACTGTAAAGTAAACTTAGAGGCAATAGAAAAGTTAGGTAGGACATTATTCAGGAAAAACAGACAGTAAGCGAGATGATCTGTGTTAAAGAGGTGGGGAGGAAGGGCCACATCCTGGTTTACTGGTGTTGAAGTAGATCCTGGACTTCCACACTGAGGATGGTGGAATTGTTCAGTGACCCATGTATGACCAATACAGTATAACCAATACCAGAATCTGACTTGCTGTATGTTTGTTTAGTGGAAGTCATGAATATTCTAAAAATGCCCCTGTTATCTTCAAGATAGCACATCAAGGTGAGAAAGGGTTTTAAACTAAGACTGTATTCATCAGGATTTTTGTCTGACTTCTTTTTTATTTGTGAGAGACTGTGTTCCCTTCTCCATACCCTTCCCTGCATCCCCTTTGTACTCTCTACCTCCTTAGGTTGCCATAGCTTTGATGATCACTTGACCTCCAACCAAGAAGGAGGAAAATCCAAGAACGTTGTGAACCTGGGAGCAATCCGCCAAGGCATGAAGCGCTTTCAGTTTCTCCTGAACTGCTGTGAACCAGGCACTATCCCTGATGCCTCCATTTTGGCAGCAGCCCTAGATCTTGTAAGTCATTCATTGGTCTACTGTTACCTTTTGAGTGAGAGCATGTGCATACATGGTGGTCTGCTATCAGTCACTACTGCTCTTTGTGCCCACACAGAAAGCAGGTAAAGCATCACAGCAATGCCAGCTGGTGCTGCTGGTATTAGCTGGAGCTTTAGCATCTGTGACTGGATGAGTTTGCAGACAAAATTGATCTTTTTTTATTACTTGGCTCCCCATAACTAGATTATTGCTAATGCAAAGCTTTTATTGTTGACTTCATATTGTCTTTGCTCACAACCATTCTGTTTCTGCTGCTAGTCTCAATCTACAGAATAAGGATTGAAGACTAGATAACTGCTTGAAGAGGCATAGGATTTTCACTCAGGAGTTCTGAAAGAGTTATAAATACATTACACAACACTGAACTATTAGTCCCCAGAGTCAGTCAGTGAAAAAAAAAAATTAAATGTCAGTGTGCATGCTTTTATGCATTTATACAGGTACTGCTAATTTGCAGATCCAAATCACAGAAGTGACACAATTCAGTCCCTTCTTCCTGATACCAAGTGTCTCTTCTATATCTCTGTCCTTCTTTTCCTTGCAGCTGATGATATTTTAACAGTCCCTTACATTTCTAAAGCAGTGGTCTTCAGCCTGTAGTTCATTGGCCAGTGAAGTTCTGTGACTGCAGGGTGTTTATGTGACAAACACAAGACTGTCACAAATACAGCTATGAAAAGCCAGCCAATTATTATCAATTTCTCTGTATGCTGCTCTTCTACTTCCTTCCATAAGTGTTTGGACATCTGCAGGCTGAAAAAAGATTGAAAGCCACTGCTCTCAGAGCATCTACAAGTTCTTTATCCCTTTGTCTTCCCACTCCCCACCTCTTGCCTCTTCGACTGTTGTGATATTTGTGCTCATATTCAGTTATTTTTTGCTCACTGCTGGAGATGCCAGGCTCATGGACTCTCCCTTTCTGCTACTGCTGTGCCTTCAGCTGTGCTGCCTTGCCTTCTCCATAGTTTTAGGGATGTTATACTCTGTACACCACTACTTTGTATCTTCTTCTTAACTTTGCATTGTTCGGATGCAGATTCAAGCGCATCTCATTAATGTTGGTCCCAAGTTGCTGTTGCTATCAGTTCACTGTTTGGACTGGTCCCCATCCATCTGCCAGTAGACATGTTTTTCAGTCATTAGGTTTCATGTTGGAGATTGTTGTCCCTCTGGCTGGAAGCCCTGGGAGCAGTGGCTGATGAGAAGCCTGTCTCATGCTCTCACAGTCAGAAGTGGTTCTTACCAGTCAGGATTGCAGGGACTTCAGAGGGTGGTTTGGGGGATAGTTGCACCTGCTAGGTGTGCTTCACCCAGTTTCATTCTGCGAGGCTGTCAGACTGCCACCCTGTGGCAAATGCTAAAATTACACAGGAAATGTAAGGTGCGTGGGAAGGAAGGAGCTCATTCCTAAAAACTATGTCACCAAGACCCTTCTAGGGATGTGCTACTCTCTGTGCTAATTAATCAGATGATAAAAGAGGGGTTGGGCAATTCTGTCCCTATTGTTTGTAAATGTCTTACTTATTTTTTATATTTGTCAAATGCTTAAGTGACAGACTGTGCCCATATATGAAGTCAGCTGGAATCTAGCAGTCACAGTGAACTGTTTGAAGACATCTGTCTGACTTCCAAAGCTGGCTTTTTCAAACTAGAATTTAATTCTCTCTCCGTTCCACTGAATGATTCAGAAGACTTTGGTATGAGAATTTCTAAAAGGTCTGCAGCTAAAGATGAAGGACATCTTGTTTTAGTTAAAGTCTTAGGAGATTCCAAGTACCTCTTCAGCCGGCATTTTGTCTATAAATAATGGAGATATATAGAAGTTCAGAAGTCATGTGCAGTGAAGGTTTTAACAGATGACAGCCTGTCATCTCACTGTATGTAATGGCAATGTGTGCTGTTACGGGAAGTTCCTGCATTTTATGACAGTAAGGTACACCCAACAGAAAATATTCCGCTTTTTAACTTCTGTTTTCAAGCTTTTAAAGTAATAGTTTGAGTCAGGTTTGGTGCAAATAGCTTGTTAAGTCATTATATCCAGTCTAGCTGCTAAGGCAACCTTTAAAAAATGGAAGGTGAACAGATCCAATTTCAGTTCTTCCATAAACTTTTTAAGCATGCTTTTTTATGCATATTTTCAAAATTCCATTCCTATACCAGCTTCAAGATCTTTGATTAGCCTGAATGTTTGTACAGATTTGCCACAGTGACTTAGACTAGTGTAAATAACTCAGGTGGGGAAGTACCAGCTTTCCTCTGACCAGTTTAATGGTGTGTGACACCTGTCACCATTACATTTCTCCATTAAGATATGTAAACTGGTCTGTTCTAACATGTAAATATTTTATCCTTGTTGAAGTGCCATAATTTTAATGCTTTCTGGCAGGGTTGTGTTTGAGAGGACCTACTAAGTATTGGGACAGCAGAAGCGACGTCTAAACTGCAAGAATCACTTGCTATTATCCTGAATTCACATCATCCTGAGTCTTAGGCAGGCTCAGTTGTTTCTATATCCCTGTTTCCATGGCAGAAATATTTGTCCACAGGACAGCATATGACCTGGAAGGAAATCGGAGATTGCTACAAACAGGTCCCCAGGGTAAATGACTGGGAACAGAAACAAAGAGCTGTGTCATGGCTTGTACTTGAGCATTTTTAGATATAATCAGACGGACTTGAACTACTGTTTTTGAGGCAATTCTCCAAGATACTGGTTACTAATTAATCACAACCTGTCTTCATTATACCCACTGAGCTACTTTTTCTGCAGACTTAATCTATGGTTGAACAAAGCAGAGCTATCTAGTCAGCACCTTTTGACAGTACTTAAATTTACTTAGCTTACTCTTAAAAGTAGATTGTTGCTATTTTGTGCATTTCTTTTTTGACTTGAAGAAACCAGTGGAAACCAATTTTTGCTCAAAGTGCCATGTAAAGTTTGAGAAAGGACTCAAGAAAATTACCACTAGTTTATTAGTCTTATAAAATTCATTGTTCTTGAAAACAAAACTAGACCTAAATGCTCTGCAGTCATAAAACTACAGAGTCAGCTTTACATGAGCATTATTGCAATGCTGTAAAATTCCAAATCCATTCTGTATTTGGTCCCTCCCACCAGGGTCATTTGCTGTTTAGAATGAAACAGGTTATGTTTTTAAATGCTCCAGTGTGAGGACTTGAAATTTTGTTAAGAAAATGGTGGATTCTTATCCATGTCAACTTACACAGTACAATTTTCAAAGGGGGAAGCAGTATAGCAGATCTGATATTAAAGGTGGACTTGTGAACAGTTGCACAGGCATGGGCAGGCTTGTGAGAGTATTGCTGCTGTGTCAAGTTTTGACAGTGACCATGGTAACTTGTGTTCTTTTCAGCTATGCATCACCTGCCTGATTCATTTCTCTCCATTTGTGATGTGTTTCTCTGTGATGTGAATCCATCCCTGTCCATTCTGTCACATCATCTTTCTCTTGCTGCTGCTGCTTCAGGTTTCTCAGAACCTCAGGTAAGCAATCACAGGGAACTTGTGCCCCATAATGTTCAGAAAATCCTTCTTCAGGCAGAAGGTCTTTTCAGTGATTTTTAATTTTCTCCTCCTTTTTACCCCCCATCCTACATAACCTCCTTTAATTATAGTTATTGACTGCTTTCATCATGTTTACAACACATACTTTACAAGATTTCCCATATACTAAGAAATTGTGACTTTACCACTGGTGAACTAAATCAGGAGGAGACTAGTAATGGGGCTTCATCTATTCACCCTTGTCTCCATGGTTATGGTTTTACTCTGTGAGAATAAAAGAATAAACCCCTTACTTCTTCTGTGTTCCATATTGTCTGTGAGCAACAAGTAATTTGTAATGTTTTTTGCAGATACTAGATATTAGTTTTGTTTCTGGTTGTCAGTGTCTGGCTTCAGATTCCTGCCCTCCTCATCAGAATAATGGGCCAGCTTTAATGTTCCTATTCAAAAGAATTGTTAAAAGATTGCTATTTTCTTCCAACATTTGTATAAAATCTGAGCAAAAAGGTGCAAAAGCAAGTTGCGTCAATAATTTTTTAAATCAGTTCCCAGACTTTAGGAGCATTGGTCCAAAATTTCTTGCTTTCAGTTTTTGATTAAGGCAGTCTTGGAGGCATTATTCAATGATGTTCCACAGACCATCTTTCATGGTCTCATGGCCTATCTGTTATTGATAGATCACAGATGATGAACACTCCCTTATAAGTAGATGATGGTCTGTTTAAATTATGTCGTTTAATTTGCTAACATCTAAATATATGGAATACATGTTTGTGCTCTGTGAAATCCCTGTTAGGGAACATTTCAAAGCCAGCTTATAAACTGTGGGCATTATTGCATTCTTAGTTTTACAACCTGGTGGCCACAGGTGGTTTTGATTGTGAATATTTCAGTAAGGGGGGAAATTAAATAGAAATTAGAAGAACCATTTGCTTTTTAGTCATTTTCCATTTTTGTAAAGGTGTTATTTTTGCAGTTGTAGACTGAGGGGAAGAAAGCTCCTTCCTGAGTCTAAGCTACTCTTTACAAAACAAATTACAGTGTCTATTTTTGAACATATTTGAGAGTTTCAGAAGCACTCTTTATCAGTCTAACATGGATCCTGCTAGATGATTTTATACAAACTAAGATACACTCAATATCATTTCTCCCATTAAAGAAAAGTGATCTTCTAAGCCAGGGTCAGGACAATTTTCCTCTGGAAAACTTCCTTCAAAACTCAGCTGCCTGTTATTATTTCAGTGCTAAATTGTCTGATGTTTGCTAAGGCCATTGAAGTTCAGCCAGTGAAATTTTGTTGACTTGTGCCAGTGATCGATTTCCCTCTCCATATCTGCTTGTTATAAGTGCCAAGTAGTGCTTTTCCTGGTTTCAACAAATCTCCATTAATGCTTTCATGCCCATGATTCGCAAGCAGAAATTAATGTGACAAATGCTAGGATTCACGTGGCTATGCTGCCGTTTGCACTTGCAATTATTTGCAGGCTTACTATCAGTCTCAGTTTAAAAGAAACGAAGATGTCTATGAAGGAAAATGAGGAACCCTTCCAGACTAAGAAGGAGGCCTCTCCCCAAAAACCACTGCCACCTTTAAAATTAAGATACTTTAATAAAAGGTATTACAGAAAAAAAGGATAACGCTGCCTTATTACAAATATGTATATATGTATAACAAAAAAAAAAACCAAACCAAGCACCAAAAAAACCCACAACCCCCCCAAAACAAACAAACAAACAAATAACAAAAAACCCAGAACAAACAGCAATACCATAACCAAAACTTTCAAACAAGTCCCCTGCTGTCTGACCCTTCGGTGCAGTTATGTTTACAGAGAGTAGGAGGCGATGCTGTGCCTGGGGAGGCAATGGTTGTGATGACTCACTCACAAAGGCGAGGGGAGAGGGCTGATCCCAAAGCTCAGGTGGGAATGGCGGCCACAGGGGTGGCCTGAAACTTTTTCGGGGGGCAGTGTAAGGGCCCTCTCACCATCCTTTGTCGAAAAAGCATTTGGGGGGTGGGGGGGTGGTAGCAAGTCCTCTGCAGATGGCACCATCCCCTTGATGAACCTGTAGCAAATCCAGGCAGTGGGGATTGTTCCCTCAGGAGAAGGGCACAGGGGGCACGGGGTTGGGGGCGAGCCAGGAACTCCCTCCCAGTGCTGCCACCAGCCCAGCGAGCAGCGGCTGAGCACCCAGCGACAACGGAGGACAGAACTGTGGCAAGATCCTCTCTCTTCCCTCACCTCTCCCCAGCCATCACGTTAGAATGCAAAGCTGTCAGCCATCCCTTTGTTTAGGCTTTAGAGAGTTAGCTGACTCTGGGAGCAGGTAGTGGGGGCCAGGGCTCCAACAAGCCATCTGGTCCTGGTCTCCAACTCCCAAACCACTGTGTTGGTAAGGGACAGAAAAAAAAAATTCCATGAAAGATTTTAAAACTATAACACTAGCAAAGGTGGAAATACAATTTGACTTGTTCCTGCAGGAACAGTGCCAGATGCATGCTTCTGCTTTTCACGTTATATGGCCTCTGAAGGAAAGCATTACAGAGGATTACAAGATTTGGTTTTAAGTTTGTAATGTGTCTCTTTCTTCCCCACTAGCTGTCGAACTGAGAAAGACCATTCAGTGTTTATGAGCCTTACTTTTAGTAGCTCAAGTGGTGAGACTTACATAGAGAGAGCCTCATGTCAGGTTTTTATGGAGAGATTGCTCATGCTGTGTGATTCCATGGCAAGCTTGAAAAGTAATTGATTAAAGCACAGAATCCTCTGACGTTCAGGGAGGTTTTCCAATGTATTTGTATTTAAGGTGATTTTCTGCAAACATTTCAGGAAGCTCCTGTAGTGGCACGAGCAGCCCTGTTTCTCGAGTGTGCACGCTTTGTTCACCGCTGTAATCGTGGGAACTGGCCTGAGTGGATGAAAGGCCACCATGTCAACATTACTAAGAAAGGCCTATCCCGTGGCCGTTCACCTATTGTGGGCAACAAAAGGAACCAGAAGCTGCAGTGGAATGCAGCTAAGCTCTTCTACCAGTGGGGAGATGTAAGTGTTTGTTTCTCTTCTACTTACATTAAAAATATACCAGACTGTAAAGGTAATTGGATCCTGTACAGAACTTCAGTTCCAGTAAAGTGGGGACTCACAAGCCGCCCTTCCAACTTGCACTTCACAGCCTGCCAGGACCAGCTTTTCTCCTAACAGAAATTAATTTGTTAGGATGTGTTCCCTCAGAGGATCCATTTGGTCCACTCTCCTTTTTCCAGCACTTATCATATGTGAATGGCTAAGAAAGAGTAAGAGCAGGGGGTGTGGTACTAATCTCTTTTTTTCTAGGTTCTAAAATTTTTAAGCCCAGGGGTGCTTGAGCTTGATGTGGTGCTGTGTATTTACTAATGGATTTCTCTTTGATGTACTTACTCAGCTTCTCTTTACCCATAAACACAATAAGCAGTCAAGGAATTCTACAGGGCTACTACATGTCCTGGAGGTTGACTCTTCTAAGTTTTATTTGATTGTGATCTCTTACCATACAGGAACTAGGCAATTGCCTTATCTGGCCCTATCAATACCACCTGCAATTTCTTTGGAAACCCCCCAGAATATACCTGCTGAAAATAGTGGAAGAAATTCCTTTGACCTCTTTGGTGTCTGTTACATACGTTTATCTGGAAGTGAGCTTTGTGCTTCTCACGTCTTTTTGCAAAACCAGATATTTTTACAGTGAATATCATGATCCTTATTGCCTACCTCCCCTCAAAAAACAAAGCAAGCCAAAACCAAAGCCAACCAAACAAAAAAACCACACACACACACACAAAACCCCCATAAAATCCAAGGCTCAGGGGAATTTAAAGCCCAGGTATTCTGCCTTGCTGACCTGTATTCTCCTGGGTTAAACCAAGACATGCTTCTCAGTGGAACATGTGAGGAGCCTTGAGCTAATGCTGGCCACATCAATACATTCCCACCACAAAACAACACAGGAGGAGAATCTAGGTTGGGTCTGAGAACCCAAACTTAGTATCTTGGTGACTCTTCTCCTTCCATTTCTTAACTAACTCAGAAAATCCTACCCGGGCACCCTTACTTTCTGTTAAGTCTCAAATCCATTTCTAAAGCTAACACAGGAAATGCTGCCTGGGTATCCTACTCTCTATTATGTCTCAAACACAGATGATTATCCTAATAAAATAAAAAATACCAAAGTTCTATGAAAAGTACATAATGTGAATATATTTGCTTCTATATTCCATGAGGTCACTGCTTTAGCCAGACTCCTTTCAGAACTCCTTCCAAGTAGAGAACATAGGATTACATAGTCCTTGTATTATAACATGGCTGCAGGCAGACAGAACTATCCATCACTGTGTGCAGACTTTATGCTTCTAGACATTCCTTTTTCTCAGATTCTGACAGAAAATGGGCATAAACAAGTCAGTAACTATTAGAAGCCAGTGTGTTGGATTAAAGACAATATATGCCAGGGAGGCAGGACCTATGATGGACTTGAAAATGATGGAAATTTGAAATCATGAGACTCTCGAGAAATGAAATAACAGTTTACTAAAAAACTGAGGGCAACACAGAACAAAACACCCCCAAATAAAGAAAATGTCACCCAGAAATCACTTTTTCACTTCCCCACCGCTGAGGCGGTACTGCAGGTGGTCTTGACACAGTGGGAAACTGGCAGGTCACCCTGTGGTGGCTGGTCATGGCAGGCAGCAGGAAAAACTCTGATATACGGTGAGGTGGGTGCAGGGGGCTGGTAACTTGCTTCAGGCAGTCAAGAGTGGAGGGTGCGGAGCACAGTCTGTGCAGTGCGGTGGGCAGGGCAGCGAATCAGTGCCAGGGAGTGAGTTGGGCTCCAGCAGTGCGGTGGGTGAGAGCTCACCAGCTCTGGATGCTCTGGTGTAGGCAGGTGCTGTGGTCTTGGCCAGCGAAGACGGCTGCTGCTCAGGAGCTGGCCATGGGCAGGGTCCATGCACACGGTGGGTGGGCATTGCTCACCACACACAAAGGGAATTCCCCAGCCTGTGGGCACTTTCACAGGTTCCATGGCAGGGCAACAGAGACAGGGGAGGCTGGTTCTAAGACCACAAAAAAACCCCAAACCTTTCCCCACCAAATTCAGACCTCCCACTCCAATGCTTCTCCAAGCCATTAGGCTGATATTTAAGATCAGCTATCCTTTTGTTTGGCTTGGCCACAGGCTTTTTCCTCAGGGACCTAGCTGCAGTTGGCAGCAGACGAGCCTTTCCTTTCCCCCTTCCACAGTGGTAATGGGGAAAATTCGAGCAGGAGTTTTTAGCACCCATGACAATATCACAGGATAAAGTTTTATATACTTATCTGTGTTCTCTTCACTTACCTGCAGCAAAGAAAGTCAAGAAAATCCTTAAGAAATTTAAAGTGTCTTAGCAAGAAAATATTCTTCTTGCTAACACACCCTTATCTGTAGCTTTGCTGACAGCATCAAGAGGCCTGCTTACCTGTTGATAATGATGCTGGAAAACAGCCACGATAAATGATCACAGCCTTTCTGGGGAATGTAACAGAGCTCAGTGGAAATCTCTCTGTGTTCTTTATATCTATTACCCTTTGTCTAGGTTTAATAAGGCAAAATGTCTGCTAAGAGGAGTGGGAGCCTTCCTGGGGTGGAAAGAAGAAAAGCAAGGCAGCAGTTGGGCATGCAAACCCAGACTAGAAGCATGTAGGTACCAGCAGAAAAATGTGAGGGAACGTCTCTCTCACCACTTCCTGAGCCAGAGAGAAAAAAAAAAAAAAGGTGAAGTAAAAACTTGCCTCACCAAGTTTTTTGACCTCTCCCACCTCAGTGTCTCCAGCCATCCCTTTGGAATGCAAAGCTATTAGCTACTGCTTTTGGATAGGCTTTAGACAGCTGGGGACTAAGCGTCCCCAGCTCGCTCCAGGAGGTAGTGAGAAACCTGCGCTTCAACAATTCACCTCATTCTCGCTCCCAACCCCCAAACGGCTGTGTTGACAAGGGATGAAAAATTCCACAAAAGATTTTGAAACTCTTAACACCCCTATACACCCTATGCACCTTCGTAGCTTTTTCATCAGATTTTTTTGAAGAGCACATCAGGGAGTCTCTCCTTTAAAAATGGAAGGAGGCTTTCCTGTAGGCTTTTAACAGTTTTATAGAGGAAATAGGGACTGCTACTGGGTTCCTGAGTCCCAGGATAGTTTCTTAAACAGAAGACATACATTCTCAGGGAAAGACTTAGCAAAACTCTGGAATACATATATCAAGGATAGAAAGAGAAGTGGAAGAAATTAATACAAAATAATGACCTAACCTCCTTCTGCCTGTCGTGCCAGTTTTGGGGGGGAGATGTTATTAAACTAAATCTGCAAAAATTTTTTGTCCTGAAATTTGACACTGCTTGCAAATTTTTGTTGAAAAAAAGGGAGGAACTAAATTATGCTTTTGATAGCAATTAGTCTTCTGTCATCTTTTTCTCCACTTTAGACAATAAAAATAAAGCTTTTCTGGCTGGACCATTTCTACAGCCTGCTCAGGGCAGAGCCCCTGGCCACCAGTGTGCTGAGCTAAAATTCTCACCTCCTTGTGCTTCTCTCTCCCTGTCTGCAGGCAATCGGTGTCCGCCTGAACGAACTGTGCCACGCCGAGAGCGAGAGCCCTGCCAACCTGCTGGGCCTCATTTATGATGAGGAGACCAAGAGGCGCCTGAGAAAGGAGGATGAGGAAGAAGACTTTTTAGATGACAGTAAGGAGACTCCCTTTACTACAAGAACCCCCGCTTGTAAGAACCTCTGCTTTAGGAGCACTTATTTTTTCCCTCTTTTCATCTAATAGCCACCCAGCTGTATTTCCCAGTCCTGCACCTTCACCCCAACTTCGTCCCCTGTTCTTTCTGTGCCTGGATGTGCAACGTGACAAATGGGTAGCAGCATTGAGAGACTTTGATGGAAAAGGGAGGGGGAAACCAGGCAGCGAGTTGCAATTCCTGTACTCAGAAACTGCAGTTATAAGCAGGGTAATAATTTATTTCTTGAGTCTTGCTCTCACATGAGTGCCAGAGGTAGTCAGGCTCCATTCATCCCAGTTATTTCTGCCAAAATATTTGTATAAGATCAGCTGTTTTTCTGTTTCTGGACATTGAAGAGTCATCTCCCCACCTGACATGAATTGGCAGTGCTCTACTAAAGGTCTTTAAATCTTCACTTCAATGTATTTGCCTGATTTTCAGACAGAGGTATAGTACAGTGGTATATGAAAAAATGGTCATTAAAAATTTGTATAACAACAAGACAACTAAACCATACACATTTGTGCCTAGGCATGCATAGGAGTGGAAGGGGGTGACAGATCATTGTTTCTGAAAGTCTAGATAGGTATGCAAGTTACAGCAAGCTCCATGAACCAAAATAAAGTGTCAAAACATGTCCTGTTGTAGGTGTAGGTGGTAATAAACATTACCCTCCAGACACCATTTTTATATATGTGTTTGCTGTAACGTACTGGTTCCTGTGTACTTGTGCTGTTCCCCACTGGATGTAGTGTGCCAGCATTGTTTATCTATCTTCTTGTTTCTTTTCCTTTCATTCTGGATTTGTTCTTATCACTGCATAAAGGCCAGTTTTGGAATGGAGAGGAGCAGGGGGGAGCAGTGAAATGGCATTTATGGGGAATGAGCTCCAGAGAAGGTCTTGTCCCTGAGCAACACCTTTCCATGTGCTACTGTGTGGTGTGCCAGTGTTAGCAGCTATAGGAACGTGAGTGTCTGTTCTGGATATCTTATCATCCCTTTAGGAGATATATCCAAAGCAGATGGAGAATGCATACAATATTTTCCTGCATCAGAAATGAAGAACTGCATTCCCATGACTGACTAACAGAATAGGCTTTCTTGTCCCTGTTCAGGCACTCAAGGGGGTGTGGACCTGCTTTAAAAGGGTGCCCTGAGACAAGCAGAGATCAAGCTGTGGTCTAGAAAGCCACTTAAAAGCTGAAGTTTCTCTCCTGAAATCCAGGGTCTGAAAATAACTGATCTGTATTCTTGCCGAAGACAGAGAGTTTTCAAAAGCTGCCTTGTATGCTGCAGGGAGTAGACTGAGGAGCATAAAATATGCAGTTGGATATTCCTTGTCTGCATTTGGTAGTTCAGATTATTTTAGTCCTTACAAAGTGCACAATTCATTATTGCTAATGTGTACAGAAGACTTGGCAAGCATCACAGAATTAATCTGGTTTTATATGATCCCTGCAGTGTCTTCTCACTTTTTTGGTTTAGTCTTTTTATTTTGCAAAAAGTAATTAGATCATACATGGGGAAACTAAAAATGAAAACACTGATCTCTATGAAGCATATGTAAGTGGTAATATCAGGCATTACTAAAAAATGGGTGTAGCTAGTTGTTGTCACAACTAATTTTTTATTTACTTTTTTTGCTGTCCATCAGCCTAAATGGTATTTTTGAAATCAATCAAGCACTAAAGAATCCTTCATACTTTCCAAACTTTGAATGGCATTAGATGGGTTACAACATCTGTGGCTTTTGAAGCTGATTGGTTTAGACTCAGTTGAGACAAAACTTCAAGTATTTTGATAATTCCTCTTCCCTTTCTGACTTTGTTTTAGGTTAAGAATGTATAATTTGATTAAGCAGTATGACTTTTCCCCCTTGCTTATCTCTAAATAGTACACGGATTCCTTGTATAAATGAAGCCTGACTTCAAAGGAGGCTGTCTTTTCCAGTTATCAGGGTAGTAATTAATAATAATAGAAACAGTACCTCTTTGCTGGATAGTCATAACTCCATATATTTTCAGAAAATTTTCTGTATTTGAAAGTGGCTCTTTTCTAGAACTGCAAAAGATTTGGTTGAATGCTGAAAAGGGTCTGAAAAGTGGAAGAAGGGCATCTACTTCTTAATCTGTATTAACTTTAAATGAGGTTTATACAAAATGCCATAAGCTCATGTTAGTTTAGGAGGTACTTCAACATAATATACTGTAGTATATACTATAGTAAATCATATGTTGCTTCAATATAATAATATAACATAGTGTAACATAACATAACATATCATATCTATTAGTATTATTGGATGTGCTGGTGAATACATGGATTGATATTTGCTTGACTATATTTCTTTCAGTGTAGGCAAAGTAGCATATACAGAAGTCTGGGTTTTCCTCTTTTTGAGTGCAGCTTGCATTGCACACCATATTGTGACTATATCCATCAGCTGCTGGTTCCAGATCTTGTATAAACTCATGATAGAACTAATTCTTTCCTAGGTACTGTGAATCCTACCAAATGTTGTTGTCCTTTTGCACTGAAAATGGCAGCCTGTCAGCTTCTCCTGGAGATAACTACTTTCCTTCGAGAGACTTTTCCCTACATGCCCAGACCAAGGACTGAGCCTCTCATGGTAAGTGGGCCATGAACATTGGAGAGGGCCATGCCCACAGAAGTCTCTGACTCTGTGGAGAGATAGGATGGGGTAAAAACTCGAGTGGATCTCTGCAGGGAGAAAGAAGCTGTTGTGTGGTGAATAAAAGACGTGTAGGGCGCATCAGATGGTTGATTAAGAAGATAAGACTGGAAAAACAACATGGGCCGGAAGTTCAAGTTTCAAAATAGAGATCAAGGCAGCAAGGGGATTTAGAAACTGAGTGTAAGGCACCTGAGAGAGACCGCAAGAGTGGACAGTAGTTCATATTCTAAATACCTGATTAGGAGAGCCAGTTGTCAGAGATCTGGACAGGGCAGTTATGAGAAGGGAGCAGAACAGTTTACAGAGAATTTGCTGCAGCTTAAAAGCTGCAGAATTTTGGTTTGGGTTAGACCAAAGAATTGAAGGACTGGGGGAAGAAAGGAAAGAAATAAACCTACATGAGACTGAAAAAGGCACAGGCAAATCCTGGCATAAACCGTAATCTAATGGCTGATTAGGTGACAACTATTGCTGTGAATAGCAGAACCCATGAAACCTGATTTCCAGTGGTTCGTTCTTGTGTGGATTTTTTCATGTCTAATACTGTGGTTTAACATTGTCTTTAGCCTGTTGTTTCACAAAATACATTGGCATACTGTTATCTTTTGACAGACTGAGTTGAAGGTGACCATCAGCTTCAGAGGTGGTTAGCATGAAATGAGACAAGAATTGAATGGCATACATGGTTTCATCTTTTAAGTCAAAGAGGAAATCAGGATAAAAATTGTAAAGAAAGAATGTGAATTTAAATTTCCAAGTGAATATGAAGGGTTTAGCTCTACTATTCTGGGTTTTGTTAATGACAGAACAAATTTTGCTGATGACAATTGTGCTTGACAGGCTGATTTAGCTGGACATTCTTGTAATTAAGTTCTGAAATTAACTTCAAAGGCTGTGGACAATCTACATTGAAGCTCCCAAGTATGCAAGAAGGGTAATTTTAAAAAGCAGTAAATTCAGCAGTTCTCCTTAAACACACTGTTGATACCTTTACCACATAATAAATGACCGTATAATACCAGGGTTTAGAAGTAATCTCTTTTAAGCAGTTGAGCTTGGAACTAAAAATATTTTGGATAAGAAGGTCAATAGAAATTCGTGGCAGATACAAATATAACTGATTAATAGCTTTTTAGACTTGTACATGGGAGAGAGGGAGGAGGAATTATTCTGTGATGCATAGGTGGAAGAAACCTTAAGGTCATGTTATGCAAGAGCCTATTAGAGAAAATGGCCATAGAGTGCTGCTTCTAACTTTGTATGAGGGAAAGAAAAGAGCCAACAACACTCCAGATCAAAGTATTAAGTCTCTGTATTTTTGGAGTGATGCTTCCTTTCCAAGAAAATCAGCTACATAATGTTACAGTCCACAAAGCTGAAATTTCAATAGAGCAAATCTCACTTCCACTGTTTGTAGGTGTACCTGTTCCACAGATAGGAGCACAGCCTTGGCAGCCTTGAAGAACTGGACTAGTTGTGATGAACCAATTGAAATACTCACAGACCATGTAGATTTGCCAGACTCAGGGCTGAGTGAGGTAGGCAGTCCTGACTGAAGTTTCAGCTAAAGCCTTTTACAGATGGTGATGCTCACTTTGCACATGGCTGGAGACATTCAAAACCCACTTAGACAAATTCCTGTGTTACATGCTCTAGGTGACACTGCCTTGGCAGCAGGGTTGGACTGGATGTTCTCCAGTGGTCCCTTCTCACCCAGCCTGTTCTGTGATTCTGGGATTAATGTGTTTTTCCCTTCCTGAGCCTGCAGCCAGGGTGCCAGTCCAGTCAGCAGTGTTAACCAGCAATGTGTGTTAACTGTTCCATCCTGGCAGTGTGGCTCAACCTGCTGCAAGGCCTAAGAGCAGCTGGGTTAGTGTGTGATAGAAATAAATTCGCATTTGAAGCAGTTCTTCCTGAAGCTTCTCTGGGTGCAATGGAAAGTGTGGGAGCTCATACTACTAGCGTATCTGTGTGGTCTACATTCTGCTACAGGATCTGGAGAGCTGCAGGCTGCGTCTGGACCCTGAGATGGACCGGCACAGGTATGAAAGAAAGATCAGCTTTGCTGGGGTTCTGGATGAAAATGAAGATTCAAAGGATTCCCTACACAGCAGCAGCCACACCCTCAAATCTGAGGCTGGCTTCGAGGAGAAAAAAGGTTTGTCAGCACAATAAGGCTTCTGTATTCTCAGGGCTTGTGAAGTGGCGCTTGATTTTATGTTTTCATTTGCATATACTGTGTTAAAAAGCAGGCAGCCATGAAGTAACGTGGCTTTGAATCATTTCTGAGATGCTTCTGGCCTTCAGGGTCCAACATAAGGAATGTGAGAAGCAAAGATGTTAAATTTGATAAAACAGTGCTATGACTGAAACCAATTGAGAACATTGCAAGATTGCTAAAAAGGAGCATGCCTTTTTTGAAATTGTCTCTCAGTGGGATGCTGAGAGAAGTAAAACTATTTCATTCATTTTAAAAATAAAGATCAAAAGTGTTCGTGTTTGGTTTTTTGTTCTGATTACAGTTTTTCATTTTGGAGAAACCACAGATAGGAGAGATTTACAGATTTTCTGTGGAAATCTGTACTGGTTTGGAAGTCATGGCATCTCACAGAATTATTGATCACTTGATCTCTTGAATTCTTTGCTACCACATGAAAAATACACACCTGTGTGGCTTTTGATGGCTAGTAGACTGATGTTATCAACATACTGTATACTGTACAAGCAAACCTCAAGCTCACTGTGTTTGCTGATAATAGCAGATCGTTTCCATTTTTGAGCCATCTCATGCAAAACTCACATACTATCTGATGGTACAAGTGTTGCAATACAATATACAGTCATCGTGCGTATTTGCAAATAGAGACTAAACTGTCAGACCTGTAAATGATTCTCCTTCTAACAAGTTTTCTAGAACTGCTTACAATCTGTCTCATAATAGCCATTTAAAGGTGCAGGTGTTTGAATGATAATTTTGGCGATTGTTTGAAAAGGATAAATGTTTGATGATTGTTTAAAAATGGTGGAGTCTGTGGCTGATTATCCTCTAGGAACTATAATGTTTATTAATGATTCAGAGCAGTTTTTATTGACTTCAGGGGCTTTGGATAAAATTTGTGTTGTCTTCAGCTGTGACCCTGCCACAATTACTGGAGAAAATAATAGAAATGCTTCTAAGGTTTGCATGGTATAAAACTTTTGCCAAGATTGTGTGTCAGATGAGACAGTTTTGTGGAGACAGCTAGGTACCCACCTAAGAAAGATGAACTGGATAACTTAATGCTCAACCTCATTTTGTGTATCCTTGGCATACTGGCAGCCCAGAGAGGTACACAGCCTTATGGTCTATTTGAGAGTGTAAGATGAGTGGCATAAGCGGTTTCTATCTATTTAGATGAGGAAAAGCTTGGATATGGGGTTGGATTTGTTTTGAAAATAGTTATGACAATTAATTGAAATCACTTTTAAGCTTTTCAGGGAGCAGTCCCATCCACTGGCATATTACCTGAGTGGGAGAATGCCTTCAAGCATTCAGTCCTGCTGGAAAATGCTGGTGGCCAGTTTCTAACTATCCTAATTTTCTTAGAGACAATGCTGACTTAGCTTTTCCTGCACATGTTACTGTGCTGCAGGCATAATGCAGAATTGAGTTATTTTTGCAAAGATAGTATTAACTTTCTTCATCCTTGCCTCTATTAAACTACATTTTCCAACAATTTTGGTTGGATTTTCTTCACTTCCCCCTTTCCCTAAGCTGTCATTTAGTTTTCCTTTACTAAAGCTGCTTTTTTACTGCATTGTAGACACGGGAAAAGTGATTATGGTAGGAAGGCTGAATACTAATATAGCAATATACATTAGCAAAAATATAATTCCAATGTTTTAGAAGGTAAATAAATGCAAGATAATGTTATATTTTAAAATTACAGTAATTATGTTCTTTTCTTTGGCCACAGCATATTCTTCTGGGGATCCACTTGTGCCAAATCCAACAGATGCAGAGGCATCTTTCGTAATCTACACTTTCCTAGATAAACAAATGTTGTTGTGTGAATGTAACTAAATTTTTCTTGCCTGCAGTGACAGATTTTTTTATCTCAACCTCTTTGATGAGTTTCATTATTTTCTGGAGTGTTAAGAACTTGACTCTTTTTGTTCCTCCCAGGCGTGGCTTAGCAGCTATCCAAAAGCTATGAGTTTACTGTGTAGAATCTGCTTCTGGTGGGTCTGAAATACAGACATCACAGCTAGGTAGATACTGGCTCTCAGAGGATCATATGTACTCTTTGGTGCCAAAGTGGGATTCTGCAGACTTCACAAAATGCAGTTACGAGTGCTTAAGTGGTTTTGCATTCAGGAGGCTGATCTGAACAGGATTCAAGCAATAGTCATTGCTAAGGAGCTCAGCAAGGTCACTTGGAGGGAGATTCTCTGGTCACTCAACAGTGACCAACTTTCTGGTCACTCAACAGTGACCAGACAGCCCAGCTGATTCATGAGTACTGAGGAATAGCTCTCAAAACATATCCAGCTGTCTTCAGCCAGGACATTAGCCACTGGAAATGGGAGTGGGAATTTGGTTCTAGACAAATTAGTGGCATTCTCAGAAGTAAAGGTATGTTTGGTTTCTCTTGAAGCCAAAATACAATTCTATTTAAATATTTTGCTTACCGATAGTATCTAAAAAGCTGCATCCTGTTCATTCCCAACCATACCTCAAAAGGTCATGGATCACACATGGCCTTGTCTGATTAGATCTGTAGTAAAATGACTGAGTGTTGCAACATTTGGACTGACATATTGCTATGTACTGCCGTTGAACTAAGAGGAGTATGTAAGTGCAAACGGTTGGTGCTTTGAACGTTGAACCATTTCATGTCTGTGCTCATAAAAAATGCAGAGTGTCAGTGGATGTTGTTAATGCCTGAAAGCTGCTGATTTGTCTGAAGGAGAGGATCTACATGCTCCCATTTCTTCTAAAGCATTCTAATGATCCAGAGTAACATGCAGAGAAATGGATTTATGCAAATCTTACTTCACAGAAGTCTTGCTAACTTCATGAAGCAGACTACCCTTCTGCCGTCACACATGCTTTATGAATAAATAATGATCCTACTGCAGAGCTCAGTGAGATTTAAGAACCTATGCCCATGGGAAAGTAGTTTTGTCCATGGTGATATGTTCATGCTTGGGATTTAGCCATCTAGCTTAGCAAGAGGTGATTCTGCACTAATGTAAACCCCAAGGGCTGGCAAAGAAAACTGCAATTTACATCCACTGGGTAGATCCTGTTTCCTGGCAGGAATTGATTCAAATAGGTTTTCCTTGTCCACGTTTTGGGTTTCTCTTAGAGCAGATGACTCTACTTGCTGGTGGTTAAATGAGGGCTAATTCCAAATACAGACAAGGCCAGAGGTGACATACCAGGTGTCCAGGAAATAAGGTGTTGAACACATTTCTGCAAAGAATCTTTACTGCCTGATTGACAGAACTGCATTGGCGGTGGCTTTGGAGGAGCCTCTGGCCCCACACTCCCTGGTGGAAGAAAATATGCTGCAATACAGGCTGGCAGCAAAGGGCTGGGAGGGAGGGGAGGGCCAGGATCTCTTTCTTTTTTAAAAGGGGAAAAATTAAGGGGAAAAAAGTCCTCTTTTATTCTTTTAATGCAGTTCCCAGCAGGAAGATCAGGATAGGAGGCTCCCGCTTGCTCCAGATTAAAGGAACCCGCAGTTTCCGGGTGAAGAAGGGGGGTTCCCTTTCCAGCATTCGCCGGGCCGGCAGCCTAAAGAGCACCAAGTTATCACGGCAGGACTCAGAGTCTGAGAATGAGGAGCTGCAGCTGTCCCACAGCAGGGACACTGTCACTGATATAGGTAACTTAGACAAGTGGGTGGAAAGGGAGGGGACAATAGGCAGGACCTAAACTCTTGATGTGATTGCAGCAGAGCTAGAAATGGCAAGAGACCCCCACCCCAGCAGGCTAGGAGAAATCTCGAGTCCTCTTCAGGAACTTCTTGGACTAGAGCCTGGAAGGAACATGGCTCAAATCCTGGGTGCAGCATGAGCTCCATGCAATTTGTCAATTCAGCACTCCATGTTAGAGCATGAACTCTTGGAATGCTGCTGCCTGCCAGCCATACACTTGCTGTCTTTAGGGAAGCACGTGCCCGTGTATATATGCACATACACACACCCCTAAATCATATGCTATAATGAATACATGAGGTCATATGCATATATTATATTTTATTGTCCATAGCAACAGATTGGCTATATATATATCCATATAAATATATATATAGATAGATGGATGGACATGCACTTCATATTATATGTCAGATATGATGCCATAGGCATGTTGTATGACATGTCAAATAAATCTTCCTGTATTTAGAACGTAACAGGTACATGTTAAATTACTATAGTTCTACATATTGGCATATACATCTGTTTTTACAATTTACAGCTGCCTTCCTCAGTGTTAAAAACATAGATCTTCATACGTTTATCTTATGGAAACCAAATGTGCATCCTGCCATGAGAAATCTCCAGCACAGTTGAACTAAAGGGATTCCCTCTGCTAGGGGCATTAACCAAAAACTGTGGATACATTTGGAGTTGAAATAACCTCCCAGGCTTAATGGTAATTTTTATGTTGCTCAGAAGATGCTTCAGTAGGTGAACATGGAGAGTAGGATTGCCTGTTCTGTAGACTTTGGCAAGTCACAGTTCACTTAAAGAAGAGAGAGGAAGGATAAACCAGAATTCATCTCCAGCCAACACTTAACAGGATTGATAGTTTTATAGTCCATAGGGTATGAAATGGCTAGAGGAAACATAGGGATCAGTGAACTTCCCAGAGAAATATCTCCCTCGTCTGAGTTTTTCAGAACTAGTGTGCTAGAATCAGGATTTTTTTCCCCTTTCATCCCCATGACATTAGTAGTTTCCATGGGCAATTAGCAGGGACTTTGCCCATTGGCATTTCCAGTTGGATGCCACTTCTGGTTGGATTTTTGTTGGCATTTTAACCACAGAGCCCAGTCAATGCAGATCACTAAACCCATCATTTGCAGCATCTGAATGGTGCAAAGAATTTGTTTCTGATGGTTTTTGATTATCCTTTTTCCTTCCATTAAAGAAAAGAGTGGGGAGGGAGCAATATTTGCTACTGACAAGATGGCCGGTGAGCCAAGTCCAAATGGTTCTTGTAAGTGTCAAGCCAGCAAGATACATATTCTGTATACTCTGGTCTGTTCCCACAAGGCTGGCCTGCCTTAGAAATGCTGACCCTAGTCTTAGAGCACATAGAGAGCAATAAAAAACAACCACCTTTTGGGTATTTTTCTTTTGAAGAAGGGAGCCCTTGGAGCGCAAGCGAGCCCAGCATTGAACCCGAGGTGCTGAGCAACACAGGCATGGAGGAAAACTATCATCGAAATATGTCGTGGCTACATGTAAGTACAAGTCATTGGTAGTGATCTCAAGGATGGCATTTTCAGTAGGTAAACCTTTGTGCTAGCAATAACCAGATCAGAATCTGTGCTTTCTCCATACAGCATCAAGGATCTAAAGCGTGAGTAAGCTGTGACCCTTGGAAATCACTTGTTTGCCATTTCTAAAATGGACTGAAACCAGAAAGTTTTTATCTTGCTCCCTTTGTCTATCTCATATATTTAATTTTTAAGGGAAAAGGGACTTTCTCTCTAGGTGTTCAGGGACAGCCATTCTCCCTCAGCTGAAAAATCCATTAGCTCAGTATCTTATGTCCAGTATGGCTAGTAGTGGGTAGTTCAGGGAGTGCAGCAGAATGGGCTCCAGCATGAAGTTTCACTGGGAAGTGGCATTTTAGAAGCTACTTGTCTAATGCAACAGGGCATTGTATAGTTCCAACTCTATTCAACAGACAGGAAGTACAACAGTGCAGATCTAGTTTGGTCATGCAAGGTCTAAGACATCCATTTTGGCAATCTCTGTATCCACAATTTAGACTTGCCTAAAGTCAGTTGTGCAAGTCTGTCTGTTCAATCTACCTGTATCCAAGGACTGTGCACCTCTACCTCTGTTGACTCATGACACACTGTGATGGTGTAATACAGTCAGTGTGCCGTTGCGCAAATGCTTTGGATTGACCCACTGTACACATGTGCACTGATTAGATTGAGTAGCTGTGCACAGATTGATTGTGTCCCGCACATGTGTGTGAGGAAAGACATCTTTTGACTTCTGAGTTTCCTTAGGGACAGACAGCTGCCAATCCTCAGTTCATATCCCAGTCCTTTTCCCAAACATTTTGTACAGTCTGCTCTCAGCTTCCCCATTCCTATCGGGTGTGGGCAAGAACAGGCTTAATCTAATACTTTGATGTCAGAGGCAGTTCTTGATACCTGTCTTTTTTGGAAGAGGGTGGGAGGGCAGGCAACTTGAATAACTCATCCTCTAAGCTGGTACCTCAGTCCCTGGACTACCCTGCTTTTCTGTCTTACTCTTGGTAATGATTACACCTCACTTGGAAATTCCAGTGTACTAAACTTTGTATGTATTAGATGCTGAATCGCTGGAGGATAAGGGAATCTCCCTAGCTAGCAGCTTAGGATAAATCATGGTGCCTTTGCTCAATGTGGGAGGATGCATGGAATCAGGAATTCTGAAGGAAACTTGAGATGTTTGTCTCACTTTACAAGTGATTAGCCTGCATAGGCAAAAGGAGGATTTGAAAAATCACCTGTTCCAGTTAATGCCACTCAAGTACCAGTATCGCATGAAAATTTTCTCTTTTTGTTTGTTGGAAAGGTTGGAAACTACAGGCAAAATAAAAGACTGCCTTACTCAGTGGTCATGAGCAAACCACTTGAAAGGATCACTGGTTTCAGTTGCTGCTGTGAAGGCACCAGCATTTCCTTTACCTGTGCTTTACAGCATTCTGGAATGTGGTGTCCTCACTCTGTGTCAGCCACTCAGGCTGGCTAGAGGCTATGCAATGCTGATTAGACTTATACCATATGTACATTGATACAAATGATCAGTTATTCCTGATGGATCCCAAAATGATACAAGTCCAGAACAGGCAGGCCAACACAAGAATCCAACATGCACAGGACAGATTTGTTTTAAATTAAGCTCCTGACTTTTTAGAAGCTTATAAGGTTGAGAATGATGTGGCAGCCTTATTTGAGAGAGCCAACAGACTACAGCTGCATGGACCATAAGTGATGGAAAAGGTGGGATAGATTCTTTCTGGCAGTTCTGGGTATTTCTGTGGGGTGAAGAGAAGGATCTGTAAAGGCCAGTTAAGACCTAGAGTGTGAATGGCTTGGGGAAGCCTGTTTTCATTAGAGTACTACTAAGAGGCTGGGTTTGTGTGTAACATGAAGAGCAGTATACAGAGAGCTGCTCCCCCTCTGGGAGGAAACCCTCTGAGTTACACAGAAAGCAGTCACTTACCAAGGCGACCTTTAATTAATTAGGTTAGGGACTAATAGCAGTGCTGCTTCAACAAAACAGGGCTCAGAATAGCTAAGTGCCAAAATATTTGCCTAGTTTCTTAAATGGTTTTAGAGCTTCTTGCTGCCATATGGCAACACCAGTGAAAATAGTAATTGAGCCAGCTAATATCAAGCTGGGCTGGATGGGTCTGCTCAAACATAGTGAGGGAAGCACATGCAGAGCAACTGACATAGCTTACTCTGACTCAAGAGCTACTGAGACATTTCCTTTCACATTCCTTGAAGGAAACTAACCCCCATACCTGGCGGATTTGCCGCTTTAATGACAATTAACTAGTTGACAGTTTCTAATCCAATCCCTCATTCTCAGAGTGGTCATACAACAGCTTTTCTGCAAACGGAGAGAGTACTGTTTTCCTCAGCCTTAGTCTTGCCCGCAGCCAAACATACACGTCTGCAGCAGCTCTTTCTCTTTGGTTTGTTAACACTAATGTTTCTTTAGCCACACCTAGCTAGTTTGCAAACCCCGTGTAAGTACAGAGCTTTGAACACACACAGTTTTTGAAGAACTGTGTTGAGCTTCATGCCTCCCCAGCTAGGCTGTGTAAAAGTTAGCTTGGCTGTCCCCATCACTGTCTGTGTAACTCCCATTTCTGTAGATAACTATTCTCTTTTAATTTCCAGGTTATGATCCTATTATGCAATCAGCAAAGTTTCATATGTACCCATATTGATTACTGTCACCCACACTGCTACCTCCATCACAGCCGGTCCAGTGCTCGCCTTGTCCGGGCCATCAAACTCCTGTATGGAGACACAGTGGACTCTCTGCGAGAAAGCAACACATTGAACAATGTGGCAAGAGGCAAAAAACAAAAGGAAGTGAGTAAATAGAAAAAGGAGTATGTTTTGGGGTTTGTTAAAAGACTGCCCAATATACTCATACAGTTCTTTCATGAAAAAATTAACACAGCCCTTCCTAAACATAGCTTTGCTGTAAAAAAAAAAGCCAGCTATTAAATCATTTAGCATTATGGAAAGAACGTAATCTGTATTGATTGGGGAGAATCTTAGTTCTTGTTAAGGTCATTGAAAAGCTTAAAATAACCTGACTTTACTGTTAATGTTCTTTTATGGCCTCTACTTATCACCCCATGAAGTCCAGTCTCTTTTTTTTTCATGCTTTTTGTCATCTCTCAGTAAGAATCACTCTTGAAATTCTTGTAACATCTCATGTAATCTTTTTCTTTTAGCTCTGAGCTCTCAGAGCTGTTCCAAGAATTGTATACATTGGTCTTTAATGTTACAGACTCTTTAGTGAGGCACTTTTAATGACCAGTTAAGTACCAGTTTTAGCCATGTAAGTGGTGCCTTTAACTTCAGTGGAAATACATACATTTCTGCTTTTGGGAAAGTGCCCACCCAAGCACCAACTTAATCATGTCAACAGGTGGACCACAGTAGGCAGAATACAGTTATTCTGAATATTTGCAATGGCAGAGTAACTTAACTACTTTGCAGTAACATTGAAAACAAAAAAATTCATGAAACTCATGAAGGTTTCGGTTGGGTAAGGAGGCTATCATTCCTGGAAGCGACAAATGATGGAGTAGGAGACAAGTTCATAACATTTCCTCATCAACCAGCAGATTTTTTTTCCTGTCAAGTTAGAAAATTGAAGGGTATTTGTATGGAAGGTGGCACAGAGCAGGTGAAACAGCAGCAAATGTTTCTGTTTTCCTGAAAACTGGAACCCCCATATAATTCCTCTGGCATAGAAAAGTAGTGCCTCAGTTATTTAAAAAGAGAGGCAGTCATTTCCTCTGCAGAAGGCAGGCTGGAGATGAGCAGCTGGCAGTGTTCATGAAAGTTAGCAAAAGAACACTGTGCATTACTGTGTAGTTTCATCTCCAACTTTGAACTGCAAGACAGAGAGCACATATCTGATGAAGGGTGGCTGAGGGAGCTGGGGGGGGATCAGCCTGGAGAAAAGGAGGCTCAGAGGAGACCAGAGACCTCCTCACTCTCTAAAACAACCTGAAAAGTTGTAGACAAGATAAGAAGAAATGGCCTCAAGTTGCACTAGGCGATGTTTAAGTTGGATATTATGAAACATTTCTTCTCCAAAAGGGTTGCCAAGCAGTGGAACAGTCTGCCCAGGGAAGTAGTGAAGTTGTCATCCTTGGAGGTATTTAACAGATATGTAGATGTGGCACTGAGGGACATGGTTGATTGGGGGGCTTGGCAGTTCTGAGTTAACAGTTGGAGCCAATGATTTAGAGGTCTTTTCCAACCTCAGTATTCTGTGAGAGGAATCATTGTTGTGCACACTAAACACTTCCATTGGTAATTTTTTAGAGGGAAGGTGTAGACTTTTTGCCTCTAACCTGCTTAACTAAAATAAATGGGTGTGCCGCCTGTGAACATTGTACAGAGAACATTCACATACTTTATTTGGTTTACTGGCTTCTGTCTTAACATTTTACTGGGAAAAGCATTGTTAAAAAGAGAAGAAAGTTGGATGATACACGTTGACTCACTGATAGTAGGTCTGTTGCCAGCAAAGAAGAAGACTTTGTGCTACAGCTCTGGTACCAGAAGACTTTCAGTGTACAGAAATTCCTCTTATACATGATCTCCTTTTCCACATTTTGGAAAATCCAAATGTGAACTCCACTTTCTTTTTGTTTCCTTCCAGTGCTCAGACAAGTCATGCTTGAGAACTCCTTCTCTTAAAAAGAGAGTGATAGATATCAGCTTGGAAGGGAAGAAGGACTCTGGAATGCTAAAATACATCAGGCACCAGGTACTGACCAGGCCATATGATAGTTCGGTAGGCTGATACTTAGGTGTCAAGGTTAGACTGCAACAATAGGGAAAATACATATGGATCACCAAGCCCATGTGAAGAACTATTCCTGAATATCAGTCAATTCAGCCTTACATGTTTTCCTCATCTGAGTAATGCAAAATTTGTCTTTTAAGGTAACACAGTCAAAGAATCCTCTAAAAATTTAGGTCCATTAAATCACAATGTGCCTCTCTGTCTTTCCACAGGAACACATGCATCAAAGCCGGGAATATGAAAAAAACCAACCAAACAAACACAAACCCCCAAAATTTAAAAAATGTGAAAAATCCACAGTTGTATTTAAATACAATGTGTCAGTTTACAGCAATAGTTTTCTTTGGTCTTACTTGTTCAGTGTTCCTAAAGAAGCAACAGATTATTCACAGGCTTTTTCTTGGTGAGATTTTCATGGATCTGTATTGCTGTTTGTATACCACCGTGGGAAAGTTTGGCTTTCCTTTTGTCCTCTTTATCTGAGTTTTGGTGATGTGAGGGACAAGCAAAAGACTACAGGAACTAGGTTGTAGTTCTGTAGTTCAGAACACTGTTCTGTCAGTATAGGACAAAAGCAATGTTCTTCTATGGAGCATTATTTGAAATGGCTGAAGCTAGAGGTAATTGGTGGGTAATCTGCAGACCAAAACCAGAGTAAAATTACTGTGTGTGTTGTTCCCTATGGGTAGTTTGCACAGCTCAGCCCTAAGGCACGGCTTGGTTTGTTGCAGGTAATGAGCCTCTCTCCTGCACCTTTGTCACTGCTAATCAAGGCAGCTCCTATCCTCACAGAAGAGATGTATGGGGACATCCAGCCAGCAGCATGGGAGCTCCTGCTCAGTGTGGATGAGCACATGGCTGGAGCAGCAGGTAAGATAACAAAACCACTTAGGGTGGCTGCCCTGGCTACATAGGTTGCAGTAGATCACAGGATCTTTCAAGGCAGCTTTGCAGTGGAGGTATCTGAATGCCATCAGGGTTTATTCAGGGCTGTTTGTTTTTCATAGGCTTTCTTGTGGTTTTGTTCTCTGGACAAAAAGAGGTGGCCAGACTGGCCAGAAGGGCCAGAAGGCCAATCTCTTTCAGCACCTGGTTGTGGAAAGAATCAGAGGATCATCAGAGTTAGTATTTGTGCTCAACTCGGTTTCAAGGCAGAGGAAACACAGTGATTCAGTCTGTCCAGAGTTTATGAAAGTATTCTGTATACTGCCTCATGGAAATTGTTAGTATCAGTTGAGGGCTGATATAAAAACTAAGACAGGGGATGAGAGTGGAACCATCATATCTCCTCTGTTGTGTTAAAAGGAAAATTCTCATGTTGCATGGAGACAGCAGCATTACTCAGTAAGTAGTCTAATGGTACAGTATTTATCTAAATTTTCCATTTCCACTTGGTTTTAAATTGTGCAGATGATGTTTGCTGATGACACATAGTTGAGAAGCATCTTTAAGGCAGAAGGTGATTAGGACATCATATACTTATAAGAGTATTACCCTGAAGAAGAAATTCTAGACATTGTGTGAGACACTGGATTATTATATTAATTAGTGGCTTGGACCAACTCAAGCTTGGGGGGAGAAGGGGCAAGGAATAAGTCGAATTTCATGAAGGTGAGGTAATGCCCTATCCTCTGCCTCAGCCCCTGCTAATCTACTGGGGTACCTGAGAGCAGCTTTCAGTCAGAGGCAGCCTGGGAGCATGCCTACACCACCCGTCCTAGAGCTCCTAACCCATCCTCAGATTGGCTAACCCACCCTCAGATTGGCTAACCCAGCTGGAGCATGACCACTCACCCCTCCCCAGAGTGGCCAGTGGGCTGGAAGTCCTGCCTGGGAGGAGTGGCCACAGCAGGCTAGAGCAGATAAAACCCAAGACATGTAGTCTCCACATGTTCAAGCCCTGCCACCTGGTCACATGGAAGCTGGGCTCTTTCAGGACTCTGGTAGTAGCTATAATTTTCTATTTTTTTCTCTTTTTCTTTACTTCTCCTAATGTCTTTTCTTAATATTTTGGATAACTTGGAACCAGATGGGCTGGATTTTGCTAAGTTAATGCTTTGTGGAATGCTTTATTTTGGTTGAATGTTACACTTTAAATTTTTGTTAAGTACTCTTTTTCTTAAAGTTTACCAGTGAAAGTACCCTCTGAGAAAATGTGTGCAGCTTTTCTCCTACGCGCTCTCTCTCAAGGTGTTAAAAAAACTTAGGCCTCTTTTAAAAAACTTGGTGGGCAAATTTTTTGAGCCTTGTATATTTTTAAAGTAAAAGTTTTTTATGACCTCTTTTATCTGGAAAACACAAGATTTCTCACTGCCAGAAAAGGTAGCAAATGCCCTTCAGTTTAGGAGTTTGCGAAAGGGGTTAGATTATGTGGCTCAGGAGGTCTTTTCTAGTCTTATTGTTCTGTCCAAACACAAATTGTGTGTGCTAATGCCAGATGTTCAGAAGTAATGAGTTGCAACCTTAGAAACTGTGAACATCCCTCACAATATGAAGTTTACTTAAATCAAACATAAATTAATCAAATTTGTTTGCAAGCTGATCTCCCACAACTTTCAAATTCTGTCTTTCTCCTCCCCCAGTATGCAAGGAAATATCTTAAAGATTGCCTTCTTCCACAGATTTGTACACCTAAGCAGACCATTCCAGGTGTTCTTACAAGCATTTTTATCAGAAGCTGCTAACAATGCAAGAGGTTTGAAGTACTCCTCAGATACCACTCCCCTTTTAATCACCTTTCAGTCCAGTTTACAGTCCCTTATTTTCCAACGCTGAGAATGAATTCTGCCTTGAAGTCCATGGTTTGACCCTGCATCTCATGTTTTTCAGGCTTCTCTCACTTTCCATCTGCTCCACCAGTGCACTTCTTCAGCCCACAGTTCTTCCCTGTGCTCTCCCCTTCACCTTTGCCTTTGCACCCAGCAAACGCAAACCCTATACAACTAAAGTGCAATACGGAAAATAAGTGTTTAAGTTACCCGCAAGAGGAAGAAAAGAGTAAGGAAAGAGAGATTAAGAGAAAAAATAATAGAAAGACAGGAGAGAAAAATATAGTTACCACTAAGAAATCACATGTTGACAAACTTCAGGAGGGAAGGCTGAGGCAAGAGGGAGACCATGTGCATGCCTCTTTCATCTACTGTGGCCACTTCCCCCAGGCAGGACTTTGGTTCACTGAGTACTCAAGCATCTTCCTAGCCAAAGTGAGGGGTGTCACAGCCAGTCAGAGGCTCTGGGGGGCATGGTGTGGGCATGCTACCCAGGTGGGCATTATTGACCAACAGCTCAGCCACATGGCTTCCCTGCCATGTGCCATTGGCCATGTTGGCTGCAGGCCTAGCCCCTTCTGTCCCTTCCCCCCCCCACCCTCCCCCCCAAAAGAATGGTTGATCTGACCTATAAATCAAACAACCTGGTGAGATACCAATCCAGTTTCTGACAGGCTCCGAAAGATGGAGTCACACTTGCTTGGTTTCATGAAGCAGCACAGTTTTCTCTAGACTTGGTATACTGGTGATCCCTTTTCTGGAACTAGGATGGGGTTTCTTTTGATGGGGGTTTGTTCAGCTGTGGTTTCTCCTTACTAAATAAGCAATTTATTAAGAAAACCAGATGATCAGATATTCTCTCCCTGCAGCTGCCATGTTCCTGCTGTGTGCTGTGAAAGTGCCAGAGGCTGTTTCTGACATGCTGATGTCCGAATTTCATCACCCAGAGACAGTGCAGAGACTGAATGCCATTCTCAAATTTCACACACTCTGGAGGTTTAGATATCAAGTGTGGCCAAGGATGGAAGAGGGAGCACAGCAAATCTTTAAGGTAGATAGGACACAGGAAGCACAATGATGATGTTTACAGCTTGCCTTGTGGGATAGGTGTGTAATGACACCCTACTATTAAATTGTCTGCAACTGTTTAGAGAAAAAAATGATTGTGTAAGTCACACTAGTGGGGGAGGTGATGTGTAGAACTCCTCTATGAAATGAACTCCCATATAATGTGGACTTGGGTCATGAAAAATATTGGAGAATGAAATGTATGGGGTTATGATTCAGTGAGATACAGAGGTGGGAAAAATTTGCAGAGTTGATTAATGTCTTGGGTACTTGTACTCATGTTTAATTAACAGTACTGACAGTAATAGTCTGCTTTAATAAAACATCTTTCATGGTTTTTATTTAGATCCCTCCTCCGAGTATAAACTTCACTCTGCCTTCTCCTGTGCTGGGTATGCCATCTGTGCCAATGTTTGACCCTCCCTGGGTCCCTCAGTGCAGTGGCAGTGTGCAAGATCCAATAAATGAAGATCAGTCGGTAAGCAGACACTGTGAGAATAAACACTGCTTTTTTCCTGTAGCAGAAAGGGGAAGTGAAGCCAATAGATGTGGACTAAACTTTGAGATTTTCTTTCGCATCTGGGAAAAAAATCTAGTATAGTCTATGTAGAACTCACACAATTTTCTATATGGGCATAAGGCTTTTCTGTTTGTTCACTTTGGTACTGTACTGCACCTCTTTCCCCTGACAGAGATGGTAACTCAGATCTTAGGAGCACACAGCTGTTCTCTTTCCAAGAGCAGATTAGTGCAATAGACCTGTCTGACAGACCATTGTAGACGTATCTCCAAGAAGAGCGTCCTGCTGAATCTGTTTAGCTGGCACTAGTCTAATTTGTATTTAGAGACTGAATTGCTAAATGTCAGTCGTCTCTGTCAGAAAACCAGGGTATGTGCAACACAGCTTCAGGCTGTGTTTCTTCTCTTTTCTTAATAGAAATCATTTTCAGCCCGAGCTGTGTCGCGTTCCCATCAGCGAGCAGAGCACATCCTGAAGAACCTGCAGCAGGAGGAAGAGAAGAAACGCCTGGGCCGGGAAGCCAGTCTCATAACTGCTATCCCTATCACTCAGGAGGCCTGCTATGAGCCATCCTGCACACCAAGCTCGGAGCAGGAAGAAGAAGGTGTGCTCTGGGGCCAGGATCTGCATTCCAGGAACCTGGCAGCACTTCCCACCAACAAAGCACTGCTAAGGGGATGATGTCCAGAAACATTGATTGCTAGTGTTAGACAGGTCACACTCATTTGTTGAAGAGTCCAAATGTTTGAGAAAAAGTGTGTTTAAAAATTAGTGCAAGAAAAACAGAGAACCTCAGATGTATTGAGTGCTTACTGTGTGATGCAGCTGCGTAGCCCATCTCCCCCCCACACTTTGGTGGAACTTGCCAGCATTTAGCATCTCAAAGCTCCCAGTATCTTGTGGAATTTAACAGAATGAGAATGTGCAACAGTAGGAATCAAATCTGTCCTTCATAACTTTAGCTCCTTAATAATTGAAGTGTGAAAGAAATCGCCCTTTGGCAGTATCTGTCTTAAGATACATAGCTTAGAATATGCTCACTTGCCACTGGAGTTTTCCACCTTTATGGTGACTAGTGGGGAAGCCCAGAGGACCAGATCAGTCTCAGTACCAGACTTTCAGACAGCCAAAGTTACATGAAATGAGTCATAAAAAGCTTAGTCTTTGAGTGAGGATTTTCACTGGGCCAGTCTCACAGAGCACACCAACTTAATTAAAGGCATTCCAAGGTATGTGCCATTAGGTGAGTACAGGGATGTTCAAGTCTAAGCATACATTAGGAAATCTGTGAGTAGAAATCCCAGTTCTTAGAAAAAACTAAGCAACCATGATGATTAACAGGGAGTGGATGAAAAGAAGTATAGAGCTGATTCAGGTATAGTGTGATGCACCAAAGCACTGAACACTCTTCTAGAGCAATGTTCTGCTGGTTCCCAAAGCATGAGCAAATTATCTATCTGACTGATCTTTATAGATTTTAAATTGTGCTTATTCAGTGTTATCTGATTTGAATTCTCAAAGATCTGATTTGGTTGTAAGTGCAGTCCTTCAGAAAGTTCCCCAAAGTCTGTCAGTTGGATCTGGATTGACATTTCCTATTCTCTTTGTCAGTAGAAGAAGTTGCCAACCTGGCGTCCCGCCGTCTCTCTGTGAGTCCTTCCTGCACTTCCAGCACCTCTCATAGGAACTATTCCTTCCGCCGTGGCTCTGTCTGGTCAGTGCGGTCTGCAGTCAGTGCAGAAGGTGCGTTGACTTCACTTTGGAGTGTTCTCTTCTATGATTTCATTCACTGAAGTGTTACAATCTGCTTAAATGTTGCAGAAAGAATTTTAGATTCAAATATTACCCTGAGCAAAGTTAAAACTCATACAAGTTATCTGTTGATACCAAAACTGATTTTATTAACTGCTAAGAGATCCAAAGAGAAGAAACAAGAAAAGGTTGGAAAAAGCTAAGATTACTTTTAGAAGCAGAGGAAAGTTACCACCAAAAAACTACCTTTTTGCCGAGTTGGTGTGGAGGTGGGGGAGAGAAGCAGTTTCTGCGTTGTTTTTTTTCTGTCTTTGCTGCTTTTCAAATACTCTCTTTAGCTGCGGAGGCGGGGTCTTAGCTGCTTTAATTCTCTGGAATGCAGCTAAGATGCGTGGTTTTGTCACTCACGAGAAGCTGTGTCACATACCATGCAGGGTCCTGATTGAGCAACATCTTTTAGCTCTCAAAAGTATGATAAGAGTAGAAGGATAAGATATAACTCACACATGTGGCACGGTGGGTCTCAGTTCTCTCCAGGCTGGCAGAGTTTCAGTCTCTGCTGGCAGGTAGGCAGCAGTCAGTAGTGAAGAAAAGGTGAGAAAGTCAGGGGGAGGTGAGGAGAGATTCTTGGCTACAATAACCAGTTCTCCCTCTCCCTCTCCTCACCCCTGATTTTCCAAACTCTCTCTCTTTAATTTTATAGTGTTCAAAGGAGGCTGTACATGGTTTCTTGGCATGTAGCTCTATTCAGATGTTTGAAGAAATAATTGCAGGATCTTCTGGCAGGAAAACTCTAGCAGGAAGGTCTTGTGAGAACTTCTGGCAGAAAGCTGACAGTTTTTTGGTAGGAAGTTTTGACAGGCAGAAACAATGGCATTTATGGCATTTCTATATTATCTTGTGTCACAGGAAGCCTTTTCTGTTGACCCATAAAGCTGTGGCTTTTCCTTTTGCCAAATATATTCCCAAACTTGAGCCACTCTATAATAAATTACTGCATTGCATTATTTTATTCACCCTTGCTGTCACAATGTCTTCCCTTGCCTTTCATGTTGCTTTTGGAGAGTAGTGCCACAGGGACCTCTCTAGCTAGAAAATGGTAATGAGAAGGGATTTCACCAGAAAGAACTGGGCTGCTTACAAGATAAGAAATGTTAATTGAAAAATCATATATTTGCAATGAAAATTCTTAATCAAGAAGTTGGCTGGAGGTTCAGTTCCTTCTTGGAGATAGTAGTAAACCTATTGTGCTTGCACAGTGATCAGACAGCCTGTTGTTTTGTTCTGTTTGTACAGCCCCTAACATAAATGATAATCTAACCTGCCTGGATAATACCACTAACTCCCCTTCTACTCTTCTTACTGCTCCAGATGAAGAACACACCACTGAACACACTCCAAACCATCATGTGCCCCAACCACCTCAGGCTGTGTTTCCTGCATGCATCTGTGCAGCAGTGCTTCCGATTGTCCACTTGATGGAAGATGGAGAAGTCCGGGAGGATGGAGTAGCTGGTACTGACCTAGAATAAACTTCAAGAGATTCTTGCTCAAGTGTGGCAGAACCTCTTCCAAAACTATTTGAAAGTAGATTTACAACAGAAATGTGACTTTGTAGTCTCCATTATTTTTTTTCTCCATGATTTGTGTTTAGCTTTAGGGGGTTTTTTTGCTCTTTTGGGACTCCCATTCCAAGAAAAATATTGAGAAGCTGAAAATGGTTTAGTTAGGGTGATAGCAGGGTGGTAAGAGTTCTAACATAGGTGTTCTGTGAGGAGTGATTTTAGAAGCTGGGCTTGTTTGGTGTGATGCAAAGGAAACAAAAAATTAGAGGAACACTGACTTAGAGATTACAGCTTGGGAAGTTCAGGTTAGAAATTGGGAAGAAAGTTCATAACCAGGAGCACAATGTAATTTTTGTTGATTCTCCATGCAGAGGGGTTATCGAACCTGGCTAGTCAAAGCCATGGATGACACAACCTGGTGACAGTCCTGCTCCAAGCAGGGCTTGAACTACAGACCTCCAGAAGTCTGTTCCCACCAGCCTTTCTTTGTTCTATGACAAATGGAAAGCCGGCTATACACAGTTTGCATATATTGGTTATGGTCTGTGATGTATTTGTAAATTAATAATGCATTTTTCTGTATTTATTTCTCTCAAATGTTTACAGATGCTGGACTGTTTCTCTGCCTTCCTTACTCATCACGTCAGCTATCTGTGCATTTAACTTCCTTTTAAATTTTCTATTCAGTTTTGGGTGAATGTAGTAAGCCACCTAAATACTGTATCTTTCATTTTGTGATGGGGAGCTAAGTACTAAAAACCAAATAATGAATAATTCTGTGTTGTTGTTAAGCTTCACAGGATTGCCATTAATTGCACTTTGGGGAGTTAATCAACAAAATTTCCTGCTGACTACTACTGTTCACCAATACCAGATAAAATTATTTAATAAATCACCATGAAAGTTAAATTATATGCATGAACAAAAGAGTACATGAATTTGTCTTTCAGTTGCTGGTTTTTGTCCATCTGGAGTTACGAAACCAAATAGTTACTTCTTTATTATTCCTTGACTACAGGGGTAAAGGGCTTCCTGTCCTATCAGTAATTAGGGAAGGTTCAAAGATTAGACCTGATTGGATTATTATTATTATTATTATTATTGAGATGACTGCACTGGTGACCAGGAATCCTTATGCATCAAAGAGGCTTCCATGTGTTTCAATACAAAACATGAAAGTTGTGGTAGATTAGGAATGTTTGCATCTAAGTGTACTAGTTCAAGGCTTTTCCAAGGGAGATGATTCTGACCTTTTTTCCTTTCTCTCTCACAGTAAGTGCTGTTGCTCAGCAGGTCCTGTGGAACTGCTTAATTGAAGACCCCTCTACAGTTCTTCGCCATTTCCTTGAGAAGCTGACAATCAGCAATCGACAGGTATGTTCTTCCTCTACCCAGGGGGTGTATGAATTGGTTAGAGCAGGGGAACATACTTGCAAGCAGAATCAATCTGTGGGCATCACTGGAGAAGAACATTTGCTATTATAATGTAGCATGTCATCGTTTGGCCTCAGTTGTTGTCCACTGATGTAAATGGGACACAGCTGATTTATCACCACTACGGGTCTGACTTGCTGTAAGCCAGGCTTTGAAGAGTTGCTTAGTGAAGCACAACCCTTTTGTCTAATATTTTTGTGAATATTGACTCCACCCATGCCATTCTTTTTGGCTTTACCTGAAACATGGAGGTGGCCTTGTCTCTCCCTTATTAGACCACTTTCTAGTTCATGGCTAAGTTTTATGGAAGAAAGGCATACTGGGTCTGACTGAATGGAAGGCAGCAAGACTCTCCATACCACATTCTCAACTGCACACTTGGTGTATGATGTCAGTAATATCACCATCATCATCTTTCAAGCCACCACCTACAGAATGAATATTAAACCTGAGAAAGGTCAAGCCCTTTCGTTCTTTGAGCAAACAAGTTTCTGTGGCCTCACTGTTCCTGAGACTTCTCAGCCATAGTCCACAATGCTTTTATTTAAGTTCAAAGGGTCACTTTTGTTTCGTAGAATGGCTTGGGTTGGAAGGGACCCTGAAGATCATATTGTCCCAAGTCCCCTGCCACAGCCAGGGATACCTTCTACTACATCAGGTTGCTCCAAACCTCATCTAACCTGGCTTTATACACTTCCAGGGATGGGACAGAGAGGTTGTTTGTTAAGTACCTTTAAGAAGGAGGCTGTGCACTGTTCAGCCTCAGAGGCCTCAGAGCTATCACAGTCTGCTATTTTACTATCTCTTTAAGGGCCTACTACAACCACCAGTACAGAACACAGAGAACAGCTGTATTTCCTTGGAAGCTATCACCAGATGTATCATTGGCATGGGTTTTCCTATGCATATCCATGCCCATAACACTAGCTCAAATCTGCTGTGGATGAGGACAGGGGCTACAGAAGATATTTACAATACCATCTGCCTGTCCCTAGCTGACAGTGAGATTTTGTCCCCTCTACAACCGCTTACCACCATAAGAAATGGATCAAGCTACATTTAAGACTGGCAGCCTGTAAAGGAAGGGCAGTTAGATTCTGCCCACACCTCCTACCCAGCAGTCACAGCTGTTGAGGTGAGCTGAACTAGATTTTACAGATCATCTAGGTAGTCATCCCAGGGATTATCACAGAGAGAGGAGCGCAGAATCAGGATGCTACAGTCAGTACAAATTGCAACAGGAGGTGCTAGACTCTCTGAGATACAAACATAAGGACACTGGCCTGAGTACTGTACCCTGAGCCTTATTTTGCAATATGAAGGAGCAGTCACAAGCATATGATTCTAATTCATGCACTGAGACACAGAGCTAAGCAAGGGAGCATGGAAAAATGGGAAGAAACAAAGCCAGAAAGGACAAAAGGGAAAAATCTATTTTCCTTTCATTTTGATTGAAATGAAAAAAATATTTGCTTTTCTTCCAGGATGAGCTGATGTATATGTTAAGGAAGCTTTTGTTGAACATTGGAGACTTTCCTGCCCAGACATCTCACATCCTCTTTAACTACTTGGTGAGCAGCTTGTGGGTCCCCTGTACAGACTGGAATTTGTCCTCTGCCTGCATGTGTGCTAAAAAGTTAATGTCACAATCTGCAAGAAAATAAATACAACTTAACTTTTCCTATATAGCTCATATCTGTTTCTGACTGTGGATGCAAGTCACCAGACTTATACCAGCCTTTCAGTCCTTCTGGGGAGAGGAAAAAGAACCTGAAATGTGTGATTAAATCCCTAAAGAATCTGTCCTGGATTTTTAAATTGAACAACAGACAATAAGTTGTAGACCAAGAAAAGGATTCCAGTACCAGAAACTATAAATTATTCAGTTTTCATTCAGAAAGTGCTTTGCTCTTAAAAAGTCCTATTGGAGCAAACCTGGCACCTTCTTTCAAGATTGTGGACAATGCATTTGCTGCAATTAGGAGATGAAGCAGATAAGATGTATGCTACTCCAGGGAGCCTTTTGTTGTTTCTGAAATATCTACATGGCAGCACACCAGAGCAGAAGGCATAGGAAGTCTCTTACTGCAAAGACTCTCCCTTTTCCTCATCTACAATGGCTTTTAAGGCTGTGCTGCAACAGTACTTTTTGCACCCAGTCTGCACCCTTCTAGAAAAAGGAAGAACAATACAAGCAGATTGTTCTTTAGTACAAACTTTCAGGATATAAATTTAATCATTTTAGCCCTCTGAGTGAAAAGAGGTAGAACAGTATTCTTATTCTGTGTTTATACAACGCTTTGCACGGTTAAAAGAATGTATACAACCTCATCATCTTCTCACTTATTACCTGCAGGTAGGACTGATCATGTATTTTGTACGGACTCCATGTGAGTGGGGCATGGATGCCATTTCTGCTACACTGACCTTCCTTTGGGAAGTGGTGGGTTATGTTGAAGGACTCTTCTTCAAGGACCTCAAGCAGACTATGAAGAAGGAACAGTGTGAAGTGAAGCTGCTAGTGACTGCCTCGATGCCAGGTATAGGAAATGAGTCTTTGTATCTCCTTCACTTCCAAGTTCATGACCCACTCTACCAAAAAGCTGATCCATCAGAACTGGGTCAGAAAAAGACCTGTTACAAATGGCTGCATATTATGTCAGTTTTTCTTGAGTTGAGTATTCAGTCAGTAAATTCTACTGCTAATTCCTTGAGATTCAGAAAGCCACTTTAAATGCTCTAAAAGAAGCAAACAGAAAGTGATTTAGAATGTTCTTTTCAATCCAGAGTTTTATGCCAGTTGGGCTGTGAAAGGCTGGCAGGGCAATCATTGTAAGACTATACCATTCAGACACTGGCCATCATGAGTCAGGCAAGAGATACTTTGCTGAAAACCAGATTTGACGTTTTACATTTATTCCTTCCTCAGAGCGACAGTTGCTGCTAAAGCGAGCTCATCCTTTAAAAACAGATCAATTTCTCATTAGCTGTGGAAGTGTAAGACTATACTAACACTGCCTAATAGATTTCAGACAGGACATGGTCTGTCTGCCTGCCCAGGAATGAATTTTACCTATCATGGGCAGTCTCTTAAAATTGAGTTAATTAAAGAGGCCAGGGAAAATGTAACTTTTTTTCTTCCTTTAGGCACAAAAACCCTTGTCGTGCATGGACAGAATGAGTGTGACATCCCAACACAGTTACCAGTCCATGAGGACACACAGTTTGAGGCTCTTCTGAAGGTAGGAGTGCGTTTTTGAACTGGACAAGCTGCTTAATAGTACATTTACCTCCATACCTGTACGGCAGCAATCCATTCTGCCTGATCATCCTGTGCCAGTGTCAGGGAGGGAAGTTCTGCTTACAGGCATTTTTGTGTCCCTGTAGGGGAGCTTGGTTGCAAGAAAAAGGATCCCATATGAAAGGCTCTGAGGTCACAGATAGCCAAAACCCCACAAATGCAACTACATTTGAAGATACTGCAGTTTGTTGGGCGTTTGCTGTATATTTTTGATAAATACATAAATTATTTAAATGCCTTTTTTTAAAGACACAGGATGATCAAGACCAGAGTGGATATGAGGGTTCAGTAGCCAAGAGATATCTTGGGGTCCAGGACATGTGAGGTCATTTTCCTTTCTATCAAAAACTCTCTGGATAGCTTTAAATGAGCCATATTGGAAACAGATTTGTAAAAGCCTTCAGTTTTTACAACTGTGTTAAATTTTAATGGGAATCACATCGCAGTGATTTGAAGGATCAGAACTTCAGTGTCTCTGCACATTACCTATCACTAAAGCTTAGTAATTACACAGTATGGAAATGGAAGCTGTAGTACCCATATGGCTCATATAGTCAGACAAATGTGTGTATGATATGAAGACATCAAAATAAGTAACATCAATCTTCAGGACCAGCATGCCTTGATTTTCACAAACATATGTGCTTTATAATTAAACCCCAGAAATTAAGAATTAATGCCAGAACAGTGCACCAGCCTGACTGAGGCATGCAGGTTTGTACTTTTATATGTTATTAGATGGATATTCTTTTTTTGGATGTTGTGGTCTCTGTATGAGACAACTAAAAAGTAACAGGATGTTTTGATTTCTTCTTTTACAGGAGTGTTTGGAGTTTTTTAACATACCTGAAACTCAGTCTTCTCATTACTTTTTAATGGATAAGCGTTGGAATCTCATTCATTACAACAAGGTAAGGCAAAGATCAGGTCCAGGTGACTATGTTCTTTCCACCTTGTCCCTTTTTAAACATCAAGGTTATCTAAAGGAGACCAAGCAGCCCATAAATAGAGTTCTGTCCTATGAGCACCACATCTTGAGTGTTCAGTCGTGCATAGTGAAAGATTGGAATTTGACAGAAGAGGGAAGAGACAGAGGAGGAGTCCCTTGTTCTTAAGGCATTAATGTCTAGTTTTTATAGGAAAGAGCAAATTTCTCTTCTGTTTATGCTCTTTCTTGATGCGTGACACTGTCTGAAAGCCCCTGTCCTTCAGAAGGGGCTAAAGAGCCTTTTATTCTGTTCTGTTGAGTGATGCTGTTGCAGTTACTTTTGTTTAAAATACACTTTTTTCCTTTCCTGGCAGACCTATGTCCGTGACATTTATCCTTTCCGGAGATCAGTTTCTCCCCAGCTCAACCTCGTGCAGATGCATCCAGAAAAGGGTCAAGAGCTCATTCAGAAGCAGGTACTGTCATCAAACACCTTTGCCCAGAAACAAACCCTGTAAATAAACCTTTCTTTTCCCTTTAAAGGCCTTCACTCATGCTGCATGTAGATTAAGAGCTTTGCTCTAGCTGTATCTGCCGAGGATGGTAATAAGCGGAAAATAAAAATGGGATGGGGGAATATGGTTAAACAGTATACATTTTGTTTTAACAGTTGTATTATTCTAATGAAAAAATAGCTACTGTAGTTATGTCCCTAGCAATGTGAGTGTAGGAAAATATCATCAGGAGTGGTTATAAAAAGCAGATATAAAGCTGTTTAAGAGCTACTAGCAGCTAAAATCATGGAAAATGTAATTAATGCTGTCTCATATGTGTATGGCATAGAATAGGTAAATATTTCTTGTGCTGTATCTGCCAGTAGAAAGTCTATAAAAATCTGAAATTACTTGGGATCATTTTCCTTGCTTCTCTAACAGAAATTAGTCTCACTCTGATTCTAGATGTGTCCCACATATAAATGAGTTTGATACATTCTACATGATCCAGAAAGATTTAAATTGCCTGTCTAGTTTTGTCAGGGTGTTATTTTGCTTTCCACATTTTTCTATTTAGAGAACTTAGGGGTCAAAATATTTGTAAGGGGAAACTTATATCAACCATCTACCAGCCTCTCTGTAGTCATGTAAGATGTTGCTGGAAAACATCCAGCTTCAGCAAAGAAAACAGTGCTGTAGCCATTGGCCACAGAGCAGCAATCCATTGAAAAGTACTTTCTTTGTTGTTGATTGAGTGCCCAGTTCTGAACTGAGTGCACTTCAGAGCAAGGTCACAGCAAGGCAGGACTTGAAGCTGGGCTTTGTCACATGTTAAGCCGCATGCTTCCAAGTTTTGGCTTCTTCCCAGTAGCTAAGAGCTGCCTCAAAACTGCTTCCAGAGACAGTTGCTTCTAGTATTAAGCATCACTCTTCCTCATGGTTACTTTTGGCATCAAAATCGAACAGCTAACCTGGCTAGTCCTACCAATCACAAGTTCAAAGGAGGCTGGTAGAATGGAACTCAGTTTCCCAGCTGGTATAAACCAGAAGTGATCATCTCAAATCAAGCAGGACTTTGCTCCTTTGCAGTAACACAGACACTGGTCTACTTTGTTTTATTGACTGCTTTTCTTTTGCAACTATACATACACTTCCTACAGCCAGATGTGATCCAACCTCATCCCAGAAGGTAGATAACAATTCTAACCTCATGTTGACTATAGTTTAAGACCTTGCAGAAAGCAACTGCAACCATATGACTTTCACTTTGTAGTTGTTTTGCCTCTGACTACCTTGGGGCTCATGCTGGCAAAGTTTACATTAATCTACAGAGGATCACCTGGCACAATGGTAAAGTGTTTGACAGACACTGTCTTTCGGATCTTTTACAAACATGATTCATCTTTGCAGAGCTGGACTGGAGAACAGTGGTCACTCAAACTCTAGCCAAAGGATACAGTAGTAAATTTTAGCAGGATCCTCTGGGCCGTGACTGCAGCTTTCCTCCCATAAAAAGAAGCAAACCGAGAGTACATATAAATGGTAAAGAGCTTTTTGATCAGACTGATTCAGATTCTTGTCTCTTTTTCTCTGTCAGGTGTTCACCCGCAAGCTGGAAGAGGTGGGGCGGGTTTTGTTCCTGATATCCCTGACACAGAAAATCCCTACTGCCCACAAGCAGTCCCATGTGTCTATGCTCCAGGAGGACCTCCTCCGCCTGCCTTCATTTCCCCGAAGTGCCATTGATGCCGAGTTCTCACTCTTCAGTGATCCCCAAGGTATGGCCCTTTGGCAGCTTTCTCTGGGGGCTGTACAAGGCCCAGAAGGTTTTGGTGAAGTACTTCATTTGCCTTAGAAACCCATAGGCTTGCAGCATTACTGAAAGTTGATAAATCTCTTTCTAGGGAAATTGATACAGAGCCGTAGGTTTGTAAGCACAGCAGCAGGGAGGGCTTCACTGTTAGAGGTCTCCAGACAAAGCTACTTTCTATGGACATAAATGAGAATAATTTATAATTGTTAAAATTATGCATGATACTACAGCTGCATTACTATGTCCAGTATCATAACTGCTCCTAAAAATGATTGCCTGGAGTCCTTTGCCATCTACTTCAAGGAAGCAATGGACTTCCAATTAAGACTGGGCAAATTCTGCATCAAGGATGTAGAAACTGCCAATTTTTTAGAAACTTTACTCCTAAAGACTTGCAGATTAAACAGGCCTCTGTTGCAGGATGGTAAGCATTGGCATGTTCTGTAACAGGCCCTAAAGGCACTTGATTTCAGAAGTATTATTGTAACTCTGCATAGATGTCCTGTAATGTGTGGGACATCTGGAGGATAAAAATTGAGCATAAATACATACGGCTATTCAGGCTATGTGAGGCAGATGATGCATGTACAAGGTCAGATCTTGCACTTTTTAAGAAGATAATTTCCAACCAGCAAGCTATGTGAGATTCATCATTCTCCATCTTCATGTTAGTGCTTTCAGTCAAGGTTTGTTGAAGCCCTGTGAGCAGTTGCAAGAGTACAGGATGGGTGAGAGAATTTTATAAAGGTGGAACAATGGTCAGTGTTACGGAATGGTTACTTGGAAAGGCCTTTGGCCTCCATGAGTGTGATGAGGCTGGCTGTGGTGGACAGAGTTGATTGCTGTTGCCTCTTTTCCCCCACAGCTGGTAAAGAGCTCTTTGGTCTAGACACTCTTCAAAAAAGCTTGTGGATTAAGCTGCTGGAGGAGATGTTCCTTGGCATGCCCAGTGAGTTCCCCTGGGGGGATGAAATCATGCTGTTCCTGAACGTGTTCAATGGTGCCCTGATCCTGCACCCTGAGGACAGTGCCCTGTTGAGGCAGTATGCTGCCACAGTCATCAACACAGCTGTGCACTTTAACCACCTCTTCTCCCTCAGCGGGTACCAGTGGGTGCTGCCCAGCATGCTGCAGGTGAGCAACTCCCAGGAACAATATGAAGGTATGCTCGTGAGCAAGCAGTGTGTTATACTGACAGAGAGTAGGGTTAGATTAGAAATTAGGAAGAAGTTCTTCCCTGTGAGGGTAATGAGGCCCTGTCACAGGTTGCCCAGAGCACCTGTGGCTGCCCCATCCCTGGAAGTGTCCAAGGCCAGGTTCGACAGGGCTTGGAGCAACCTGGGATAGTGGAAGGTGTCCTTACCCGTGGCAGCAGGGTGGAACTAGGGTATTTTCTTTTCTTCTTTGTGTTAAGTAAATGAATGTCCATTTCCCTTACCCTGTACTGCCACACAGAATTGTGAAATTTCCAGACAATTTTTTGGACCTTGTGTCTCCCTCAGTGGTTTTCTCTCCAGGGATGGCTGAAATTTGGGGAATAGTTGACGTATTTAAGTTTGCTACTTGCTGATTGAAACAAAATTATATTCACTTTTTAATTATGAAAATAGCACTAAATGTATATGAAAAAACTATATGTTGTTTTTTCCTGTGAGTGATGACAAATACTGGAAGTGTTAAAGGTGGAGCTTCTCTTTGCTTTGAGGTGTACAAGTAGGCATATTTTCCTGTTAACCTTTGAAAAAAGTCAGCTATTGAAAATAAAATTTTAAAAAGTAGTTCTTTTACAGAAAGAAAGGATTATTTTTCTAGAGATCAGAGACATATCTAAATAGAGATTTAGTATTATAATGCAAATACAGGAAAAACTATAATTTCTATAGAAGAAGCATCCCCATATATGTTCATTTTAATATAATTAATGGCACAGTAGTTAGGACCACTGATTTCTTTAGCTACCTAAACAAACTCTTTAATAACTGGAAACTCTAATACTGTCCCTTACATGGTCAGATAAGTATGACTTGGATCCAAGTTGGCAGTGTGTGAATTTATTCATTAGAAACAAGACATTTTGAAAAAAAATAGCTTAAAAACATCATTTGAAGGACTTGGCAGTAGCCATTCTGTCCTGTGAGGGACACTTCATTTCATTTTCACTTCATATTGAGAGAAATTAGCTTGTAATTATTTTCTATCCTTCCTCCCCAATTATTGTCAACTACTGGATTAATAAAATACCCTTCTTGAGATGTAAAAAAGCAATATCAAAAAGATTGAGGAAGAAAGCATTAACTGGCTTCTGACAAGTAAAGTACTTCCAGGAAGGGGAGAGAATGTACCTCTGATACACAGGACAAAAAATAATGGACTAAAGGTGTGACAAAGAAGTTTCAAGTATGAAAAGCAAATCTTTTGTCTAAGGATGATTTGTCCCTGAAATGCATTGCCAGGAAGAGTGGTCCATTCTCCATCTTTAAAAGCATGTTAGGCAAATGTGTCAGGAATGACAAGGCTGTAGTTGATTCAATCTGGGCTCAGGAGATGAAGAGTTCTTCCCCTGTAGTAGTGCCTCCATGTCCTTTTCTGTTTGCTCAGGTATACTCTGACTATGAAAGCAACCCACAGTTACGCCAAGCAATCGAGTTTGCATGTCGCCAGTTCTACATTCTGCATCGCAAGCCCTTTATCCTGCAGCTGTTTGCCAGTGTGGCCCCTCTCCTGGAGTTCCCTGTGAGTAAGAGCCGTTCCCTTGTCTCAGGCTGGGGAATCCTGTGTATGCCGCCAACTCCTATCAGAGGTCACAATAGGAAAACAGAGTGCTGCACAAAACCAGGACTTGAGCTCATTTCTGCAAGCTGCTGTGCATCAGGGTGCTGAGATAATGAGCTGCTGATATCCAGGCTAGTAAATGTGGTCTCATTTCAAATTTTTGTGCATAAATACATTGTAAAAAGACAATGATTTGTAAATCTTTAAGTACAAATCCATTCTTAGAATCCAGCAACAGGAATTAAAACTTGGTGCCAAGTTTTAGTACATGTGAACTCTAAGACTGGACTAGCCCTGTTTTGAAATAGTCACTAATTATTTTTTAACATTTTAGTGAGTTAAAGCAAGTTAATGGAATTTTAATTTGAAGTGGAACTGCCAAATCTAACTGCACATACACAGTAAACATATGTATCTGTCCTTCACAAGGCAGCAAAGATCTGTGTGCAGTTTTCAGATCCTGCACCCACTGTAGCATCAGTCTGTTGAGTCAGGCAAGCCTTATTATTTGAGAGCAGTGAGCTCTTGAACTCCACGTGGGCCCTTTGTCAAAAACAAATGTTGCCCACACCTCCAGATAAAGACCCCTGGGATGCACACAGGCCCTCAGAAAATCAGCCATGAATGTTTGTTTCTGGAACAGGATGCCACAAACAACGGAACCAGCAAAGGAGTGTCAGCTCAGTGCCTATTTGACCTGCTACAGTCTTTGGAGGGAGATACTCCAGACATTTTGGATATCTTAGAGCTGGTGAAAGCAGAAAAGCCTCTCAAGTCACTAGGTAATAGCAAATCACCCTTTATTCAGTAATTCTTGTTTGTTGTTTATTGATTCAACATATGTTTAATGCAGTAAGATTTCTTCAGGGCTCTTCATTTCTCCCAGAATGCTGTCATATCTGTTTCTTATGCCTCATGAGGCTTTTAAGGTTGGCTTTATCACCACCATCTTTTTGATATTTTCTGCAGGAGGAGAATTATTAATTTGTTTTCTTCCAAAACTTTTTTTTCTGCATTAAGCCTGCCAGTCTGAGACTAGCCCCTGGCATTTTTAATTTTATCATGTGTGGGTGAAGAATAAAAATGCCTAATAAATTGTATCATCATGACAAGATCAGTGTCATCCTCTGCTCTCCTCCATGTGGGTAGGAAACAGAAGCATCCTCTCCAGTGGGCAGACTATGACTAGCAGATGATGGTGGATGCCATTCAGACATTGAGCAGTGCTGAGCTCTGGGGGGGATGTTATCACAAAGCAGAATATATATGGCTGTATGATGTATCTGGGACACTGTCTCTTGACAGTTAATCCATGCAATGCAGCATTTAACAGTTTGGCTGCTTTGTGACTTGCAGGGAAGTAATCTTTACTGATTTTTATAAAGGCCTACAACTTGTTTTCCAAATTTGCACTTCCCTTGATGCCCTATGAATCCTGTCTAGCCTTAGAGTCAAAGCTTTGTTACATACTGGGATTTTATGATGCTGCATAATTATATCACAAATTATAATATAAAGTAGTACAGAAACAGGAGATATTTCATCCTTTGTGGAATGTAGCAAACATTTATATAAAATCTTTGAGTTTTCTGTAGAGGGATATTCCAAGGCATCTCTGAAAATTCTCAAGTGTGTGTTGATGATGAAACTGTAGATGAGTATGTTATGTATCTGGTATCTTCCATATGAAGATCAGAATTATCTAAAATATCTGACTTCAAAATTCAATTTTTTAAAGTGGTTGACATGTTTTGGGACCTTAACTTCTCCTTGGGCTCCTGCATACCAAAGTCACTTCTGAAAACATGACTATAGTTGTATTACGAATATTATTCTCTGGATACTTCAGTTTCTTGGTGCCTAGAACTAATTATCCCTGAAGTGATATTTGTAATACAGGACTTAAATGCTTTTGAAAACTTTCTCTGAAATCACTAGCAAAGCCAACACACTTTTGTGCTGGCACCCCTGTGGCTAACAGTATAAATGGGGCTTGATTTTTGAGAAGTAAAACTATCTTCTGCCATCAGTGGTGTATCAGCATAATTTTTATCTGGTAGAAACATCTAAGAAAAAGCAGAGGAAGCATAAAAATTGTCATAAATTTGACGTGTGTCTTTGTCACGTATGAGCTTAAGACTTTGTTTGGGATGGTGATGTTTGAAACAGGACTCCAGCAGCTGTAGATCTTATGCTCAGCAGTGAGTGAGCTACCGAGAGCTGTTTCTCACTGAGTCCTTGGACAGCAGGGTACAAGTGGGAGTGCAGCATACATTTCCTTTACACAGACAAATTTTTATCAAAAGCCAATGCCTGTTGTGCATCGTTAACATGAGAAGCAAGCAAGTGGAGAGAGGAAAAAGGAAAAAGTATGTGTCCTTTCATATTCAGTATGATTGTGTGATAGTCTTCTCATATTGCTTTACTCCCTCAGATTTCTGCTATGGAAATGAAGACTTGACCTTTTCCATCAGTGAAGCCATCAAGCTGTGTGTGACAGTGGTGGCCTATGCTCCTGAATCATTCAGAAGGTGCTAATCTGTTTTATTGGTTTGTACAGACTCAGAGAAGGCATAAAAGCTGCATAGGTTATGCAAAAGCAAGGCTGGAAAATTAAAGCAGAGGATGCAGAAACACATTCCAAGCATGGGGCTTCTCTGTGAGACCAAGAACCATCTAGAACACCAGCTCCAAATCCTGCCAGCCACCAGCTGCAGCACTAAGCAGATTGGCAACTGGAGCAGCCACATATAAGCTGTATTTCTAAGTGGAGATCACACCATTTCCTGCATGTTTCTGTTATTAGAGAAGCAATGGAGAGGGAACTGGATGGGGAGAAACAGGCAGCTGGAAAGCACAGAAAGATAAAGAAAGCAGGGAGATAAACTTGCCAAAGTACAATGATCAGTTTGCAAGAGGAAAACAGAAAATAAGAGTGTGGACTGGAAGATGATTGCTAGCAAATGGATGACATATTTGGAAGATACCCAGAAGTTCAGGTTGTTTTCATTAATATTATTGTTTCTTGCATCAGCTAATTTTTCCCCTGCAATCCTTCATTCAACAGTTTTTTTGGCTCTGGATTTCTAGTGAGAAGCAATAAAATCACAAGCCTAGTAAGAGATCCTGGGGTCTTCAAATAGAAACTTAAGCCTCTACCTAAAGTTAGTTTCAGGACTGACAAAGTAAAACAGACCAAGTATTATTTTTCCAGCCTCCAGATGCTGATGGTCTTGGAAGCGCTCGTTCCCTGTTACTTACAGAAACTGAAGCGACAAACCTCTCAAGTGGAGACTGGGACAGCAGCTCGTGAAGAGATTGCTTCTATGGGTGCCCTTGCCACCTCTTTGCAGGCCCTCCTGTACAGTGTAGAAGTTCTCACCAGGTAACCCACATGGGTCAAAGGTCTAAGCTGCATTTGGTTATCTGTGTGGGGATGGGGAATGCGCAGGAGGCCACAACATGCATCTCAGCTTGAAAAATCTTTGAATTTGAGACGTGGTAAAATTAGTGCCAAATTTCACGAGATCACACGCAGGATTTCACTGTTCTTGTTAGATTTAGTGTGTAGTGTGCTATTCACCTTCTCTTTGCCAGGCCTATGACAGCCCCACAGATGAGTCGATGTGACCAAGGCCATAAAGGGACCACAACAGCAAACCACACCATGACAGCAGGTGTGAACACTAGGTAAGTCAGGGAGCTTTCCTTTTGTTTTCATTTTTTTTAACAGCTTTTTAATTTTTTTTTGGTAATGCAGCATCTCATTGCTCAGAGTGCTTGGCTTTGGAGAGCTGTGGAAGTGCTCTACGTACTGTGAGAGTACAGTCACGTAAAAAGAGCATATAGCTCAAGACTGCAATTTCTGATGGTAACCAAAATACTCAAGACTAGAATTTCTATTTTAAAACCATGCATTGAAATAGAAGACCAGGATAATGAAATGCAGAGCATCTATCTTAAATGACTTCTTGTTTCCCTTCTTGTATTCTAGAAGTATACTGCCGAAGCAACTATGTCCCTCGTTTCTCTCCTTTTGCTTCCTGCTGAGTCCACTGTCGAAGTGACCACTGAGCAGAGCATGCCTGAACAGCAGAAGGGTCAGATTCCTCTGGCCTTGTTTTGAGGGATTGAACAGCAGTACAAGCACAAACAGCATGTCAGTTGATACAGGGACTGACACCTCCTTTTCTTCCCTTTTCCATTTCCTTATACATTTCCTATGACCTCCACATTGGTCTGTGCTTTTTTGCAGTTACAGATAGTAAGGAGGAGGTGACAGAATTTGAGGGAAATGGAAGAATGACTGGGAATATTTTTGTTCTTAAAAAAAACCCAACAAAACACTAAAGAACCTCCACATGGAAGAAGGAAATAAGGAAGGACATGGCACCAGCAGACTATAATATTGCCTCTTGGCCATAGTGGCCATTCCAATTAACCAGCTGCAAATTAGACAAGGCTCCTGACAACTTACTCAGTCATAGGGAAAAGGCTTAAGAAATCTTGTTACAAAATCCACCCACAAGCATTTGGGATTATGAAAGAGTTTTGTGCCAGTATTGATTACTTTTCTAGGCAGCCTTGCCTTCTCCTGGCCAGACTATGACTTACTGTGCTTAAAATCTGAAAGTCTGCACTGACGTGGAAAGGGAATTTTCCCTTAGGAAAAACTGGAGTAGCTGTTCTTCCAGAGCTTTCCAAGTTATTACCTGTCTTCTTTTTTTTTTCTTTTTGGTAATCAAGGGAGATAGAAATCATTCTCTGCATGGATCATCAAAGCGCTATTATGTCAGTTAATAGATGTGTAGTGTACACATCTTGGTTCGTAACTCCTGTAATCAGCCTGTTATTCTTTAAGATCAATTCAGTCATGGACGAAACACGGCTTTGACTTTCAGACCCTGATCTGAGAAGCAGATAAACCCCTCCATGCTCAATTCTGAAGTGGATACGTGCCATTTGCTTCCATTGATAGATTGCCCAGTACAAGGAATATAAAGTGTAATGGAAACTAGTGCTTTATTATCTGTCTGCTGATTTTGGAGAGCAGTTAATATATCTCTGCTGACAGGCACTGTAGAGGTTCCTGATGCTGGATGACTTGGGCATCTTGATTTACATTTCCAGATCTTTCTGATTATCAGATGTTCAGTCTCTGATGCAAAATGTATTTGCACTGCTCCGGATTTCCTGCCCTTGTTTCTTCTATTGCGTTATCATTGCAACAGACTCCCGGCAACGGCAGGAGTCTCATGATGGTAGAATGACCACTGTTACAGTCTTGGACATGTTAGCCAAGTCGTGCAAGGTTTATTAATGTTTTCTCAACAAGAAGTGTCAAAAGAAAATAATAACAAAACAGAAAAACACACTGAGGTGCTTTCTCCACTTGATGAGCTCTGGGTTCATGGAACAGAGTGAACACTGGCATGAAAATCAGTAAGAGAAATTGTTTAAACGAGCACTATAATTTTTAAGCTTAAATTTGTCCTTTCATAACAAGGTGGATAACTGTAGGAATATGTTGTTTGCAGCCAGTTGAGAGGTAAAGGCTATTCAATGTGGTAATTATGTGTAGGCATTGTTCCAGTGACATCCAGCCCATGGCAAGTAAATCTCTGGGCTACAACAGTATCACTTTATTTCAAAAAGGCACAGTTTAGGCACCAAACTGTTTAAAACCTCCGTTTCTGTTTTCCCAGGTACCCTGAACAGGGAGCCAAACTACATTTTATCAGGTACAGTAAAATCTTTGCTCAGTCTTCCATGACATGTGATGAACTCTTTACACCCACTGCTGCTGTGACAGGCAGCCTTTTCTCAGGGGAGGGTAGCAAAGGCAAATTCATATAGAAAAATATTTACATTTTTATCATGACTTTGCAGATTATAATTTCCCTTTTTTGTTTTCTTAATTGCAGGTGCAATTACTTTTCAGTTGCAACAGAAAGCATGTTGCAAAAATGAGATGGAGACATTGTTAGAATCTATACCTGCTGATCCACTGCATAGAACACTTCCTACTTTGTCTCATTTTATATCCTCCAGGGAGAACCTTCACTTACTGGAGGAAGGCCAGGGTCTTCCCCGAGAGGAGCTAGATGAACGAATTGCCAGAGAGGAGTTCAGGAGACCACGAGAGTCATTGCTAAATATCTGCACAGAATTTTACAAGCACTGTGGTCCGAGGCTGAAGATTTTGCAGAATCTGGCTGGTGAGCCCCGAGTGACGTCTTTGGAACTGCTGGATGTGAAGTCCCATATGAGGTATTCCACAGGCATTCTGATTTTACTTGCTCATTTCAGGGAGATGCCCTTCTTTTAGCTCTTAAGTTTTCATAATAGCAGATAGAATCACTTTTTGGTAGTGTAGTTGCATGTTCCCGTCTGAAATATGCAGAGGTTATTTGGATTTTCCTTAGATTGTACCTGATACTGCTTGCATATAAGGAAGGTTTCTTGAGTGCCCTTCTGGTCTCATTCAGACCTCAATCTCACATAGCTCCAGGGAAGCCTGTCTGATATATCAGAGTAAGTGGCAGCGAAGATCAGAGCAGATAAGTCTGTATCCACAGGGGGCAAGGGATGGAGAAACTGCCCAGCTGGCTGAATACAACCTATATCCTCTCCTGTGACTCAGTGCATCAGAACCAGAAATTAACAAGCAAGAAAGGCTGAGGAACCACTCTGTAAGTGCCTGAAATAGCGGGGAGGATGGGGCTGAAGGCATGTACAAGATAAAGAGGTGCACAGGTCTTTTATTAAGGTGCAGCACTGAGCCCAGCTTGCTGGCTGGATGCTCACTGCAGTTTCACATGGTGCTAGAAAGAAGTTGGAAGTAGAGCCTCCTAAGCACTTTGGTCCTGATTCTCTGAGTTTGCTGTTCATGGTAAGCACAAAACAGTGTAAGTTGCTACTGAGAAGTTTGTCCAACAACTGGAACAAAAAAGAATGGGCCCAATTCTTCTGTGAGTTTTTCATTTACACTTGCAGCTGGCAAATACTGTGTTCTTTTCAGGAGAGCAGGTCTTTCACAGTCAAAGGTTACAGCAGTAAAACCAAGAGGCTGATTTGCAGCAGATAATGAGCTGTGCTCTGATTCACTTAAATCTTCTGGAAGTGCTAAAAATATCTGCGTTGTAGGGGTTGGAACCTGAAATGCTTAATCACAGATAGCCCCAAATAAAAGCAAACTTCATCATGGTTCTTACTTCAATTTGTAAGTATAATTGAAATGACTGACCAGATTTAACCACTGTAGGAAAAAACCGAGTTTTACGCACAGAGCAGACTTTGTGATGGCTGTAGTCTTGGGGGGCTGACAAGTGCCATTTCAGAGGCTTTAGAAAACAAGATAATATGCTAATCACTTCAGACAGGACTAATCTCAGCCAATTTTAGCCATTTAGAAGTTATACGCTTAGTCTGTGGAAGTCATAAAGATCTAGTTGAACTCAATGAAAAAGAGAGATGCACAATGATCTGTTTATTCCAGTATTTCAGGAAGATAAGAATTTCCCAGGTTGCTTATTTCTGCATGAACAGAACTGGAAGATTAATTGAGATTGACCTCTCAAATTGGATGAAATGCATCTTCCACTTTATAACACATAATGAAGTTTTCATATACCATTATGTACCACTGATTGCCAAGTGTCAAATTGCCAGCAAGAAGCTTAATTACACAATAATTTAAATTTCACAGTGTTTAAGAAAACAGACCTACTCATAGTAGGACAAAGTAGCTGTAAAAAGGAATAATAGAGAAATACTGGATAAAGGGAAATGTTCATAGGACTTTTGGTTAATCTGAGGAACTCATTGCCCTTGATATTGTTTGGCAGATTATAAAGATAATAGAAATATGTTCCATTAGTTGAAGGCATTTCAGAAAATGCCCCAACAATATGGATAGGATTGTATTGTAATCATCCACTGCAAAGTCTGTTGATGTTTCAGGGAGCATACAGGTTTCTATCCCTTTTATTAGTAGATGTAGCTTTATTTATGGTCTTTGTTTGCCACAAACATTCAAGTGTTTCAGTAGATCATTGTCAAAATCCAAGTGTGAGTTAAATGGTGCCATGGTATTTCATAGTCAATACCAAAAGTGTCATCAGTAAGGCCATCTGGGAGGGTTAGAAGAAGCAAAAGCAGCATAGCCTGTAGAGGTGTTAAGAGAAACAAGCTAAAGCTGTAATCCTACAAAGGACGTGTTGTGTAAACCTATGGACATATTATTTTTAAAATTTAACACCTAAAAATTGCATGGTGAGACTTCTTAAAGTAGTAACACTGCAAAACAAGCACAGAACCAAATCAAATCCATTATTAATTGACAAACAGGTGTTATCAAATCTGTTTCACAGGCATTTGCAATGTTGTAGTCTGATTGAGAGCTCAGATACTTTGTTTTTAGCTACACAAATCTATGAGTCCTCATGTTCCTTTGATGCATTTAATGTCAAGGTAAAAGTAATTTTTAGACCATTCATGTGTTTTTAAATATAAACAGTGATTCCAGCAAAACAATCTTAACAGATTGTGTGGAGACCACAGAACTGTCATATGAGGTCTAAGAGTTTAAATAACAGCACATTTGACTTTTGCATCATTTTTTTTTTTTGCTAGGCTACTGAAGATTTACCTATTAGTTTGTTGGCACGTGTGTGGAGAAGTGAAAGTTGTATTTGATTTTCCTCTTAATGAACCCTGGTTTCAGATTGGCAGAAATTGCACATTCCCTGCTGAAACTGGCACCTTACGACACGCAGACAATGGAAAGCCGAGGGCTCCGGCGCTACATCATGGAGATGCTACCCATCACTGACTGGACAGCAGAGGCGGTGAGACCTGCCCTTATCCTCATCTTAAAGAGATTGGATCGTATGTTCAATAAAATTCACAAGATGCCTACTTTGAGGTGAGCAGGTACACTGGAAACCCTCTGGGGTCCATTTCTGATGTTGCAAGCCTTGAAGTGTGGGTATGTCATCTGACTAAAGCTGTCGTGTTGCAGTGAACCTTTACAACACATCAGAAAATTAACAGGTGTTTTTACCTCTGTATGTGTTTATGCTGACATTTTTTTGTGTGTCTTCTGCTAGCAAAAGAAATGCATGGTTATTAAGAACTACAGAGAGAGAACTTCCAGAATGTCATTTTTCTTTCCCCAAAATAAGTCTTCGGATTTTTACCATCTCGGTATCCTCTTTATTTACTTTAGCTGTGAGCTGAGGAGATTAATTTTATTCTGTAATGGAAAGTTAAATGGTAGTAAGAGTATTTCTAGCATGGCTATACTGTTATGTTCCCTGTAAAGACAAAAATAGTCTGGAGCTATGCAGTAGCTTCTGGATGCTCCTGAGTAAAGGGCAGAGATCTGCATCAACCACTTGAAGTCAGGGACTAGTGGAAGCCTGGTGCATCACGCAGTGGCATTATAGTAGAGGTTTTGGCAATTTCAAGAAGTACTGATTATGGCGTATTCCTACCTTGGAGGCAGCGGTACAAATCCAGCCTGGGTAGTATAAAATCTCTCAGCCCTGTGATTTTTCCAGTGATCTGAGTAAAAAGAGTCATTGATCTTAGTGACCCTTATGGGCATATGTCCTAAACTGCTTGCATCAGTCACTTTGTTGGCAGTCTTAGCTGAGAAACCAAATCATGTTAGAGAGCATCAGATTTAGGTCCCAGTGTGAATCATCTGTACCTAGTAAAGATGGAACAAATAATAGGGAAGTGATCTCTTTTTTTCTGGCATCACTATTTATCACTTTCCTTTTGCTAGCAACCTGCTTTAAGAAACTCCTGCCCTTCCTTATAGGGAATTCAGAGGCAGAAATTTTGATACGTCTCCTTCCTGGTGGTTTGATTCTTTGTCATGTCTTGCCTGCTTCTCACTCATTCTTTCTTTTCTCACTCATACTTTCTTCTGCCTCAAAGACAGATAAGGGGTCTTCTATTCCTGAATATCTTTCCTCTTTATGTGAGCTGATGTTCATACATTAAAATTCCCTTCATATTCTCTCTGCCTGTGCCTGTGCTTGGCTGAAATTGCTCTTCTGTACACAAAGGGACTCAAAGCCACTGGATCAAATACAGCATCTACATTTAAGCATCATTGGGCCATCATTGGGCCTCTTAGGGATGGGTCTGGGTGCCACAGCCCAGGAACCATCCATTGGGGTACTTACATAACAATCCTATATGCTGCCTTCTGTGGGCACCCCACTCCAAACTTAGTGTCTGTTGGAAGGACTGTGCATGTAAGAAAAAGTACAAGAACAAACTATTATTCTGAAGATCTAAGAAGAGTGGATGGTCAAAGACCAATGTTTGTTGGTCTGTATAAGAACTTATGTAGTGAACACTTGATCCCCCACATGTCATTGAGAAGTCTGGGGAGCGTGTCTAGGATATGGCTTAGGCTTGAGCTGATAAACTATGCCAGCCTTATCTTTCTGTCCCCAGAAGTGCTTAGTCAGATGTTGGCTTCTGAACTACACTGACTCCAAAGAGTCAGGCCCTGAGATCAAGGGTGTGAGCCACTTCGATGTCACCTGTGCTGTGTCTGCTTACAACTAGAAAGGGGAATCCTTTCAGCATCTGGCGCAAGCCCTAAATATTGTTACAGTGAAAAAAAGCAAAGTATCAGGGAAGAAAGGATCCTGGAATGAAAGACTGGTGCTGATAGGGAATGAAACATCCCTTCTGCACAGAATGAGGGAGATAAAGATTGTACTGCTGGGTCAGTTTACATTTGGGGCAGTCTGTGTTTGGGAGTCACTCTGGCAGAGCATAACAGACTGCAGAGGGCACTCAGCTGATGGAGTTTCAGTGAGAATATCCACAAGCTACATGGAGGGCTCACTCTCAGCTGGGAGCATGGCACAGCAGATCCTTTCCCCACACAGGGGACACCTGAGACCACTGTCTGGGGCTCCCTTTTGTTTTTCATCTTTCAGAGGGAAGTACTGGAGTGAAATGCAGCTCCTCCACCACTGCTGCTGTGAAGGTTTCTTTGTCAGCAGTACAGACCCCTCTGCTCTGTTTCTAGTCTCTCAAATACCCAGTGTGCCCTGTGGCTCTGTGCTTTTCTGAGCTGCATGGGTAGAACCTTCTCTCTGTCATGCACTATCTGCTCATCTTGGACGTCATTGCTGTCTGAAACGTTTCCTCTGTGGGCGTCACTGTGTGTTGGTTGCGGGCGTCTGGTGGGGGGCAGGAACCCATGTTGCACCTAACAGCACCTACTGTTGTATTGCAGGCGCCAGGTTGAGTGGGAGCCTGCCAGCAGTTTGATTGAAGGGGTTTGTTTGACACTTCAGAGGCAGCCTATCATATCCTTCCTGCCTCACCTTAGGTCTCTGATCAATGTCTGTGTCAATCTGGTGAGTAGCTGAGCAGCAACCCTGTGAAACTTTACTAAAACTCCCCCTGCTCTTGACTTCTCTGGACTGAAAGTGACAGTTCATTCCCACTCCTGTCATTTTACCTCTCCCCCTTCCTCCTCACAAGGGGACTTTGCAAGTGACACTAGAGAAAGCAAGGTTCATTTTTGAAGTGGTGCATGGGGAGATACAGTGACCAGTGGCAGCGGTCAAGTGATTTATTCCCGTTGCTTCCCACACACCACTTTGAAGATCCACCTTTGCCAGACTGAGCTGAGAGTTGAGGGCTGCAAGTTGGAGAGTGGGGTGGTGGAGACTGCACACACCTGGTAGAGACAGGGAAAGGATGGCACTGGGGGTACCTACCATACCCAGTGGGCCCTGTTGGCTCTGTAAGAGGCCATCATGTATTGGCTAGTTAGGGTTTACATGGTGGATTGACTCCAGTGTGATTGACTCCAGTGTTTGTAATGTCCCTGGCTTGATCTAGTACAGGTTTGCACTGTACAATGTTCAGATCCCACTCCTATTAGAGTTTATGCTCCTAGGTGTGTTACAACAGAGATGTGATATGGATAGTCTGCCTGGTCATTCAGTGATAGACCATAGCATTTGTGCAGCTGTTACACTGGGGACAAGCCCCCAGTCTGATAGCAGTGTAACCCCAGCCATTTGGGTAAGCATTCATACTTTCATTCCATGTGGAAAAAATACAAATAAAGGGGGAAAGGCTGCACTAGCATTTTTAATTGTTATTGGTTTTTATAACATTTTGTCCTTAGAACATAAATGTTGTAACTTCTTCTAGCAGCAACCAAGGAACCTTTCAGGGTTTACCAGTGCTCTGAGAGGCTTTGAAAACAATGATCATCAGCTGAAAAGCAGTATCAACTTTTGCCATGTTTCTGTCCTTCAAGTCCATTCAGCACTCCTTGCTGCAAGGGCAGGGAAGCTCCAACCTGTCAGAGTCTGTAAGAGTTCTTCCTCGTTCAAACAGAGGTTCAGGCTACATGGAGCTCATGCAAATCCAGGCCCTCAGACTACTTGGAGTTGCTTCATGCATAGGTTGCTAAACAGCTCAAATACAAGTTTGGACTTCCAGTTTGGCAAGCAGGCATGGCAGAGTAAATCACACCAGCAAGCTCCCCAAGGGGCCTGCATTAAGAATTAGCCAGTGCTTTAAAAATAGAAAGCTCCACGGTGCAGAAGTGCAGTCATCATGCTTACATTCAGCTGGCTAGAAACATCAGGGGCAGCTACCAGGAAAAGATGTACTACTACTGCTAGAAGTATTTTAGCTTTATCTGTCAGAGCTGTGTGCACCATGAGCTGTGGGAGTATCTTGATTACTTGCTGTAATGTGCATGATGCAGATGTGCATGTGCAGATGCATCACGAAGCCCAAAAAGAGATCAGCCAGGAAGGCAGGAAAATGTCTCAACGATAATCCATAGTGACGCAGAAAAAGAGCTCTGACTCTCTTCCTTCTAAATTGTCCTTTAGTTTTCTGATACAAAACTGATTACTAGCTTTTTTCCCAGGATAAATTTGGGAAAAAAGTGTGTATTCATCTCCTGTAGGCTTAGTCATCTGCCTGGTAACTTCTCCTTGTTCCCATATGTCCAGTCATGGAATGAAACAGGCATATGCAGACCTGTGATTTAATTCCTCTGGAAGGACACATCTCAAACAGTACAAGTAACTCTCCCCTAAGATGTCCTGTTTCCTTCCTAATGCCGATATTTCAAGTAGTTCCAGACCAGGCCACATGCAGGTGACTCTGCTTCATACATCTAGGGTAAGTCAGAGGAGATAAATCATGTTTAGAGCTCCTGAGAAGAGACTGTGTTTGAGAGGAATCTGAACATTGTGCAAAACCCGACTTGGGTCAGACTTAGGACATTATTTTTCAAGTAGATCAGCAAGGGCAGGGAAAAGATGTCCAGTTTCAATGCAGACTTTTTGCTTTGATGACATATTTTTATTTGTTACAGTGGTCACATGACATATCCTCCAACAATAGCTGTTCCACTGGTCCAGTGCTGGTCATTCAGGGCTGGTACCAGGTACATTTATAAATGTACCAGGTTACCTATGCATTCCTCCTATCCTTGCTGGTTCCCTCTTCTCCCCTTCCTTTCCCTGCTAGAAATCCTCCTCACTGGCCCCAGCTCCTGCAAGGACCACTGGGGGGACTGGTTCACCTAGATCCACCTCAACTCAGTGCTCAATGAAAGGCACCTCCATTTCACTGATGTTGGAGGATATGACATGGATAAATCTATAAGTAGCCAGTTGTAGTGATGTGCTCTGTTTGTATTGCAGGTGATGGGAGTGGTAGGACCCTCCAGTGTGGCTGATGGATTACCCCTTCTTCATCTCAGCCCTTATCTCTCACCACCTCTTCCCTTCAGCACAGCTGTTGTCCGGCTTGTAGCATTGCAGATACAGGTGTGTCTGCCCTGGCCTCTGGCCAGGCCTGTTAGAGCCTCGGGTTGAGACACTAACTCATCGGTGCTCTGTTTTCTTTCTGCAAAAGCTGGGCAAAAACTGTGGAACATACACCAAAACTTAAAGAGAAGCAACATGTAAATTCTCCCTCCTTTTTCTAGACTTGAACTGAGCTCAGAATTCATCTGTTGGGGCCAAGTCCGCAGCAAGCATCCATCAGCTTAACACTGCCATTGAAATCCAAGGGAGTTTGGCTGATGGATGCTGTTTAGGGCTCTGACAAGCAGGTTAGGATTCTCTGCAGGATCTAAGGTGTCAGGATAAGCCTCCTGCCACAAGGAGATGGGGCCTGGCTTGGGTCACATCCATGCAACCCTTCCTGTCTTCCTGTGGGACCGTATCTGCAACTGAGTGGATTTTGTGCTCTTCTGCTCTTACCTGAGCTGATCACACAGTATGCCAGCACAAAAAAGCAGGGCAACTTGGCTTTTCAGCTGCTGACACAATGGCATCCTTATTGTCCAGAATAAGAAAGAAAACATTCTGGACTTTTTGGATAATTTCATCACTACTTCTTTCTCATAGCAGTGCCATGAAGAGTCTTTCTGCCTCTGTATCCCTTTCCCTTCCCATTGGTATGAAATCAGTCAGAATGGTGTTCAAAGAAGGAAAAAATTTCCTAATCTAGCTTCAACTTGTGTTTTTAAATATGCATTGGCACATCCAGTTGAATACTTAGGCAGGTATTAGGGTAACTTGGGAAGGAAGACTTACAGGAACCAAAACACAGTGCTGGCTCTCAGACCATGAGGCACAAAATTACTTTTTGGTACAAACTGACAGAGGAGATATCAGTCTGACATCAGGTTTCTTCCAGGTCTGGTGCAATGGTTCTTTAATAAAAAATGGGCCTCCTTCACCTTCTCTGAAATATTCTCCAATTTTTAAAACCAGATATCAAATTAATTTTTTTTTAAAGTATTGGTAGCTTTTACTTTTATTATCTTTTTCTCCCTGTTCACTCATTCATGAGCTTTAAATATAATGAAAACCAAACATGTTGAGAAAAACATGAGTACTCATAATTCCTAATACTTCCTGCAGGATAGGAATAGAAATACTTCACACTATCAGAAAACATCTTCTCCTGGAATTTCTCCGCCCAGGTTTGCAAGCTTGAAGAGCTGCATTTCACAGCTAAGTCTAGAAACTGGGATGTCATAAATGAGCAGAGGTGCTAGTGACAGTCATTTGTATTACCTCCTCTAAAGAAGGTGAAAGACTGTTCAATTTAGGCTTGGCTGTGTGTCAAGAAGTAAATGTGCATTTTGTTTATTTTTCAGGAGTTCATTCTTTGTGTTACAGAGGATGATGGGGCAGAACAAAGTGAGGAAGAACAAAAAATGTGTTTGGGAATAGCCTCCATGTTCATACAGCAGAATATTTACATTATGTCATTTGTGCAGTTTCCTCTGTTTCTTTTTTTATTCCCCATAGTCTGGGTCACATCCCGATGCCATTCATAGACATGCAAAGCTTAGGACTAACACTCAGCTGATTCCTGAGGGATAAATCTGATTTTATTAGTTATATATAGGAGTTAGGAATCTGGAGTTCTTACATCTTGGCTGTGACAAGACCAGGTGACCCGTGTTACTCTTTGAGTTCCTTTTACTCTGGACTAAGTAGTCTGAGGGTTTCAGGTCATCAATGCTGGAGTTATGCTGTATAAACAGGGTGCCTGGGGATCGTCATTCCCTGCAGTGACTTGTGTGCGTGATCTACTGATGAAATTGTTTAATCCTTTCTTGTTATTACTGCACAGGCTTTGAAAGAAGATTTCCCCCTAAGCCATGTCGTCTCCCCATTCACCAATCAGGAAAGAAGGGAAGGAATGCTTTTAAACCTACTGATTCCATTTGTGCTCACAGTAGGATCTGGAAGCAAAGGTCTGACTAATTTAACAAAAAGATTTTTTTCTCCCCCTTTTCTGACAACTGATGTTTGCACTTTCCCTGCCCTCTGTATTTTATTTTTATTTTTTAATTTGGTTTTCTGTCACTGGCAGTGTGTCAGCTAAGTGCCCTTTGGGTCTGAGGCTGAAAAGAGGCCCACTGGGAGTTGTTGTTATTTCTTTTCTTTGTTTCAGCTGTGCCTTGGTTCTTGAGTCAGGTCTTACACAGATGTGTTCCTGTATTTGAAACTGGAGTGCAGGGTGAGATAAATCTGTTGTAGCAGAACCCACAGAGGGGAGCAGAGGTGATGGAAATTGCGTGCCCCTGTGGATCACAGTCTGCCCAATCCATGCCACTTGTCTGGCACAAGTCCTGCTCCTTGTTTTCTGCTATAGAGTCTTCACTGGCAAATTCATAAATGAAAGCAAAGAGTAAAGGGAGAGGGGAATACCAAAAGGAAATGAGATCACTGAACGGGACATTTCTTTGTGCTGTGTAGCTCTGTGTTCATGTGTGTTTCTGTTGGTGCTAAAACAAATTTTGCCTTTGCTTGCAGGAGGAGAAGCAGCATAACAAGGTGTGGGGGACGGAGTTTTGGCTTAGGGGATACTTGAGATGCACCCTGTTTTGCAAACTGAACAGGGTCTGGATCTTTTGGGTGTCTTTGATGGGATGTAGCCTGATTTTTTTCCTCTCTTTCCCCTCCCAATGCATCTTAGATAGCCCCTGGCTGGAGCAGCCTGAGGTCCTGCTGCTGCTCCAGACTGTTACCAATATTCTCCTGCCACCTCGCATCATCAGCACTTCCCGCAGCAAGAATTTTATGCTGGAGAGCTCCCCTGCCCACTGCTCCACTCCTGGGGATGCAGGGAAGGACCTGCGGCGGGAAGGGCTCGCAGAGTCCACCAGCCAGGCTGCCTACTTAGGTGAGTGATGGCTTCTGCTGACCTCTGAGAAGAGACAGAGTTAAAGTGGAGTGCTCAAGACTGCAGAGAGCACCAAAGAAAACCATCTCAGGCCAGGAACTAACTGACCTCTTTAGAACTGCTTTAAGACTTGTCCTAAACAAGTGGGCCAGGCCAGAGCATGAAGTCAAGAGTATCTCTGGAATATCTTGCAATATAAGCAGTGTCTGCACTGCAGCTGGAGAAGAGCAGCACAGGTAGAAGTCAGTTTTCATACCGCCAGACTACAGCAATGAAGCCACAAAATGCGAGTCAGACTGCCTCTCAGCTCCTGACATCGTAGCCTTGCTGGCCCTTGGCTAGTCTGGGGTAAAGGTGATGTGGTCCGTCTGTCTGTTGGCCCTGCATACATGGTCCTTACTGTCTGGTTTGCCCTCTGCTCACTGTACAATGGTGCATGGTACTGTATTATCTCACATATTACCCACAGGTGAAGGGAAAGAAAAACAATTAAATTGGAATGCAGCAGCACTGCAGAGTATCAGGGTGAGTATCAGAGTACGAGTAACAGGGAGAGTTTCCTTTCAAAGCACTCCTTCAAAAACAGCTTCTCTGTTTCTGATTTTGTGAAGGCATTTATTTGAAAATTTATATTCAGGTCTTTTCTTAACCCATATCTGAGGAATGGGATAACACTGATGAAAAACTGGCAGTTTACTACTGGTTTAGACCCCTGCCCCAGCAAATGGGGATACAGATGTGTGACAGCTGAGAAGTCTTGGCTATCCCATTAAGAAAGATGGAGTAGTCAACCTTCCCCCAACAGTTCCCAGGCCTCCCTGTTTGTTCCAGACCAGAGGAGCATGGAAAGGGAGAGAGTTCTTGTCTCTTCTGTGAGCCAGCTGTTGGTCACTGCCCACTTCAATGCAGAGCATTGTTCTGAACCTCATTGCTGTTCATTCCCATTTGTAATGCTCTTGTGAACTACAGCCCTTGACTTACTGGACCATACTAGATTACAGTGTGGCCATGACTCAGGCAACTGCACTGCCAGAAAGGTTCTCTTCATTCCCCCATAAATCATCTGCAGGTTACTGTGCTCACAGAGTGACTCTTTGTGTGGACATGCTTGATCAGATTTTTGTGGTTTTCTGATCAGCCACACTGCTTTCAAAATATCTGAATTCTGGGAAGACAAAAGAACTCTGCAGGGAGGGAGAGGGGAAGGTAGAGCAAGAAAATACAGAGGAACTTAAGTATGAATTAGGAAAATTTCTCCAAAAATTGGACTCCTGAGGCCTTTATTACAAAAAGGTTGGTTGCTTCTTCCCTGCCATGTTTGGAGACTGATAGAAAAGAGAGTGCATGTGCATGCGTATGCAAGCATGCCTGTGTAGGTTTGTGCCCACTGTGGCCCTCTCCTACCCCACTGCTCCCCCAGCGCTTGTGAGGGACGCTAGTAACATCTCTGACTGCCCTTTGCTGGTGTGTGTTCTCCTGTAGCCCTGAAGGTGATCCTTGTTTGCTTTGAACGCCAGCTGGACAGTCAGTGGTACTGGCTGAGCCTGCAAGTCAAAGAGATGGCCCTGCGGAAGGTGGGAGGGCTGGCCCTGTGGGATTTCCTCGACTTTATCGTACGAACACGGATCCCAATCTTTGTGCTCCTTCGGCCCTTCATCCAGTGCAAGGTAATAGTTGCTTTGGCTCCTGATAGATCACACCTCAAAGGCAAAATATCCCTTATTCCTCAGCTGAGAACAGAGGAACAGCACTCTTGGAAGAACTGTACGTAGGGAGTTACCCTTCATAAGTTAGTAGGCCTGAGAACCCTTTGAAACTGGATCACAGGGCTGTTTCCTAGCTTATACTAAAGAGTATGCCAGTCATACAGGAGTTCTTATCCATAGAGTACATCTAGTCTTAGTTTATCTAGTTGGAAAGTACTATAGGCTGGACCAGGAGTGTTTGCATGTGGACTTAATTTTAGAACAAAGATACTCAAAGCACTTGAAAGTAGCGTAGATGTGCTGAGCCTGGGACGGTGTTGGCAGAAATCTCTTCGGCATAAAACCAGGCAGTACAGCAAACAGCCGGGAAGGATCACTCCACTTTCCATCTCTTGTGTGAAGGTTCTGACAGGACTTTTTTGGATGAACAGACAGCTACTAGGCTGAGGCAGCTGGGGCTTAAATTAATCACAGCTCTTCCCTGCTTATCAAGTAGACCAGCACATGGTACTCCAGCTTACTTTGCCTACCTTGTCTCTTGAACAGAATAAATCATTGTGGAGGAAGGAGCTGTCTCACGTCCAAGAGTATAGCTTAGCATTAGGAAGCCCTCATCCCCATATACCCTGTGCCAGTCAGGTTTTACTCTCTCTTCAGTCAAGTATAAGGTTGTGCCCAAAAGAGAGGTGGAAACATCCTGCTGTCTGCAGGCTGAAGCTTATCTGGACACCAGTCCCAGTTCCCTGGGCACCATCTCCTTGCCATGCTAATGTGTCCCAATTTTGCAGCTGTTGGCACAGCCAGCTGAGAACCACGAGGAGCTAACAGCCCGACAGCACATCTCGGACCAGCTGGAGAGGCGGTTCATCCCGCGCCCGCTCTGCAAGAGCTCCCTCATTGCCGAGTTCAACAACGAGCTGAAGATCTTGAAGGAGGCTGTGCACAGTGGGTCAGGTAAGGAACATAGGAAGAGCCCAGGGTCATCAGCCCAGTTGGACCAGCTGCTCACCCCTACTTGTGAGGCAGACCTGCCCACTGCGTAGGTGTGGTATGGGGTGATACAGCCTGCCCCTGGAGCCTATGCCTAGCCCAGCCTTGCCACTGGACAGCAAACATAAGTCCAGGTTAGTTGTGAAATGCACCTATTTTTCCACCAAGTCTCAGTTCTACTCCCCAGCAGCCCCAGCAGCCAGCTCTCGCTGTCTCAGCTGGCTTGTGCAGCCCTAGCCCCAGTGCAGCCTCTGCAAAGCCAAACCTATTTTGCAGAAATGTCTTGCTATTTGGGAGCAGCGGATCTGCCTCTTCCTTTCCTCGCTTGGTCTCTTTGTTTTTTTCTCTACCATGAGGTCCAGATCAGCATCCCCGAGCTTATGGTGCACTGTATGCTGTCCTGCATGAGGGGACACTTTTCTCCTGTGACAGTCACTCCTCTTGCCACGAGATGGCAGCTGCTGCTTACATACAGCAAAGGGTTTACGTGTTTTATTCTTAGGAAAACAAATTCAAAAGTAAATGCTTTAGCCTTTTTCCTTGGCAATAATTTGTCATGTTCCTAAATGTTGAAGCTGATCTGGAAAACACAAACTGTAAGGTTGGAAAAACTGAACTGCACTGCATAAGAAAAACAGATTTTGAGGAGTTGAGGTGAGCCAGGGCAGCTGTGGGTGTTTTATCACCTCTGCCACCTGTCCCATTCATTTGGGCAGAATGAGGTGCCCTGTGTGCCAGGAACACTTTGTTGGTTGTTGATTTTCAGTACCATCCCTGATTTGGCTTTGGTTTCCCCCTCTTGTGCAGCTTACCAAGGGAAGACGTCCGTCAGCACTGTGGGCACCTCCACCTCCGCTTACCGCCTGAGCCTGGCCACCATGTCCCGCTCCAACACTGGCACTGGCACAGTCTGGGAGCAGGACAGTGAGCCTTCCCAGCAGGCCTCACAGGACACACTGAGCCGCACAGATGAGGAGGATGAAGAAAGTACGTGGCTGCTGATTTAAGCTAAGCCCCAAGCAGTGAAGGTGTTTTCTCAATATCCTACAGGTCGACTGGGAGGGGAAAAGAGTTGCCCCTGTACAAACAAAAGTGTGAACAAAAGGCCCAGAGGAGCATGAGGCTGAGAAATTGGTGTGGTTGCTGCACCATTCATGGTGTTAAAGCCTGGGCTGTACATACCTCCTCACTGCCTCCTGAGCCGTAGCAAGGAAGAGGGAACAGCACAGGCAGATTTTTACTGTCTGAGACCAGGGTAGACATGCAATCCTCACAGTGCTGATAAGGCATTTGGCAATGAGTCCTCTCTTTGACCTTCATCACAACAGTGAGCAGGGCCTGTGGTTCTGTGGTTAGGATTCTGTTCCTGCAGGATCTTAGTACTTCCTGCTCATCACTTCTGTCCAGATGCTCTGACACAAGATATGTCCTCGTTCTGCATGGGATCCAGTTGTGCTCTCCACAGGGTGGAATGCCTGTGTGCTTGTGTCTCTCAACAAACAAAGAGAAAATTAAGCCTTAAACCTGCTAACAGCAAAAGCTTGATCTCCCTTTTGGGCAGCTGACAGGTTCTAAGGTGGCCAGGCTTTCTGGTGCCAGCTTAGAAAGAATGGGATAGTGAATCTTATTTGCAATGACTTGAATAATGGTTTGAAACTTCAGCTAAGTTTCATGTTATTCATGTAATTTTGCCTTCTCTTTGCTTCTAAGCTGTCTCTTAGTGAAAGCCAGGGTAGAAAACTCTGCTCATGTCAAGCTTGCTTTAGCAGGGATACTAGCTTCTGGTGCTGCAATGGTTGGTTGCCTAATGCCTGAAAGTCAAGTGTTTCACTTCTGTATTTGAGGACCCTGACGCTCAAAGCTATCAAACAAAAGGAGTGGAAATGGGGGCTCAAAAGAAAGGCCTGTGCAGTTACAGGAGAATTGTCTTTTGAGAAAAAGCAGTTAACCTGAAAGTTTCCAGACTCAGCCCAACTTTATTTTAGCTGAGTTCATTTCTAATCATTGTGCAATGCACCCAGAATTGTACTGCTCATTGCTCAGATATTTACTCACTGGGGCAAACTCTGGTTCCAGCTCATATTAATTCTGAGCCACCATGAGGAATGGTGTTATCTTCCTATCTCATTGTGGCATTACTGCCTCAGCCCTGCCTTGGCTTAGTGCTGCCATAAAGTATTTCAGTACATCAGAGTTGGAAAAGGTCAAAGAGAAAGTTACACAAAACCTCCCCTTTATTTATAATTAAAAGCTGTTTCGGTAAAAACCACAACAGAGTAATTTCTTTCCAGGTACTTTATACAGTTTGAAACAGCGCTGAAAATTTCAAGCAGTCCTGACTGCAGTCCAACTCTGCATAATTCTGTTGCAGTATGATGTATTTGAGTCAATTTATCTGATTTTTTGGTGACATTTTAAGATGCATGTCCCAAAGTTTGTTGAAGGGTGTCAGTTCTGCATTTCAATGTCATGTGTTTTGTTTTGTTTTTTTTGGTTTTTTTTGTTTTGGTTTGGTTTTTTGTTTGTTTTTTTTGTTTTGGTTTGGTTTTTTGTTTGTTTTTTTTTGTTTTGGTTTTTTGTTTGTTTTGTTTTGGGTTTTTGGGGGGTTTTTTGTTTGTTTGTTTTGTAACAGTGCTTTGTTATGTCACAGTAGCAGTTTATTTCACACCAGGAAAATGCCTAGTTACAACTTTTATGCCAGAAACACTGTATGTTAACAAGCAATTTATTAATCACATGAACTAAGCCCCAGTGGAAACTGAATTCCCCAAACATATTTTCCTGAGAGCCATTTAAGCTGAAAGCGTGGATAAATCCCTGCCCTATTGTGTCCCAGGTTCCTCATCCTTCAGGGGTTTATGTATATCTCTTTCTGCACTGTGACTATAAAATCTAATGGAATATTCCAATTTGCAGGTTTGGGCTCTGGGTAAGTAAATGCTGGGTACACCTTTGGCATCCTGTTGTTGCTTGACAACTGTGAAGATGAAGGTGGGGTTTGGGATGGTTGTTTCCTCTCCTTTCCTGTTCTTTCTTTCTTTCCAGATGACTCACTAAGCATGCCCAGTGTGGTAAGTGAACAAGAAGCATACCTTATGGGTGCCATTGCAAGGAGGCGGTTCTCCAGCCATCTCTCCAGCGTGTCTGCACCTCAGGCTGAGGTGGGCATGTTACCCAGCCAAAGGTAATAACATGGGCTTTTCATCTTTCCCATTATAGTCACAAGTGCAGAAATAACGCAGGTACATCAGAGAGATAAGATAGTGGAATCAGTGCCAGCATAGTGATGCTAAATTTCTTCATCCTGGAATAGTGTTGGACCAAGGGTGCAGGGTTGGAAATAATGATTTTCCAGGATGATCTGTGTTGTGTAAAGTCCATAGGAACAAGCTGTCATCCCCAGAAACTTTCCTCTTAAACAGTTTCAGAAAGATTCAGCATTATTATTTTCCTCTGCTACTGCTGGATAGCAAAAAGAAAACATGGTTTTGCGGTTATGCACTGAACTAGGGGACCACACCCAATCTGTGCAGGGGAGTGGAAAGGAATCTTGAGAAGCTGGGAAAAGGGACAGAGGCATCCTCTTTGGTTTTCTTCCATGTGGTTTTTGTCCTTCCTAGAGCATTAACTAGGCTCAGCACAGAGACTGAATGTCATGTTTAAAAATGGGATTTAATACTGTTTCAGTCCAGAAATATACTTGTTGATACAAATAACTTTGAATGCCTTATTCCTGGTTAACATGAGAAAGAGACGGGAATTTGGGAAGTGTACAACTTTAGAAGATGTAGGTAGAAGTTTTGTATTTAAATGTGGGGTTTTTTTCCTAAGTAAGCAATGTTTATTGTTTTATTTGTCTGCAACAAGTTGTCCAAGGATATCTGACAATGGACAGATTAATTTATGTTACTTCCTTTGAACATCTGAAAAATAGATTCTACATTATCTCTGGACCAGCCTTGGAAAATCAAACAATGTTTCTCCCTCTCCAGTCTTGCTAGGAATTAAAGAAATAACTTTGGTACATGAAGGAAAAGTAACAGCTGTGGTACGTAACAGCAGAGATAGGAGAGGTGATTTACAAGAGAGAAGTTACACAGATTTTATCTGTGTAACTGGGAGTTTTCACAAAAGGGCCTACAGGAACTCATTTGAACTCAATCCCTTTGTTTCTTGAAAAATTAATATGCAAGGCTGCATTTTTCTCAGTCTTTCACTGCCATCTTCAATGTATAAACTTCCTAAGTCACAGCTGACTGATAGCAATCTTTGCTTTGTGAAATTCCAAATCATGGTGATGATGAGAAAAAAAGACTTTAATTGCCAGAGATCTTTGCTCTCTACTTTTTCAAGTACCTAAGTACTTTTTAAGTCTCCTGGCAGGAGAATAGCTTTTCATCTTTTAGTTATGGATGGCTTCTGGACTTTCAGACTGCCTCACAAATGTAAACTAATTAATGCTAAGTAATATTATTTCTGCTTTCCTGCTGGTAGCCCAGCAGACTGCTTGCTTTCTTTCACGTTCTTCCTATGGGCTGAGCAGGCTGCTTCTGCTCAATGGCTGCACTGCAGAAAAAGCAATGGGATTTTGTACTCCTTTGCCAGAATCCTCACCAGCTGTTTATTTACAGTATCACTGAACTATGAGACCTTGTTTTCCAGATGTTTGTACTTAGAGTCATAACAGAAGGAGAGTGTTTTATAGCTCATGGGAGTCAGATTAGCCCTCCCTCAAGAAGTGGCTCATGGGGAAGAGGGAAGGAAAAAAGCTTTCTATTAAGCTGGAAGTAAACAAAACAGAAATAAATGAAAATGCTGCGGGAATACAGCTTTGAAAATAGTTCTCTGCCCTTATTTCCTGTGGAAACACATCCTGCTGAACTTCTCAGCTCCCCAGATCTCAGCAGAGATGTAGAAGGTTCCATGCAGTGTAAACTCCCTTTAAAGACTGCTCCTGTGATCAGATGTTCTTTCAGCTTCTCTGAGTCATATATGTGCTGTTGAGCGTGTGAGATCAATTAATGTTACCGTCCTTTTTTACTTTTTTATTCCGTTGATATTTTTTCCCTTGAAAACAGAGACAAGCGCATGCTTTTTGCATTTTCTTTCCCTAAATTCTTAATCTCCCTGCCCCTCCTGCAGTGAACCTAATGTCCTCGATGACTCCCCGAGCCTGGCCACTGAGGGCAGCCTCTCTAGGTACAGTGTCAACACTACCTGTCTGTCAGTGTGTGTGTTGGGAAATGAGCCGTTTCCAACCTCCTGTCTCTTTCCCCTCACCTTTTGTCACTCTTTCCATCTCTGTCTCTTGTGGCTCATCAATATTCAGGCCTGCAAGTCAAAGGTGTAGCAACCCATCTTCAGTTTTCAGCTTTGATTGCCAGTAACTTTGAGGAGGCTGAGGAGAAAGGGAAAGAAAAAGCTGTAGTGAGTAAAGCAGTGGGCTGGCCTAGAGGTTTTCCCCTTGTTTAGCAATTGCTTGAAAGGCATGAGAAAGATTATCCATGAGGCATTAGCTGTAGCCTGTTATAAGCATTAGACTGGAGGCTTATGTAAAACAGAGACATCTGTTTTTCCATTCATCTCACAATGCTATCACCACCAAAGACTAAACTAAAATAACAATATCAAGCTGTGTTCTTTATCATTCCTTAATAAAACTAATATGCTAAATCCTGTGAGATATAGTGTTCTGTGCATGCTTACAATAATTCTCATTATTTTTACAAATCATTTCCAATTCTCAAATGACACGTTAGAAATCTTGCAGGTGGACACCATTTATATTTAAAATTGGCCTGTGAGTGCTGGAGTTCAGGTCTAGCTGTTCCCCATTACCTGTGGACAGGGGAACACACAGGGATGGTGTGTTAAATGGGTCAGGAATGAGCTTTAGAAGGGAAGGCTGCACCTTTAACAGCCAGCTCAGTCATCTTAATCATCCTACCTGTCCTGCTGCTGTGCTCCAACCTTTCAACCCATCCTCCTGAGGTTGGAAAGCTGTCGTTAGTCCCAAGAGCATCATTTCCTTCCAGGAGACCACGGCCCCTTACACTGGCAACAGGGAGGGTAACACACTGTTTCATTCCTGCACCAGTGGAAGCTGTGGATATGTTGAGATGCGTTTGTGTGAAGGGTTTGTTTTGTTAGCTTGGGTTTAGATGAGGCTTTTTGGGGTGGTGACAGGCTGCTGTGTTTGTTCATTCTCATTGACTGACAAATGGAGGGTTTATCACTGGTGGTATCACTAAGTTCATCCCATGATTTATGGTGTCCTTTGTGTGTGTGAACTCTGCTTTAGCAGACTGGTCTCTAATTGGTGCTACTGCAGGAGTGGTGCTGGGGAAAAGACACTGGCTTCTTGGCAGAGGCAAGAATATTGTTACCTGGTTTTGTAATAAAGTAAGATAGATTGCATGTCATCTGAACATGTTGGGGGGGGGGCTAAAGAAAAAAGAAATCATTCAGTCAAAGAACTTCCATGTTGTCCCTTTAGCAGAGCTAAAAACTCACTGCAGTCAAGAAGGATGAAGGAGAAGGTCCGTATCTGAGTTAAAGCCATAATGACCTGATACCAGGTTACATCACTTTTGATTTTGAAATGTTTTGATCTTGTTAAGTGGGTGGGAGTCACTCCTAATTACTGTGGTGAAGCTGAAGAGCATGAGACAACTAAGTTAATAGATGAGTTCAAACACAATAATTTATTTTGAACCCTGAAATGTAGTCAGCTGCACAATGGGTTCCTAATAATTCCTGTCACATAAATTTTCTCTAGGAACCAGGACACTATTCTCCACCCTGTCCTGTGGTACAGAGGTTGGCAGATGTTCTTGGGAGTCACTTCTGCTGAGCCTTATTACCCTTTTCAAGTACTAGGCACTCATATCTGAAGGAGGAGCATCAGCACTGCAAACCCTTAGAAGGAAAAAAGACAGGGAAATACTGCAAATGTGTCAGAAAAGGTTAGGTTAGAACTTTGTGAGGAGGAAAAGATGTTCCACTTGCGTCACTAGATGTGCAAATTGGATTCTTCCTCTAAAGGACAGAATTAATAACGGAGATGTTTGTGGGAGCTCATTGTTCTGTGGGGATCATAGGACAGAATTTATTTAGTTTTACATTCAGGAACATTAGTTTTGAATAAAGCAGGTGTGAGCTTTTTTTATGTAACTTTGATTTTGGCTGGAGCACAACAGTAACTGTTTAGGATCGCCTTCTGAATTCAAAGCTGATGTCTAGTCGTAACTGATATAAAGACATAAATCATATTTACTAGGGACTAGAGCCTTATAGAAGGTAGGAATCTTAAATAAATGAAACAAATAGTGACAAAACAAAAAAATACTAAAAAAATACTGTTTCCCTTTGTTCTATAGCAATTAGAGCCAGCCATGTAGAAAATCAGGGAAGACAGGAAGGGGAGAACATTGAAGTTCTCAGACAGCATGGGGTACAGGGCTGAGGAGCATATGTTTCCAGCATCATGATCTGTTGTGGTTATAATCTGAGAAGACAGGATATTTTCCCAAATCAGAAAGGAAGAAGAAAGAGAAGCCACTGTAATGGAAATCTATTGCACAAACATATTTCCCTGTGATGTTTGTCATGGTGCCTCACTTGACTTAATGGTGCCTAATACAAAAAACTCAGAATGAATCCACATTGCCAGGGCAATTCCAGCAGCAGATCTAGGCTGGGACGTGTCTGGGAATACAACATATTTAACCCATTCTCTGCTGCTTTTGTCCAGTAGCCCTCTCATTCAGATGTCTTGGGACAAAAACTAAGTATGATGTTACACCATCATAGCATGGCAAGCATGTACATCTTTTTAACAGACTTTTAAACTCCTTGCTTCCTTTGCCTCTGTTTTGTTGTCTTTTTGGTGTGGGTTTTTTTGTTTGTTTGTTGTTGGGTTTTTTTGCAGCACGGTTTCTTGTAATTCCTGAGCATCAGTTCTTGTATGTGCCAACCTGACAAAGTTTGTTTTGGCCCATCATTGTGTGACTGCATTGGCTGTCATTCCTTGTAGTACTGGCAACATGCATCCGTAAAGTTGCGTTCATTTGATCTCTTGCTCACCTGTCTCTGCCCTGCGTAATGGGAGAAACATTATCGTGCAGATAAACACCTGACAGAGATACTCAGAGAATGACAGAGCATCTTTGTGGTGGGTAGGAAAAAAAATCTGGCTTGTTACCCCAAATAAATCTGGCTTATGTCCTGCAGAAAACCTATTCCTGTTGATCACATTGCCATGGGAGGAAAATATACTATCAGCTGAAATGGCATTTGATTCAGTGTTCCTTGGCTGGGTCCTACGGGCTGCCAGAAAAAACAGTGTATTCCTGGTCAGGTCTGGTAAACAAGGTGAGAAAGAAAAGGAGGGAGGGCAGACTGCACAGAGCCAACCCTCTGCCTGCCACGCTCATTTTCATGGAAACAAGATCAGTAGTGCTGCTCTTTGATGTGAAAAGAAACCCTCACAAACCCTCAGGATGGGAAAGGTTGTATCTGAAAGTTCAGTAACTAATCTGAAATTTGTGGTCTTTGATTCTCTCCTTCCCTTCTTCAAAATCTGGGGTATCTGCAATTTCAGCTCCTAAGATCATCCCAAATTATACCAATTTGTGTAATGATTCAGTACTGAAAATAAACATCTACCAGCTCATTTTACTCACTTCACTCTCTTCACTTATGATACAAGCCCAGCTGAAAATCAGAGACTCCAGCAGGAAGACAGAAAGCCCAGCCTTTCTTTTGCTCACCTATTGTTTGTCCTCCGTTACTCCCATGGGAATAGTTTTTTAGTTCAAGTGTAGCCTCTGTGCCCTGGGGCAGTCAATGTACATACTTTATCTAATGACTTTTTCGAAGTGTTTTCATAACACGTGAATTGAGTTTATTTCAGCACTGTAAAGTGTTTTGTACTGAATAAAATTGTAGTCTTTCTGCTATAGACATTTGTCTCCTCACTCATAGAACTCAGTTACCTTCATCAGAAATTGTAACTGTTCTCAAAAGCTAGTCCAGTAGAAAATTATTGTTTCAACACCTTCTCCGTCTAATTCCTACTTCGTTCACATATGAGTAAGCCCTCTAAAACATCTGAAAATTCAGAATAAGTTTTTATGTAATCCTAGAAACAGAAGATTAAGGAAATTCTCCAAGCTGTAATTTCAGGTAGTCTGGATCACAAATCTAAAGACTAATTAAGGTGCAGTCTCTTTGCTTTAATAAGAAGTGATGTCTTGCTTCTGGACCTCCAAGTCATGTGTGCTGCAGTTACTGTCTGGGTCAAGAACACAGTCCTACCAATAGGGAGTAACTTTGAGGCCTCTGCTTATCCCTAGGTGGGTGTTTTCATGATGCTTAGGATGTTTGGTAGGTAAATCATGTCAATACCCTATGGAAAAGCTGGGATATATGTTCCAGGGATTGGTGATCTCATTTGAAGAAATGGTAGTCAAGGACTCAAATATATCTTTTTTTTTTTCTGGCTTTGAGCTTGCAGAAGCTTTCCCCTTTTTTTTTCCTAAGTGAGTACAGCTGTGGTGAGATTGCTGAGGGCATGTACAGGATGATTAGTAGTCAGACCACCAAAAGAGAAACAGCTTCAGGATCTCAAGATATCTCTGTCCTTGAGGTTTCCCACTGTTTCCCCAGCAGAGCTGATAGAAACACAAAGATACAGTTTAGTGAAAATTCTGGCTTTAGTTTAAATGATAATGGAGGAGGAATAGGACTTTCAGGTTGGGTAACCAGACTTTGCACCAAAGCAGAGCAGGAAGCCCTCACGTTCTGTCCCACCAAACCTTCTAAGGGCAATTGATAACTTCTTCCAAACTGATGAATGAGCTGCTTAGGACACAGCTTTTTAAGCCTCTCCACAGACATCCTTCATGTCTTGTCTGTCCTGAGGTTTGTCTTCTTCCTCCACTCTCCTGTTGGTCCTGAGCAATTCCAGGGAGATCCAATGGAAACACCTAGAGAAAAGAATGTTGTTTTCCTTTAGATCAGTGCAGGCCAAAGGCAAAATGGATTGAAATACTGAATCTTCAACAGTGCATACCAGATATAGCTGGAAGTTATAGGACATGTGGCTCAGTGGATTCCAGTCTGGCCTAAGAAAGTAGCTGCCTGAGTTAAAAGAAGTCCATCTTAAATGTTAGTGGCTGTTGCAGCCATGTGTCTCTCAGACATAGTTCATTCAACTGAAGTGTTTTGTGGCTGCTAAATGACCAGTTTTTAACTGTTAGGAGGTGCTTTCATAAAGATGAGGGGAGGGTGATATTTTTATATTAAGCAGATTAAATGGTCAGTTGAATGATAGAATAAGACTGTATGTAGCCTAGTATGTTTTATTGCTAAAGATTCTTCTACTGCAGATTTTTGGATATTTTGTGCCAATATACTTAAAACCAAAAAGTTGTGTTTATATATATATAATTTTCATTCACTTGTCTCTTTTCTTTGTCAGCCACAAAAAGACTTAAGACTGCAAGTGTTGAGTGTGGGGCCTTGTTCATGTAACTCATGCATCCATTATGTCAATGGATCCTTTGTCACTTGTATTTGTTTTTTGTTTGTTTACTTAAATTACTGAAATTAAAACCAGATGACAAAGTTGTGATGAGGCTGCGGAGTCTATCTGGGAGGGAAAAAACCAGCTTTTACAACATTGTCCTTGAAAAAAGGAAAAGCAAACAAGAAGACTTTTGAGCTAGGAAGCTGATGTTCTTGCTTTCACTGATGCAGCAAAGGGTGCAGAGAAGTGAGCGCTGCTCAGTGGGATGCATCAATCAATGACTGAAAACTGAAATCTGCAGTTATTTATATTTCAATGCTACCTATGCGTGGCCAAGTCCTGAATGCCATGACTCCACCTCCCACCCTTTCCTAAGCCCTGGAAGCCACAACCCAACAGATGCGTCCCTCCCATCCTTCAAAGACAGTACTGCTCTTTGAAGTGACTGTGCCATTAGTGGTTGGTTGACCTATTATTTATTTATTTACCTATTTTAGTCCAAATTGCCAGGACACCTCCTAGTTATACAGGGTGCTTCTGAGCTTGGCCTAATGCTGTCACATCTAACAGGGTGGCAAGTGTGCAGAGTGAACCAGGACAGCAGAACCTTCTTCTTCAGCAGCCCCTGGGGCGGAAGAGAGGCCTGCGGCAGGTGAGAACACAGGCACTAAATGCTGTCTGATTTGGTTTCGCTTTTCTCGTCTGTGTCTCTTTGGACATGATTTGTGGATGTGACATGCCCCTTCTATCTAATTTGTGTTACATTAGCGCAGTTCCTTGAGTTAGCAGGAACCAGAGCACAGGTCATAGCTGTGAGGTTGGACAATATGCCTAAGAGAGGATGTGCCCTTTGTTTTAAATTCCTCAATCTTGTCCTCTGCAGGCTTTTTAAAAAATTATTACTATTAAATCATGGTCATACAGCCTGCATTACATTACATTCAGTGTTTAAAATGAAAAGGTGCAAAGCCCAGAGGTTCATATGAAGGGGATGTCTGAGCCATGGAACCCTTAAAACATGTATCGGTTAAAAGTAGAGTGAATGGACAGCTAAAGGAACAGACAATGATGATCTGTTCTCCTTTAAGAGGAGACAATATGTGCAATGTGACCATACAACAGCTAACTCTCTCTCCCAACATTTAGCTTCGACGACCACTGCTGTCACGTCAGAAAACTCAAACCGAGCCTCGGAGTCGTCATGGAGCTCGACTTTCCACCACGAGACGGAGCATCCAGCCAAAGCCTAAACCCTGCGGTAGGGCAGCACTGCATTCCTAGAACCAGCACGTCACACTGGAAACTAGAAAGTGCTGTGTTGTTGCTTTAGCTGAAAGGAATAGTAGGTTGTTAATAGCCTATATTAAAGTGAAGGCCCAGCAGCTTTACCCTTTTTCCTAAAAAGTAGATTCCCTATCACAAAATCACTCCCTCAAAATCCTTTGATTTCTCCAGAGGTTTTTAAGGTGAAACAGAATGTGGACAATGAATGATCCTGTCTCCAAGAGTTGTGGAGAATTTAGGGGACAGGTATTCTCTAGTCAGAATGCCTTGTTCAAAACCTCTAGAAGTGCAAGTTTTGAAGCTGCTATTGAGAGTAGTAGAAAGAAGGAAATGTTCCATCATTCATAAGCTCAGCAGTGCAGAGCTTTAAGGATTGTACATTGGAATGAATGTTGGACTGTTCCAGTCCATGCTGTGTGTTTTCAAGAGTCAGTACTGCCAAGCAGTGTAGGTAGCTGTATTCTGTACCATCTGAAGGGAGCAGTGAGCTTTGGAGGAAACATCTGGAAAAGCAAAGGTTCCTTGTGAACTTTCTGGGTTTCTAACAGCTTAGCAGGAGTGTGCTGGGGCAACAGCACTGCTGGAGATGTTTGAAACATTAGACTTAATCCAAAATAATTAAGAGTAGGAGCAGGGATATCAGTTTTACTGTTAGGCTGTCTAGTTGTCTTCACCCTGTACTCCTCTGTTGTTCCTGGATACGGGACTTAGTCTGCAGGACAGAGCGGCAACACTTTTTTTCTCACATTTTCTGCAAAATCTCAGGCAATTCCGCTATATATTTTCATGACAGTTTTTCTTTCTTACTTGAGGGCAGAAATGCTTAACTCACATGGGAATTAAACTCATTCTTCTAGGGTGGAAATATGTTATGGGTGGCATTTGTCTCACCAAGCCATGACAAAGATAGGTGTGCTGGACAGACATCAGGAGATCCCTGACTCTTTCTGTGGATGCAGAGGAAGCCCAGGGTAAAAGGTTTTTAGATTAGATGTCAGACAGGTTATAAAGGTGAAAGGAACCATGAATCCTGTCTTAGTTGAAAAAACTCCAAGGATTCTCTCTTGTCTTTTCCTGTTGTGTTTTATTTCCCAAATGTTAACTCTCAGTTTTCTGGGCTCTGTACCCTTCAGTGGAGCAGAAGCGGTCGGTGACTTTCACTGAAGCCCAGCCCGAGGCTCCACCTGTCTGCCCAGGGGACACTCCAGCTCTGGTGGCTCAGCAACCAGGCTGTGGTCGCAGCAGCCCCCCAGTGACCAGCAGGCAGGAGCCCCTCAACAAACCTGTGCTGACCTCCTCACCTGCCATCACTGTAGCTGATCTCCACAGCCAGGCCACTGGCCAGGTAATATGACTGAGAGGTTCATCATGTGTGTCTGTCCCCCTTGCTCCATCTGAGTCACTTGGCAAGGACTGTTTTAGCAAAAGCATCACACTGCAAGAGATTGCCTGTCTAACATTTTTCTCTGTTGGACACCACTGAGGACAGTACAGGGACAATCCCAGTCATTCCTTCAACATATCAGTGACATTGAAATCACTTCTATATGCCTAGATATCCTGTGTCTTTTGGGGCTGTCCTTTGCCATGAACAAATGAAATACCCCAGTCTTCAGAATCATAGAATGAATCACAGAATGGTTTGGATTGGAAGGGACCTTAAAGATTGTCTCGTGCCATTGGCAAGGGCACCTTCCACTAGGCCAAGTTGCTTTAAGCCCCATCAAACGTAGCCTTGAATATTTCCAGGGATGAGGCATCTACAACTTGTCTGGGCAACCTGTGCCAGTGCCTCACCACCCTCACAGGGAAAATTTTTTTCCTAATATCTAATCTAAACATACTCTTTCAGTGTGAACCCATATGCTAAAATGGATGCAATAAGGAAGTGTAGATGACTGAAATTTTGATTGACCAGCAGAAATATATCATGGTTAGGGGTATAATTTTGAGGGGTTTATAATCTGCAAATACCTGGTCCTTTATGGTAAAGTGTATTCCTGAATGAGAAAATATTTTATAGACTTTCCTTTGCTTTTTTCGCCCTCTCCCTCCCACCTTCTCTAAACCTGACCACCAGCTCTCCTCAATTGCAGAGAGAGGCACTCTCTGCTGAGAAGAAGGAAAAAGAGGAGGGCTTGGACTCCTGGCCAACAACAGCACAGAGCACCCCACCCACCCAGCTCTCTGACACTGAGGACTACACTGGCCTTGAGACCACCAGCTTGCTGCAGCATGGGGACACTGTCCTTCACATCAGTGAGGAAAATGGGATGGAGAACCCCTTGCTGGCCACTCACTTCAGCTTCACACACGTGGAGCTCGGGGAGACGGACGTTGATCTGGATGAATCTCATGTTTAACTGCTGGGGAAGTGCCGTAGTGGGAGAAGGAAGAGAAAGTGTACCTTCTTCTTAGAATTCCCTGCTAACTAGTAACTAACTAAAACAAGAGCACTTTATTATCCTTATTATAAGAAAATAGCTATCAGCCAGTTGCTACAGATTGGCAAATTCTGTTTGCAAAATCTATTTCAGTTCAGGGCAAGACCACAGTGTAAGAGAATTTGTACTGAATTCTCAGGGTAGGGGTGTGTAGGTGAACATGTGGTCCATAGAGCCTTGATCTGGCAGCCAAATACTGTGATCAGCAGCCTTATGGGTAACAGGCTGTTGGACTGTGTGAGACAGAAAAGCCTCTTCTGAGATTGTGCCCAATATTTATTTTTGTAGTGTTTTTGAGAGGAGGGCTATATGGCAGCTGAATCCAAGGCTCTTACACCTTGGTATTGACAGTGAAAACACTGACAGAGAGTACCAATCTAAAGCTTGATTTTCACAAGCTTGGGACCATTGTTTCTGACTTGCAAAGCAACAATAAGCGCCAGGAAGCAATTAGATGCCTTTTTTGCTGTTGATTTTGGTTTTTTTGTTGGCACTGCAGGCTTCATTTCAGCTTATTTTCATCTGTTAGTTTCATTCCACTCTGTAAGATGTTGCCCTTGTGCTACAAAAATATTTGCTCTGTAAAACTAAATACAGTGCATACAGTAAGCAGGAATGCACATGCTGTGCACAAATACAGATGGGCAGGGGCTGAGTGATCTGTAGGTTGTATAAATACCCCACAGTGTCCCGTTTAAATGTACTGAGAAATTCATCTCCACAGCTTAAAAAAAAACCCCAAGAAACCACATGGTCCTAAGCAACTGCTCCACCAACTCTGTCAGATGTACTTAGAGGGATTTAAAGTAAATATATGGTATTTTCATGTTCCTATATATAAAAATACAAATATATATATATACATTGAAAAAGAAAGATAGCTATTGCAGGGCAGAAAACTTGATGAAATAGTCTATTTTTGGCATGTTGAGATTGTATTTAAAAAGGTTCAATTTTATGTTTGTAGTGATCATAGATGCGTTAAATATGTGTATGTAACATTTACAGAAGGGGGAGATCACCAGGGGGATCAGCTGAAGTCACAGCTGAGTTACGGGCTCTGCTCCAGCATAATGGAATTATACTGAAATGTGAATTTAGCCATTGGCTGCTGATGGGCAAACTGCAAAACAGCTGTGAAACAATGAAATCATCAGCAGGGCCCAAAGTGACACCCTGCTTTGGGAATCATACACTGCCTTTTTCAGCTTACGTTAGAAGAACTGGAGTTTATAGTCACAGCATTATTGTGCAGAGAAAAATGTTTTGGATCATCCTGAGGGAGTATCTAAAATGTGCTAATTACCAGTTTGGCTCTTCAGGGCTTGTCATTTGGACACACACACGGTAAAACAACCTTAAGAGCAAAATTGTATCCTCCCAGTCATTTCCCAAGAAAGGACTTGCATCTCTCCTCAACAGCTCTGAAACAGCTGTCAAAATACAGCAACATGAACAGCTGCCTGACTGCTGTAAGACAGCACGCAGGTTTTACTGTGACTTGGAAAATTAACCACAAACCTGACAGCAGGTTTCAGCCTGCGGAAGCTTAGGGAGCCTTAGGGAGCACTTGGCATTTGCCAAGTGCTGAAATTTGATGGGAGCTGTGCACACCAGTTTAGCGAGTGAACTCACCCACATTAAAGCTCTGAAGAGAGCAAAAGCCATCCTCCCAGGTGCTGAGCATACTCTGCTACCAGTGCATTGGTGAGAGATGGAGACAGCCCTCTTGGGAAAAGCAGGGCTGAAAAGGCAACTATTTTTATAGTGCACCACCTATATCCACATATATGGGGATATGTACTGTACACCAGTGCAGCTCCAAAGGGCACCTGGTTTTCTAAGAGCGGTGGTTAGGTACCCTGAGGTATGTCCTGAACAACAAACTGCTTCCTCTGCTTATTAAAATGTGCTGTACTGCTTCTTACCTCCTCAGTGCACTGGAGCCAGTTCCAGCTGCTGCAGGAGACTCCTTTGGATTAGCTTCTAGCTCAGAGGTCACTCCAAGAATTGCTGAATTCCCGATGGTAAGTTTTATTAACGGTGACGCACAGATGAGGAAAGATGTAGCTGCACGTTCAAGTCCCAGGGTGACCTGCAGTTGCAGGGAGGAGAGCCTCAGGTGAGCTGAGACACAGCACAGAGAATCCATGGCGACCTTTTCTGCTGAAAATGAGAAGGAAGCATCTTCTTTAATGAAAAGGAGAGGCATCACCACAGTACTCTATTCTGGCAATGACATAATAACTGTGATTTACTTCATTTAATTCAGTGTATGTAATAACTGTTTCAAGTTTTCACTGTCTATGGTGAATCCACAGTAGTAAGCCATAGCAAGGACTAAAATGCCTCTTTTTAATGTCTACCTGCTAGAAATCAATGCAGTTTATAAGTGATGTAATCCATAATTTAGTTTCATCCAGCTGGCCAGGCGGCTGGCTTTGGTTTTGTGGGATGACTGCTGAGAGATGGCACAGACAGGCCATCTCGTTTTACTGTCCTATCGGTCGCACTTAATGCTGTCCTGATGAGGTGCATACAAAGTACTTTAGCTGGCCTGTGCTTTCCCTCAGTCTCTCTGTACCAAAACTGGTGTATTTCTGCTGTGAAGATAAGCGATGCTGCTTTAGCGTTAAGAGGCCTTAAGCGCATGTCGTGTTCAGCAATGTCCGGCTGTGCCCATCTTGTCCATGTGTCTGTCGGTCGCGTTTGCCTCAGCGTTTTATGCAAACCTTGTCCCGAGGGCTAAATATAAAGGAGTGACAGCAAAGGACAGAGTTCTGTGTTTGAGCCTCTTGTGCAACACCGAGGTTTTGTTCGAGCACACCGACGGCGTTTGTTAAAGTTTACCTAGCTGCTCGCAGTCCCGGCGCAGGGGGAGCCGCGGGAAGGGGCTGTGAGGGTGGCCATGCCACCGTTGTTCCAGCGTGGGGTTGAGGCTGTGCTTTTGGGGCGACAGAATGCTCTTTATTAGGAACTCAAGACCACTGCACGCGGGGCTGTGTTATGACTGCCGTCAGCGCGAGTCCGAAGGGTGTGAGGCGGCGCCATTTGTACCGCCTCAGGGGCAGCACCGCCCAATATGGCGGCGGCCCCGGCCCGCCCCCGGCCCGCCCCCGGCCCGCCCCCGGCCCGCCCCGGCAGCAGCAGAAGCAGCGGCCGCCATGGCGTCGGGGTGCCGGATCGGGCCGTCCATCCTCAACAGCGACCTGGCGGCACTGGGCGCAGAGTGCAGCCGCATGCTGGACTGCGGGGCCGACTACCTGCACCTGGATGTAATGGACGGGTAACGCCGGGGCCGGGCGGGGCGGGACGGGACG
>JAWWMO010000002.1:1844907-1890334 GCA_035047845.1 Dendrocincla fuliginosa
CCGGGGCCGGGCGGGGCGGGACGGGACGGGGGCGCGGGGAGCGGGCGGAGCGGCCCGCCCCGCCCGGCCGGCCCGGGGTAACCTGCGGGTGGGTGCGTCTCTCTCTTGGGTCCCAAGACACTTCGTCCCGAACATCACCTTCGGCCACCCCGTCGTGGAGAGCCTGCGCAAGCAGCTGGGCCAGGAGCCCTTCTTCGGTAAGGGCCGGGGACTCGGGGCACTGCCTGGCGGCTGCGAGACCCAGCCCCAGCTGCCCGCCCGCTCCCCTCTTGCAGACATGCACATGATGGTGGCCAGGCCAGAGCAGTGGGTCAAGCCCATGGCAGTCGCTGGCGCGAACCAGTACACCTTCCATCTCGAGGCGACGGACAATCCTGGGGCACTGATAAAGGACATTCGGGAGAACGGCATGAAGGTGAGGGGAGCACGATCTGTTCTCGGCGCAACAAGCAGCCACCTGACTGGCAGGTCCTCTCTGCTGACCGGTGACCTGAGGAAATGGCATGAATCTCAATCAGGACAGGTTTAAGTTGGAAAGCTGCTTCATCCACAGGGTGGTTGGGCACTGGAACAGGCCCTCCAGGCTCCAAGCTCAAGGAGCATTTGGACAGTGCTCTCAGGCACGTGGTGGGATTGTTGGGGCTCTGCCCTGTGCGGGGCCAGGAGTTTGACTCGATGATCGTTGTGGGTCCCTTCCAGGGTATCAGGAGATTCTGATTCTATGAAAAACTTGTTGCCGTTGCAGGTGGTCAGACATTGCACATGCAGCCCTAACACTCTGCATGAAGTCAGTCTTCAGTTTTAGAGAAGAAAATTGGGAATGTTTAAGTAAAGCAGCTTGTTCTTCCAGAGCTCAGGCAAACATAAAAACACTCTCCTAGGAACCTGCACTGAGCTCAGGCTAGCCTTGCTGTCATCCTAAAGTGCACTTGGATTTATCTTCCCCACAGGTTGGCTTGGCCATCAAACCTGCTACTACAGTTGAACACTTGGCACCTTGGGCCAATCAGATAGACATGGCTTTGGTTATGACAGTAGAACCTGGGTTCGGAGGGCAAAAATTTATGGAAGACATGATGCCAAAGGTAAACTATGTTTATTTATTGAGCTAAAAGCTACTTAACAGTATGGAGTGTAGTGGTGAAGTAAATAAACCTTGTCTAGATGTGTAAGAAGGTGTATGTGATGGTGACAGCTCAATGTGGATGTCAGTGCCCACCTTTTTATATGGTTCCTCAGGTTCAGTGGCTTAGGACACAGTTTCCCTCCTTGGATATAGAAGTGGATGGAGGAGTTGGGCCTGACACCATCCATAAATGCGCAGAGGTAAGAGGTTGCTGCAGAGTACCATTCTCAGTCACTGTGCTGAGACACTTGACCAACTCACAGAAAATAAAGCTTAGAAGGAATTTTGACTGTTAAGTTTTTAGAGGGAGCACACTTAGACACCTAATATCAAAATCTACTTGAGGTCTAATCTTGTGCCTTTTTTCAGTAATGGCTAATGAAGCTAGAGAAGTTGTTTGTTTCCTGTATGTTCAGGTAAATAGGAGCAGTGAGGAAGACAGAGGGCGGAAGAGCTGTCTTTTCTAATTTAATTTGGGGTTATGGTTAGAAGTTTGTCACTCATGGCCCAGAAGTAGCTCGTTTGCCACCAGCCCAGAATTCGCTATCTCATTAAGTGTTTTACAATAGGAAAACTGTAAGCAGGGGCTATTCCATGTGACTGAGTGGGTGTCCCATGTCTTTCAGGCAGGTGCCAATATGATTGTGTCTGGCAGTGCTATTATGAAGAGCGCAGACCCAAGGTCTGTGATCAATCTCCTCAGGAATGTGTGTTCAGAAGCAGCTCAGAAGCGCAGTCTGGATCGATGAGACCTGCCCAAACCGTGTTCAAAGAGGCTCAGGGTGTGCAGGAGAACCCTTGTTTCTTGTGCACAGGGGAGGGCTGGATGAACACTAATTACAGAAGTTTGTTGCTGCTGAACAGCGGAATCATTCCTTCACTCCGATGAAACAAGCAGCAGTGGCAAATGTTCTGGCTGTCTTTCAGGGTTGGAAATGCAATGGTTTGAACCTGTTTCTTGATTCTGTGGATGCTAATTTTATGGCACAACCTCGTAAGGCTGACTGGATTGACCTACAGTCAGTTTTTTGCTTGCTAGAAGAGTGTAGCATCGCTACAAGCAGTCTCTCTTGTGGAAGACTCTTAATCAAACTGCCTTCTGCTGTCTGTATTTTGTCGTTTGATCTGTGCATTCCTACAAAGCTTCCACTACTGCATTAAACACCCCTTCCTTGGTGCGGTAAGTTTTCCTTTAACCTGACTCAAAAATGACTGGGTTTGGGAGTAAGTTTGGGGAAAATGCAGAAATGCAGTCTAAGAGGGCTAAAAAAAAGTCCCACTGATGCTAAAAATATCCCTGCTTTCATCAAACAAGTTAGTGCAGTCACAAAGTGACCTGGTAAATTTCTCATTTCCCTTTCAAATAGCCAGTTAATACAGCTGTGTCTGAAATACCTGAGAGCAGTGAGTTTCCATGGAAGAACATTGCTTTAAAACAGTTCAGATAATTAAACACCTTTACCTTGCCCCACAGCCTCCTTGCTTTATGTCCCTGAGTAAACCATTAAGGTGGTAGCGTACAGAACTGATACTGCTGAAGTGATACATAGGTTGAAACACTTGGAGATGGCTCAGTAGAACAGCTTGTGGAACCACACAGTTCTCAGTCCTTCAACTGGCTGTGCCCACTTTATAGACTGACCTATCTGGGCATACAAAAGGTGAGTTATAACACACTAGAGGAAGACCTGAGCAGGCCATTTTTAGATAGACCCACCTCCCATGGCTCTAGTTAGGATTGTTGACTTTAATATTCTGGGGTATTCTGCATAATATTTTCCCCTTCAAGTTGTAATTACATAAGGGTTGCAAGCTGCTGCCCCAGGGGGCCAGGCCAGGAGGCTCCTATTTACAAGGCCCGAAGTCAGGTCTGTTGCCCTTGCAGCAAAACTGGGCAGGTGTCACTCGGCAGTTGCTGAGGCAGTGCTGGAACTGCTGCACCTCTTCTCCTGAGCCCAGAGCCTGCAAGGTACCCCATAGCGAGGGTCACTGTCCTTCTTAAGGAGGAGGAGTGAGGGCTAGTTCAAACAGTCCAGACAAGTGCCTCAAATGGATGAACTGTACTTTTCCTGTCTGGTTAATTGTGGTTTAGGTGAACAAATGTTGCTTCCTGTTTCTACTTGCAACCCCATTTGGGAACTAGCAGAGTTGTCTGGACCTACTGCATTGCAAGGTCTTTCAGAAGAGGTTTGCCAAAGCCAGCTTGACTAGGAAAGGCAAGTCCAGGGGCTGTTGGGTGTGTAAGAGCATTTGAGCTGTGCTTCTGGAAAGAACTAGCATTGAGTTTAATGTACATGCATGGACAATCACAGCTTTGGTAGGTAAAACACAGACCGAGCAGCCACCAGCTGCTATGAAAATGCTAGTTCAGGATGTGGAGTCTGGCTTTTCATGCTGTTGAAAGCACTAGGACAACAGCTGTAGTATCCTGGCCTCCTGCAGTTCAGTGTAAACTGGATTGAAAGTGTAACGTATTTCTGCCTTTTTTCCTAAATAATTTGGGGGAGACACCCAAGTTGTAGTTAATTTATGGTACTTGGCTTTGTGGAACTTTGTGATATGCTCACTCTCACAGGTTGTAGCCACTTCGTCATTGTTTTGAAGCTGGTAGTTTGCACTTGCATTGACGCTGAGCAGTATTGTGGGAGACATTATGCAGAGAGTAAAATTACTTAATTGCTTCTTTCTACATCCCACCCAGATGGGTTTATGCAGCTGGCTCCTGCTTCAACAGCTCTTACACATCTAAGGTTAAAGCTGTTAGTGACCACATTCACTAATGTGAATTAGTGAATTAATTAATTAATGTGAACTAATTACTAACAGTAGTGAATTATTCTTGTTCTTTAATGCTTAAACTGTTTCAGTTTCTTGCCTCTGTAATTTACAGAAGTAATCTTAGGGTCTATTCAGGCCTGCCCTCCTGTTCCTAGTAACAAGCCCACAGCTCCAGGGACTGGAACCAAGCACTGACATGAAAACCCAGGGAGCTACTTGTGTGGTCTTCCTGGAGCAAAATAAACCCCAGACCCATTAGATGTTGCAGTGCTTTGGTAAGGTTTCAGCAACAAGGGAGAGCACAGCCTGGTGGTATTGAGGCATGTGGTCTAGAGCAGTCCAGGGGGATCTGATAACAAAGGTCTGTCTGTACTGGAAAACAGGATGAAAGTAACTCTGACAATGAGTCAGGCTGGGCTTGGACACATGCTGCAGAGGGTGGTACAGCCCACAGCCCTGAGCAAGAAAACACTGCAGGAGGCACACATTGGGCTTAATTTTAATAGGGTATAGAAGTTTGTAGTTGTACTTACATTCCATTAAGATCCTGGATGCAAAGATGAAGTGTTTAAACCCTCATAGCAGGAGGGACCAGGATGTAAGTGGCCTTAAAAAAACATCTCAATTGTACATGGGAAATGCCTTTGTGCACCCCTACTTTTGTGCTTGCGGGGCCTTCCTGCATTATGTTTAACCTGGTATTTCAGTCCGCCTTTTTAATACCTTCAGCCACAGCCTTAGGAGCAGCGCCAACAGCTGTTTTGACAGCTTAAATACAAACAGGTTTTACTTCTGGCATTTTTTCTGTTTAAAACTTTGAAAAGGAAAGAAAACAAGCAGAGGAACATTCTTACACACTGTGGCTTCAAGGCCTGGTCCTGAGCTCTCAGCCCATTCCCACTACTTCCTTACAATACCAGCATTCATATAAAACTAAACTGTCTGGAGGCAGGAGCCCAGTTCTGCTTGGAAAAGGGCTGCAGGCAGTAAACCAGGGTACCCAGTGCTGATTCCAGCTGTGTACAGCATAGGGAAAGAAGATGAAAGGGGGGCTGGTTCTGGGACCAGGTTGAGTGAAGCAAGTTTTCTAACCCTCTCCTAGTAGTGAAATGGGGCTACTAAAAAATCAGGTGCCTCCCTGAATTTGCTCCTGCTTGGAGCACAGACACAGTGGAGACACAGAGGGCAGGGCACAGGTCTGCTGCAAGGTGGCAGACAGAGGTGCTGCAGGTGAGGAGCACCGCCTAGGGATTCCCAGAAATTAACTTGCTTGCCATATGCACACAGCACTGCCCACTTGCCCCTGCCAGATGGAGGGACACTGGAGGTGGGCAAGTGATGGGGGAAAGCAAATGCAGCCTGTTCTTGGCCACCCTCCCCACTCGCCTTTGTCAGCACACGCAGGTGCTGCACATGTGGTGACAGCCCTGTGCACCACCACTGTGTGGAGCCGCCGTGTGGTGGCACCGTGGGCAGGAGGAATGGCTCTGGCACTGTGCTTCGGCTGTGCAGTTGTTCAGGCAGCTGCAGTTTGCTGTCACAAGCCTAGCCAGCTGACAGGCAGCTGTTGGAGAAAAGATTTCTGACAGTGGTGGGCGGGGGTAATGACCAAACAGACATTTTTTTAGTTTCTCCAGGGATTCTTCTTCTGTCTTCTGGCTGCCAAGCCTTTCTTTGGCTGCCCTTTTTATTGCTGCCTCATGAGGCACTATCTAGTTCCCACAAGGACTGACAGAACATCGAAGAGGGAACAAAGCAAACATGCTTCCCCTTGCTGGGATCACTACCTGCCTGTGCAGCCCCTGCACTTGACAAGGTACCCAGCAAGCAGCTGCTTTAGCCCTCACTGGGAATGACCCAGCAGCCACATGATGGTTTGGCAGCCAGGATCTGAACAGGGCAAGGACACTGCAGTTCCCCAAGCTGACCAAACTGGGAAATCCAGCTCGTGTCCTATGAGGGGTTTTTTTGCCTCCTTTTTAACACCCTTCCCTTCCCACCCTCCAATCAAGAAAAACAGCCTCCTCTCACTCCTTCCCATAACATACTGGATTGCGTTTCCATTTCCTGGTACCACCTTCAGGACATGAAAGGCAGCTGGCTGGCTGGTTTACCTGGTCTGTACCATTTCTTGAAGTGCAGGAACTCCTCCCAACACCTCAGGGATCAGCCAGCCAGGGAGCCCTGACCTTAACAACAAAGCTGGTCCGACCAGGCTTCCTAATGAATGGATACAGCAGGTTTGGGAAAGACTTGCAAAGCATCTGAGCCATGTACTTTTCAGAAGCCTTTTCCCAGCAGCAGATGCACATGCAGGGCAAGAGAGAGGGCAACATCCACCTCAGTACTGAGGTGGTGAGGGGACCCTTGGCCTCACAGCACCAGCACAGTCTCAGTACCACAGCAAAGCTACGGTGGGTTTGCAAAGCCATTTGCAGGCCAAGCAGGGCTCTGTGCCAAGAGGAAGCACTGCTGCTACTTCTTCACTCCTAAAAAGACATAAAATTCAGACTATATACAACATATATAGAAATAACTTTTAATTAAAAAAACAACCTTGCATCAAAGATTATTGTATCAGACATTGAGGCAAGATTCAAGTTTAAGACAAACCAGTGTTAAAAAAGTGTTTAAAAAAATAATCAGAATGTGCAATAAACTACAATGTAGCAGTATGCTGTAGTGTTGAAACTTAACTGTTTTCAGAAGACCAGTGTATATTTCCTGTCATTTTGACTAAAAAAAAATAACTTGACACTAAAACTGGGTTATCTGTCCAGTGCTATTCCAGATACTACGTGTGGAAGAAAACTGCACAAAAACAGAGACTCCTACTAAATTGCCTTCAACTACACAGAAAAACTTCCTGTTGATGGATTATATCTACATTCAATGTTTAATTTTTGTTAATACCTCCTGGGATTGCAGATACCTTCCAAACTATGCTATTTAGATGCAAGTTTAAACAGCTTGCCTTTGTTTCCTCACTGTGACTGTGCTGGGAAATGAAAAATCTATCCAGAATCACAATGGAAAGCTTTGGAGCTTTTTTTTTAAATTAGCCTTCTAGACATCAATCATCTTTTCCTTTCCAGCTAGTCAGCATACTTATGAGACTCTTACAAGGCACTATACAGAAATTGGAACAAGACTTTAAACATATTAAAACGAATTATTATGAGCCTCATTAGCTACTGAAGGACTAAGGAAATAAGATGACCCAAACCACAATATTCCAAGAACTGCATCACTGATCTGACTCGACACCTCGTTCCTCCTGTCTCTCCCTCCCTACATGCCCAAAGCAGGGACCCTACTTTCTGGGTAGAGATATGTCAGCTGTGGAAATCGTAAGCTGTTTCTACCCTATTGCTTGAGGACATCAATACAAAACATGCCCCAGCACTACTAAGAGCTGAGTACAGATTTTAAGCCAGATGCAAGACTTCCAGATCATCTGCTTTGAACTACTGGTTCTCACCTACCATTACTGTACACATGCAGTTATAGGCAGGTTTTTGCCACATGGTCATGCCACAGAGGAAAATAATCTGCGGCTATTGCTTATCCCCTCTATTTTCAAGTAGTTTTTCTGTGTCCAGCCGAAGTTGTTGGCTAAGGTAGGCAGCATCTCCTGCTGCATCAGAGTCCACTACAACCAGAAACACATTTGAAAACAAACAAAACGGAAAAGGATGATTATTGACAAATGTAGCAATATGACAACAGAAAGTGAATGGTGCCAGCAATTTATGTGCGCCCACTCCTGACATTGGGAGTATTAGACTTCCAGCTTGAAATAATTACTTTCTCTTGGGGTTCAGGAAGAAGAAAGTGTTGTCTTTGGGATTTATCCTGCCTGTTACAAAGCAAGAAAGAAAATATATTATATGCAGCTAATGCAGAGGTTTTGAATTGTGCTGTCATATGCTGCATGAACAAGAGAGATTTTACCTTACACTTTTCTCCACCTTAATTGGCTTTCTTATTGAACCACATTATTCCCTGTCACCTTTGTTTACTTGTACTGTTGCTTCCCAGGCAAACATTTTTGCAGTCTTCTGACTCTTGTGTAGATTGTTTTCTTGTTGGATGGCCATTGTCTGGCAAAGCAGTGGGTGTGCCCAGAGGGCAGGAAAAGTTGCTGGGGAAAGCTGTACTTGAAATTTCAGCCTCATTTGTTACTTGATCTTGGCATACTAAAGCTTCTACCTCTTCATCTCTTAGTGGAAAAACTCGAAGTTCCCACAGCCCAGACTGAAAGGAAGCAGAAACATAGGAGTGAGGATGGGAAAAGAGGGTAAAACGGGATTTTAGTTGAGTCTGAGCTGATCATTCTGTGCAGAATGACCTGCTATGAAGTTACAAATTAGTGTCTTTCTTTACAGTGTTTGCAGGGCTCTTCAGTTAAAGAATACAACACTGCTAGGCACCAGCTGGCAATATAAACGGGCTACATATCACTGAACAGGCATAGTACAGGAAGGGGGAAGCTCTTTTCCACAGTGCCAGACCCATCAGGATACCTGACCCTGTAACGATCATGCCTGCCTGGAACCCTTGCTAACATCCCTGAAAAAGACCTAGCCTAAACCCAGTCCTGCCATATCTGCCTCAAAAACATGTTGTACGTACTGAGCAATGAAATTATTACCTGTTGACAGATTTTGAAGTTAATTTAGAAAGCACAGCAGTCTAGTTCTGAACAGGAGCACTGTGTTCAGTGCACATAAACTGGAGTGACAGCCTCAGATTCTGATGAGTGAGACAAGGGAGTAGGCCTGTCCAGACCTCGAAGCTATTGGAAGCACCCACCTTTTCTTCCTGGCCCTCCCTGCAGAGTGGTGCCATCCCTGAACAAAAAGAACTGTGGGCTTCCGAAGTTGGGTCGGGAGCAGAGTCAGCAGCACAGTGGTCTTGGCTGTGTCGGCCATCAACATTTTTGCTGTAAGATCTAGGGCAGGATAAGAAACAAGTCTTAAGAACTACGCCCTGTCCTTTCACATTGCCAAGAACAGTTCAGATTTTCTTTTCAAATGGTTCTGTTTCTTCATACATGCTACCTACATTCTGCTTGTTTAAATCAAAAGAGCAGATGAAAACATATGTGGTTCTTCACAACCCTCTTTGTCTGGAGCCAAAGCAGAGTGCTATGTGGAGGAGCTAAGTGGACAAAACAGGGCTGGGACAGGCACACCCTGTGTGCAGACCCTTGCTTCACATGCTTACCAGAACTGTGATTTTGGATAAGAGAAGTGAGTGAGTCATGGGCTGTCTCTAATCAGGAGAACATGGCATCGTGCACAGGAGCCTGCACAATCCAAACTACACTGTCAGCAGACTATGCCAATGCAACTTGAGAGGCAGCAGCAGGTTCTTGGGCACCCCCTTCCCACCTCTGCTCTGGACTCAACTCCAAAGCAATCAAGAATTTAATAATATGAAAAATTTTGACCTCACCTTTAATACAAGTTTGTGCTACATATAAAATAGTGGCACACATCTGAAATGCCACGTGGAAGCCTGACCTTGCTCACGTCAATGAGCCGTTTGAATTCAAGAAGCACTAAGACTTCACCAAGGAGTTCATAGTTTCAAAATTAAGGCACATACAGAACTTTTTCAATACACTTTCTAAAGTTGGGGGTGGTTTATGTTCAACATTGCTTAAAATAAAATTCCTTAATAAGGTTTAGCTCTACTTTATTCTACATTTAAAAAGCTATTTTTGCATATATATTCCTAGTGTCATGGTTCGCTTTTAGCCAAGAGTAGACACAAGCGTATGACGAAAAGCAGAAAAAGTTATGCCAGCATTTTTAGGATGCTTCAGATTCTGAAGTCATTTATGGGAATCATTTTCCCAGTGCCAAACTGCAGATATAGCTTTATGACTTTCTCTCTGATATGCACTACTTTTTGAAAGACTTTTAGTGGTTATACTTAATTCTGTTGAGTTCTGCACCAGATGGCAAACCTTAGAGAATGAACCATTCACACGATTTTTTTAAAGTATAAGGTCCATGGCACAGCGCAGGACCCCTCAGTAACATGTCTCTGAATGCTGTAGACTTTCATCTGAGTCAGGTGAGTGAAGAAGGGCTCATGTTACACTGGGGAGTGGCACCAAGTAGCAAGAGTTCTGTCTTCAGTGAGGGAGTAAGATACTTGTTCACTAATACCAGGTCATTATCATGCCAAATTTCTGTAAGTATGCATGTCTCAGCGCAACCTTCCCTTTTCAGCCACAAAGCCAAACATACCTGGTAGTGTCCCTGATGAGTTAAGTAATGAAGACTGCCCTCTTTCTCTAACTTCTCAGTGTCAGCATTTGTGACACTGTTGCACCAACAGCCCCCACCTGGTTCAATAGGAAGGCTCTTATCAAAGCCAGTACACCTGCCTGCTGTTCCTCCTGGGCCAGCGGCTCTGCTCCCACAGCGACCACCTCGCGCGCTCTCTTTCTTCATACTTTGTGTGACGCAAGGAAAAAGCTTCATCGGACAGATCTTCTGTCTATAATGAGACACATGGAGAGCTGCTACAGTCATTATAAACATCACTAGAAACAAAGCCAGCCAGTATTATATATAATTCTGCAAAAGTCTGTTCTCCAAACAAGAGGCGTATGCTTGCACTATGAAGGCACACCCCAACTGTGTTCAGTTTGAGAGCTCTGGTATATGGGATACTGTCACTTTAGCTTTATTTCTTTACATGTCTGAGGTTGATCTGAACAGACAGAGAAATTACACCCCCTCATAGAACTAACACATTTTTATCCATGGTGAGAGGCAGAAAATTAAGAGGACATGTATTCATTTGCAAACCAAGGCAGTGTTAAAAGCACATAATAAAGACAAGCAAAAAATTCCAGGAGTTTCCAGAGACTGCTTTAGGAGAAGGCTGGGAGGCAGCAGAATTTGTAAGGTGTTTTTAAGCACTGAGAAATAGCTCTGAGATCACCAAGGACTCCACAGAGGGGAATCAGCAAACCTGAGGTGCTGCATTCCTGCTACAAAACCAAGCAGAAAATGTCTTCTGCTTTGAAGAGACTATTTTTTAGCCAATAGTTTGCATGACCCTGGTACAGCTTAAACCAGCCCTAATGCAAATACTTTACCTGCTCATAGTCAAACCAGTCAGCTTTTTAGGTAAAATATATAGCTATTGCACCAGCCCTTCCCTGTGAAAGAACTGTCTTCGTTTCTCTGCTCATAGCACACCAGAAGTCTGTTCCTTAGCCAGGGCTAGGCAAGAAGCACTTTGCTGCCCTTCCTGCACACTCCCCTGATGTCAGGGTGAGCTCTTCGCTGGACCCCCTCCAGCACAGCTCACAGTTACTTCAAAGTGCTCCAAACCACTCAAAGTTCAGCTAAAAAGCTGAGGTTGGCAAGAGCATATGAGTGCTGTAGTCATGGATTTTATGCCAGCCACTCCCAACTTAAAAGCAGAGAAATTCTAGGAAAGAAGATTTCTGTTCATTGAAGCTGGGAAGCTGCATGGCCAGATCAGTCCTGGAAGAATTATACTAAATTATAATAAGAATTATACAAGAATTATACTAAATAATTGGTGGGCCACAGACAATAAATTGAATGGTTTTCTATAAAGCAAAATCCTCAGTGGTCTTATACAAGTAACACCATTTTATCTTCTAATTGAGCCTGACAAAACACAGAACCAAATGCACAGTCCTTGCTGCAGCGCCAGGTAGTGCCATACAATACAGGTGACACTGGCAGCTGGAATGTTCCCTCCTGTGTCTGCAGGAGCCACCCCTCTATCATGTCTCTCAGGTAAAGGCAGTAGTTTATGGTTGTTTCAGGTACATGGCAAAGTATCACAATCAATGAAAACCATCCCAAAGGCTTCAATGCAGTGGGAGTTAGCCTTAGGACCTGCTTGTAAAACTGTGGCTGCCCAGTTCCTCCTCAGCCCAGCACTCAACAGGAAGCTTCAGACAAACAGGCCTGCTTTGTTTGCCCGTCTCATGACTCCTCATTGGTTTTATTTATTTATGTTAAACACAAACCACTTTGTCAGCTGCTGGTTTCCTTTCATGCAAGTCAACTTAATGGGTTTCCTCCTCTCTCTGGAATTCCCCAGCTCTGTCACTTGGATAGCATCGGAACCCAACTGCATCTCAGTTCACATTCTGTCTTTCCAAAGTCGATGTATAGCGTCAAAGCGACAATTTTATGAACTAAAAAAGTGTTATTCTCTCAGGGAAAATTCAGGATTTTTCTGTGTGCTCAGATTTCCTTTGAAGTGGAAGCAAAAGATAATTTTGAAAGAAAAACTTAAGACTTTGAAAATACTTTTCTTAGCAAATTGCCAAAACTTTTCATGCTGGAAAGAAACTTCATTTTTAGCAAGCTTCTTTCAAAAATCCAAGTCCACACTGCTTTTTAAGTGAAGAGTTTTGAAAAATACAGAAATAAGCCTTACTGTTCCTTTTCATAGCTAGTGATAGCAGATTTAACTACTTATTTATTTAAAAAGAGTTCTACACTATTCCATTGAAGACTACATTTTCTTATTTAAAAATTATTCTTTATGCTATGGATAAAATCTCATGACATCAGAGTAAAAGGTCAGTACAGACTCTACCCCTCCCCAGCTTTGTAATGCTTTATGTATTTCCTCTACCAACTTTAGGTTAAAGTTGCTGTAACAGGAGAAATTTGGTATATTTTTCCCCACTAAGGTTAGTTTGAAAAAGGACAAAAAAAGTGTCATTCAGTGGATGGATCTGGCAGTGATGTTAAGAGAAAAGGTTATAGGGAAGGCCTGTTTGTGAGGCATATCTAATGATTTCATTCAAAAAGACTTAAAGCAAACTAAGCTTTAGATCCCCCCAATCACACTACAAGACACTGTGCATTAATGTTGAATAGCACCAGGAATATTTCTGAAATGCTCTGTTCTCAAAACAACAAAAGCCGTGTTTCAGTCTTTGGCTCCACAGGAAACACTTGAGTCAGAGGCCACAAAATCCCTTAAGCAAAACTAATTGCTCACAGTATTCTGAAAAATACTGTCATTATTAAAACAACTGTAAAATAAACTTGAATGTTATAATTGTGCTTTTCCAGAAACTTTAACCTGGATAAAACAAATTAAAACCAAAATAAAACAGGATAACTTCTGCCACACCCTCCTATGCCTTAAAGCAATAATAGACTGCAAATTCCTACATGCAAACCAGGAAACTCAAATGCTCTGTTTCCAGAAACTTAAGTATTTTTAGAGCAAGTAATAGAGCAGACATAGATGGTACACTTACTAACTTTTGCATTGCCAATTTTATCCTTGTAAGGCAAAACTTCCAGAAACAAAAATGCACCAAAAAAGTTAAGTGTTTTGTACTCAAATAAAAGCACATTGAATAAGCTTGATTCCCAGAAAGTGGTCGATTTCCCTCCTTGGAAGTGTGGCTCCTGTGGAACATGACAAATATTGGACCCCACATTTTTTTGTAACTTATGGAAACTGGGTGCAATATTGCATAGATAGGGGTTGTTGCCTTTAAACAAAGAAGATAGAGGAGAAAAAAAATTATCCAGTGGTAGAAATCCCTGACTGTTGCTGGACACCAGGACAACTCCGGAAGTCTTCAATTTAGCTATGCAGAAGACAGCCAGAAAAGACATGATTATATAGTACCACCACAGACTACTATGCAGTAAGATAAAGAGTATTTTATATAAAAGCATACAGTACATTTTGCCTTCCCTTTCCTCGCATGAATTGCCCGACTGAAGCTTGCTCTAAATTCAGCACAACTGGCAATTTCAAGCATGTCAGAGCATGAGTGCAGAAAATGCAAACAGGTAATGGTGCTGTTTCCTCAAGTCTTTTCACAAGTAACAGATGTAACTCAGCTCAAAGCTAAAGGGAGTAAAAGAATTATGATCAATCACCCTTCCTCAGTACTCTGAAAAATATCCAAACCAATTAACATGATCCCAAAAGAAAGGGGGAAATTGGCAAAGGATGACTTACACAAACAAGATCTTTAGAATTTTTCTCTTGTCCCTTCTAATTCTACTCAGTAGCACAGACAATACAGATAGAGTGGGCCACAGCAGGAGGTAAAGCTGCTTTATTCTTAAGTAATTTCCTGGCCAGAGGATGAATCATACTAGATCCATGAGTCATGCTGAACACAAAGGTACTGGGAGTGCTGCTACATGAGTGATTAGCCCATGAACTTCACAAAGACACCTTGAAGTCCCTTCAGCAAAATACACTAAAACCACTAGAGAAGTCATCTCTATGGGATCTGAAATCCAAACAAAAAACCCACTGAGCCCTCCAAGGAAGCCCCTTGAAGCCCTGAAGGCAAACTGGTATTGAAATTCTTCCATCCCTCATTCTCCCACATACTAAGACAAAGAGTAATGAACAAGGGACTGTGTGCTCTTGCTGCCTTATTAATTAAATATCCTTGTAGGAGAGTTCTCCTGTATATGTAACTTTACCTTCTTGGTAGAAAAGAAGATCAGGCATGATTCCTGCTGGCCGAGACAGTAGCAGCCCAAAAGTCAATGGGTAGAAGTGACATAAATATGACTACTAGATTTCACAAAAATTTCTCAACTGCATTGGCAAAGGCAGGAACAGAGTAAGCTTTTCTATTCCGTCCAACCGAAGAGTATGCCACCAAGTAAGTGCAACTACAACAGGTAAGGAGCTGAGGCCATGATGCTCTCCTAAAGGCTTATTTCCACAGACCTAGTATAACTCTGATGAAGCTACTGCCTTTTTGGAGAGTGTACTTTCTACCCCAAGGGAGCGGCACAATGATTTGTTTACTGTGTTTAGTATAACCTTCTGTACTGCTACTCAAATGCCATCTTTTTCTACTGCTAAGGCACCTAAACCCCAGTTGTACAGATTCTTGGAAATAGAAGCTCAAGAACAGATATTGTGGGTGAAGGCACAAATACAAGTCCTGCAGATACAACGGGTGATAGTGGCAGAGACTGAGGGAGATTAAAGATGTCCAAAGGAGAGCAAAACTGGCAGGTTTCTGGAAAAGATGCCACAAAAATACAGGAAGGACAAAAAACCAGCCTGGAGACCAGACCTGCTGGTATGTTCACCATGAGGTTATGAAATGCCTCAAGCCCCTCATTAGAGAGTAAAGGGACCCCCAACTACAAAGTCCATGGACATTCCCTGAAGAAAAAAGTAGATTCTGATGTCTGGAGGAAGGGACAGTAGCACATGATGTGCAAACTTAGCTCAAGACACAGGCAGGCAGTATTGAAGGTTATGTTGTTCCTGAGAAAATTGATGCCTAAAATCCGCAAAGAAGCCCGCCCCCCGTAATGTTACAGTTTTTATACTCTTCCAAACAATTAACAGATATCTATAACCAATCACAATTTCCATTTCTCTCGGTGGTCCACCCATCAGGGTCCTAGGCTATGCCCCCTGGACCACCTCCAAGGGTTTCTGGGTTCTTCTATTTTGTCTACAAGTTGTCTTGCAGGTGTCTCTGAAAAACATCATGACCTTCAGAAAGCCTGAGAATATGTGAGAAAATCACTTTAGTAACTTCTAACACCATTTAATATGTGAGCAAGAAAACCTATACTTCTAAAACTCTAAGAATCTACAAAATACACACCAAACCTTTAGGCATCAAAGCAGAAAAGTTTGCTTCCAACAGGAGGGTTGCAGGAAAACAAACACTGAGGAGAAAACTGAATAAATTTGCTAGACCTGTAGGCAAGATGCCTAACTACCATCTGAAGAGCAACATGCCACAGGAACTGGCCATGGAAGAGGAGGATGAGAGAAAAAGACAGGATTATAGCACAGGTAGCCCCAAGGAGACAGAGACTGGGAGAGCCAGCATGACAGTGCTCAAGCACAGGGAAGACAGAGGGCCCCTTTGGGAGCACTGACTGCGCAGCAGCAAGGGACCAGCTCATTTGCATAATCTGATATTTATTTTTGAAACTTGAAACTTACCGGGATTTGCATGGAATTGGTGATTTTGGAAAGTATGCAACAATTATCCCAATTATATATTATATCTAGTTTAAATAAAAACTGGTGGCTTAACTAAAATACAGCCTACCTCTTCTTCATCTGTATGAGTTTTTTCTAAAGGTTGAAGTTCAACAACTCTCCAGCTAGAAATGAAACAGGGAAAATCCAATTAATTTACCTAAATGCTGTTTCATTATTTCAGCAGTAGAGATGACTCTTTTGTTTCTACAGTACATTATTAGTTATTCCCTTTACCACTGCTTGTGCTTCAGAATTTCCATCAAATAAAATAATTTCAAATTTAAGATGATGATAAAATGCCTGAAATTTAAATTTTCCTTTTCTAACTCAGTATCTAACCTCTCCGTTTCACAAAATAGTCTTTAAGCTATCCAACAGAGTCTTAATAATATTTTTAGCTTTAAAGGCAATATAAAAGCAAATACATATTAGAGATTTAAAATACAGAACAACTGCATTTAGCCAATTTCAGACAATTTGCTAGTAAGCCACTGAATTCTAGAACAGGAGATCAATTACCCTGTATTCTTTTTCTGAGACAAACAAACAAAATGTCTCTAGAATGACAGTTTATAGGCTTATACTGTACGGAAAAAAGTAAGCTTATTCTACTGTATCAGAATGTCTAAAATTAAAAAACATGATAAATCCATTTTGTTTAATCCACTGAAAATTGCAAACCTTTTTCTTATGAACACACAAAAAAAGACAGCAACCTCCAAATAACCACTCAGAGCTTGTCAGCCTTACAGCACAATTAAGGCCATGAACATCACTACAATTAAGATGATATAAACCCACTTCTACTTTTACCTAGCCTATGCATCTGCCACCTCTCTGTGTGTATCAGACTATTTCCCTTGTGCTATCAGTTGTCCAGTCTTCTCACCACTTCAGTCACATGAACTGAAGCGCACAGATAAAAAAACCCCAAATGCATGAAAATATCATCCGAATATTATAACATTTTCTAACTCCATGCTAATTATACTTTAGTTAATATTCTCATATTTGTTTTGCTATCTTTGCAATTAAGGAGGTTGTGAGCAAACCTTGGAGTAAGGATCTCTTTGTACTGTAGCTTCTCCAACTTCGATGGTGCCACCAGCGACATGGGAATAACAATGTTGTCTATATCATAGGAGCTCTCACTTCTCAACCTCCTCCTAGAGTTATGCTGAATAATATAATCAACACAAGAGGAGATGCATCAGCTCAAATCACAGGAACTACACGTTAGCTGAGAAACATTAGAACTTCACAAGGAGAAAGTCTGTAACTTGAACACATTTTGTAGTGGCTTAATGACTTCTAACACTCTCCCCCAATAAATCTTAAAACTGTCTCATCTCTGAGATTTACTTCTTGCTGGCATAACTCTTACTGAAATCAGCATGAGTTTCTCTTACTTGATTTCAGGTACAGTTAATTCTGAATATTTAGGAAAATTTTGCAGTTAATGCTGCCTTCTTCATAGTGTTCAGTCTACAAAGATGATCTTCTTCTGTCATCTACTAACCTGTAACCCAAGTGGTTCTTCAGTGTGTTACAATTAAGAATTCCAAAAGAGAGAGAAAATTTAGTCTTAAATCATGATACATTCCATATTACAAGTTTTCAATTTTTAAATGAACTTTAATGGAAACAGACTATTCTAAAATGCTTATTCAGGTGTTCTTTGATGATGGTCACCTCAGGAGAAAAACGGACGAGTATGCCTTGTCAAAACTATGTAGGGGACACAAATTTCAACTCTGCTCTGCATTAAAACATGACGACTTACAGAGCACCAGTATACCACTAGGCTTAGCAAAACCACGGAATCAAAATCTGAATATTATTCTGAAATTCTCCATGCATTCCAATAAAACAGGGTATTTCTGCAGGGACTTCACTGAACCAGAGCTCTGCTGTTGCTCAGTAAATTTATATACCACAGACTACACCTATAGTTCTGCTCAAGATTTTTTAAACGGTGAAACAGAGTTAAATTTTGTGATTGTATTTGCACCATGAGGCCATTTTATGTAGCAAGAAAAAAGGGTCATAAGAGCCATTGTGTAAAACTGGGAACATAAATCCCACTGTATTTAATGAAATTTGGTGGGGGGGAAGGCATAATGCCAATAAACCAAACTTACACTCCAGTTATATGATCTGCAGAATCCTTTTACAAGCAAGTATCTGTTTTAGAAACACCACATACTCAGTCTGGAATCCATTAGTTGATATAAGGCACTTAATTCACTGCAAAAATGCTCTGTACTGTAATTTAACACTAAATTAGCTGTAAAAGGTGTGTAGTTTTGGATTTGAATTTGCACAATTCTCTGTTGATATTTCAGTTGAGAGAGTGGTACATTTTTGGTTTACCTGTGAAGAAGTGCTGTGAGTGGGCCGAGACATAGCACTGACATTGGTTGCAACAGCAAAACTGCTGTGGGATTCTGATTCTGCATGTTGAAAGGAGAATGTCTCAAACCGAGTGTTACTTTCACCTGTCACAAAAAACAGCCATAAAAAATACATACCAGCTGTTGTCAGACTGAAGATATTTTTCCATACAGTAATTGTAAAGTCATTTCTCGAAACCCACAGTAAACCACTCACAATTTCCTGGATACTAAAAAAAGGCATCTAAATAAACACTTGCTGCTCATCCTGTCATTGTTCCACAAAACTCATCCCCTCTCCTTCTACAAAGGATTTTTTCTCATGGAATCACCTTTGTATGGGCAAATCCTGATTTCTTTTTCAGGAGCTGCCACAGACTATATAGACAGCAAATGCAGTCAGACTTAGAGGAACACTTCCCGCTATTCCCCAGCAGCACTGCCCTAGCTCGGGTGCATCTCACCAGTTCTCTGAGCCCTCACTGACAGTTTCTTCCTTAATAAAACTGGCAGCATGGGTAACAAGCAAAATTAGCTTAGGTTTCCAACCAATAATGGTTTCTTTTAGTTGTGGTCCACTGCTCCAGACAAATTGTTATCATTGTTTACTCCCATTCAGTCCCAATGTAAACAGCATTTAGGGGGATTAAGAATTTAACCATCTCTTCTGCTTTCCTTCTGCCTTAATTTCCACTAAGAAAGGAGAACACAAATTTAATATAACAGCTAATAAAAAGAATAAAAAGGTGTATTCCAACATGGAAAAAGAGGTAAGACTGATCCTAAAGACTATATAGTGCACAGGCTGGGTCAAGGATACGAACTCTTATCTCCCAGGCAACTCTGCAACTCCTTGGCACACAGCTTTTATTTTTGGCCTTATTTATTTGCTGATCTTCCCCATGGATAATTTCCCCTACACAGAGCCCAAATTAGGAATGAATATGTAGTATTACACCCACAGCACTAATAAGCTACAACTTGTGCTGCTCCTTGTGAATACATCACCAAACAGTTTTCTGGCATTGGGAAACTGTCATCCTTGTGATAACAGCTTTTTCCCCCCATTAACTAAAAAAACTAAATACTATTGGCAGAAAACTAACTGTAACTTCAAAAGCTACAGTTTTCCCTCTTTCTAGAGATCCCAAGTACCTCCAACTGTTGATCTCAGTGTGCATGACTACACTTGGGGAAACACTGAGTCAGCATCCTCCTCTTGGGGATCAGTTAGGGGAGAAGGTGGCATGGAAAACAGGATTACCGATGGCAAAATGGGACAGGGCAAAGCACCCCACTGGAGACAGGCACAGAGAGTAAGAGAAGGATGTACAGCAAAGGGAGGGCTGTACTGCCCGAGGGGAATGACGTAGAGAAAAAATCCTCATCTAAATCCAAGAGAGCGTTCAGTGTCCCCCAAAACACCATTTACTCTCTCCTGTAACTTTCTCATAAACTGGGTTGGTTCGGGGTTTTGGATTGTGAGTTTGGGCATGTTTTTTAATCATAAATCATAATTTTTTATTGAATCATCACTGCAGTAATTTCCATAGCTCCACCTCTACTACAAAATTACACTAGCAGTTCTACCTGGATATGCATCAGAAGTTTATTTTTTCACAATGTTAACTGACAATTTATACCTTTTAATTATTTTTTATGGGAGATTTTAATAGTTTCTCCTCTTGCTCAGTGATTTATTTTCTTCAAATGTCTTGTAATTTTGCCAAAAGTTTTCCAAAAGTCACATAAATGAATCAGTAACAATATCTGTTATACTTTACACTCTAACAGCCTGGAGAAGTAAGATGCCATTTATCCTTACATTGGTACACTGAATTTTTTATCCCTAAATTATCACATTATTTTACAGGACTTTGAGGGCACTTCTTATTAATTCACAAAGTGCTGAAGTAGAGATTCAATGACTTAAAATATAAAGATAATAAGAGTGAAAACACAATAAGCACTAGCTATCCACAAGTCCTCTTAACAATCTGGAAGGAATCCAGAACCACAAATGACAGTACATAACAAATGAAACAGTGGACCAAAGATGCCAGGAATAGTAAATGTTTTGTTGGGCACATGATTTGAAAGACGACTTTGCAATTCAGTCTGTATGACTGACAGCTATAAAAAAACACCTCTTCATAGTAAGAATAACCCAGTATCAGAAAAACAGTTGTACTGCTAAGCAGTTTCCTTTAAGAGTGCTCCAAAAGTAAAATACAGAAGCTTGTCTCCTTTTGTAATATATACTCAGGAAGAAAGAGGATTACTATGCTTTAAAATAGCAAATTATTTTCGTGTTGTCCTAAGTCCATTTATTCACTCCTTTAAAGTTTCGTAACAGTATCCTTTTCGGAGACACCTTAAAATTAATTCTCAAAGACCAGTGGTTACAAACTCATTTATACAATACATATTTTAAAAGAAGTAGTGCCTTCTTGCATTTCTCTTACCTATTGCTGTCTCACTTAGGTGTCTTTTCTTTCTTCCTTCTGACAGCTGATCAGATGTTCCTGACACCAACTGAGATTTGGAATTAGATAAACAGCCACTCCATTGTTTGACAGAAACATGATGCTGATTATAGTCTACAATAAAAAAAGCATGTATCAAATTGAAAACTTATTTTCCATTAATGCAATTTACAGGAAATCTCAACTGCTTAACTATTGATAATGCGAAAAAAAAACCAAAACTTATGATAGGAATCCAAATAGTAAACAGTACTGCAGTCAGGAACCTCGCCCAAACTCCTGGCACGTGTATTATGGCCCTCCTATGGCTCTGGTGGGATCATCTCAGTGCAACAAAGGAGAACCTGACACTGTGGTCTGGGAACAGATTCATCTTCCACCTAAAGCCTTAGTGAGTTAACTTCTATGATAACTTGCTTTCTGCTATATTTATAAACTCTTCATAGAAGAAATTACTGACGAATAAAAAATGGTCTTGCAAATACCACAATATTTTGCTTTACATACCATTGTCAGAAGATACTTTAAACTCTCCTCCCAAAGATGAAGTATCAATCGGTTCTCCTTTGATGTCATCCTTCCTTAATAATGTTTCAAAGTATACGTGAAGAGGAATGTCTTACAAAAAACCAAAAATCCAAATGGAAGAGGGTCAGTATTAGAAAGGTGGCAACCTCTGAGCCAATGCATTACCCATCATCACTAAAGGTCTAGGAATTGATCCACACAACACCAACATAATACAATCCATGAGCAACATTGCTAAGGAGTGAAACACACTCTGGAGTGAGAATAAGACTGGAGTCTTCCCCTCTTAACAAACTCCTGCACAAAATCCTGCCCAGCAGAGAGCGTACAGAGCACTTTTCCTTTAATCTGAAGAGGCTTCAGTTGAGGCTTTTGGGTGCGAGCCATTAATGCTTTTGGAAGTTTTTACTGCTGGGAGTCTAGAAGTAATTTCAAGGTACATTCCTTCTCTTTCTCCTTGAAAAGGCTACAGCAGGGCAAGATAATTAATTTCCTGATGGGAGCTCTAACCCAGAATTAGCCTGCAAAACATCTCAAGTGGTAAAGAATCTACACCCTGTTGTACGGCAGGAAGGCTTAAGAAAAATTAATCTTTCTTCTATGAAAAGCCTTTCTGGGGAAAAAAAAATTACAAGAGAAATTAAATAGGTAGGAAAAAAAGTCAGTCTAAGAAGCCAGCTTGACAGAATTCTCAGAATGAGAACAGAGGGCAGCATCCAGCGGTGGGCATTAAACTACTTATATTTACACACAATCATGTGCCTTCAGGGTGTGCTAGGACAGAAACTTTCAACACACTTTGCTAAAAAGAACAATTAATTTCAATTTGATATGGATCTAACTAGGTATTTGGTCATAACACCTCAACAATCTTGCTCTGTTTCCTATTCTACTTCCAAGTAAAACATAAAGAAGGTCTGAAAGGTGTATTAATCACAACATTTAAGAATTAACCATAACATTTCTTCTGTTTTGGTTTGGGTTTTTATAGTTTGGTTTTTCATTTTTTTTTCACTTGGGGAACCACTTGGACATCTCAGAGACTTTTTATTTTGTGCTCCTGTATCTTAATCAAAAGGGCAGAAGTGCTTGTTCCAGCTTATTCACAGGCTAGGTGCAGGAATACCAGAAACCCAAACTTCTTAGATACAAACTACAGTTTTGTTATCAAGGTGGAAGTTTAAAAAGGTGCTTTTATGTTCAAGGGATGCTGCAATCACTGATATATTTTTGATCAAGATTCTTGGACATCTGGAAACTGTGAAGGCAAGACTTAGACCAGTGGACAGCTAGACTTGCAGAAGAGAGTAAGTACACAAGTGAACCAGTCACACTACACCATCTACCAGGTTGTCTGCAAATTATGATTCACTTTTGAAAGCAAAACACAAAAAAAACCAAGGTGAGAGAACTATATCTGAATCTTGAATCCCTCTGTGCACACTAAAAAATCAAACTCCCAGAGTTCCAAAACAATGGCCAATAATACATTTCTAGCACACAGAGAAAATTAAAACAAACCCCTTTTCCTTTACTGTGCTGGTGGTTTATGTGTATACATATATATGTGTGTGTGTGTGTTTATATATATATATATATGGGCAAAGCACAAGCAGTATTTTAAGAGAAGTAATTCCTCTAGAAGGGGATAACCAAAGGAAACATGAAAGAAAATGACAAATGACTAATGGTCTTCATGCGGACATAGAGATAGCAAAGTACAGAGAGTACTGAGTAAAGCATGGATCTGGAAATAGGTTTCTCCTAAAGCAAAAAAAAAACCCACAAAAATTCAATAGTATGAATGCCTTCTGCTAACAGCATTTATTATTCTATTTTGAAGTCCCAACTGCTGTCAGGTTGCACCTGCATTAATTTTAGGGCTGAGTCACAGACATCATCATCTGCATTACTGTCCAAAAAGACTAAAGAATCAGATGACAGAAACCATAAACTTCAAAGACTACAAAAAAAGCTGACTATCACAAAAACAATTAAAAAACCTAAATAATGCTTTTTATAACTAGTCCAAAGGGCGTGAACAGAAAGTTCCGTATGAAAACAACATAACTAAGGTATGGCAATGCGTTGGCAACAGCATCATCTCCAAAGCACTGACTTAATTAGACACACCATGAAACACCCAAATTCACCTTTCTCTTGACCACTCTTTCTAGGTTGTAAGAGCATTGACGGTATGGGAAAACTAGAAGGTGTGTTTTTTAAAAGTTAGGATGAAGTTAAGATTTTAATTTAGTCTAAACTCATGTATTTTGACAGTGAGAGGTTTTCTATTAAGAGAACTAAGGTCTAAAAATCTTTCAAAAGACAAGTTAGTCCCTAACCTCTACAGCTGTCACAAGCACAACCACCCTGTTGGAGTCATGGCATTACTTACCAGAAGGGAATGATAAGACTGGATGAAAGGAAGAGTCCAGCTCTTGCACATAATCTAGGATTTTAGATTCTGTGCTGTACTTGCTGCTGGTCAAAGTGGAGACTGGCATCGCACATGGCAACTGAGTTTTATATGGAAAGGAGGCATCTCTAGATGGCAAAGTCTGCAAGAATACACAGAAACAAAGTTTAACTTCTCCTTCACTCACATACTTCAAATTACACCAGAAGAGGAAAAAACCCCAACAAACCAACAACTCAGTGAGTGACACCCTTTAACATGTGAATGGGAAAAGTATTCCTACCCATTTCTGATAGTCTAAGTGTGACTTTACTCCACTTACCATGGACCACAGTGCACAATACAAAGAATGCCAACCCCCCCCTTCAATTAGGGCCAGGAAACAGCTGTCAAACTTTCAAAGAAAATGTAACTGTTTCCAATCATTATTTTGATCTATCCAATGACAAATCAACACCCCTTAAAAATTAATTCCAGCACAACAAGCAAGAAAGACAGCACAAACAAACGTAACACTAGACTAAATAGAGGCGTCTCCGCTTATCCCCTTAGTAAGATTCTTACTGTCAATATCTCTAGACAGTTTGAGCTTATACATTTGAATGCAAGAAACTATTTTAAACATTTTAAGCAAACCATGTACTTACACAAAGCAAGAGGGCAAAGTCTTGTTATAATTAAAACATCACATAACCAACATAAACAAAAGAAGATACACAGCAATAAATATAGAGAGGGATGCACTGAGGATTGATTAATAGGTAGAAAGCGGAATTAGTAGAAGGAGAAGAACTGCAAAGAAAGATTAATTTAGCTGCTTATTTGAGAGGCGTGTTACAGTATGGAAGGTAAAATGATGGGTGGCACAGAACTGGCAAGTGTGAGGTAGCAGGGCTGAGACAAAAGGTGAAAATGGGCAGCAATAAGCATCAGAGTGCAGGCCATATGCTTGAGCTCTGAAAGACAGAAGGAAAGAATTGAATTTGATGCTACAAGAGAGCAGCAAGCAGTGGAGTCTATGCTTCAAAATATGCTACAGAAGTCCTGCAGGGAAACAATACTGCTTATGCTACTTTAAGTCTTACTGGATACTAGTGGTAGTAACCCCAAAGATACTGACAGTTTTAAATCTTTGATACTTTGCCAAATGCTGCAGATCCCACAATTGGGAAGGGAGAGAAGTGGGTACTTCAAGGGTCTCAGTCTATCACAGTGCAAATAATCATATTTATCATCCTCTGAAAGAGAGTTCCAGTGTAAAAACCAGTTAAGAATGAATATAATATTTTTTATGACTTTTTATAGAAGGAAAACATCTAGCAGCTGCATCAAAGGCAAGACCATCAACGTGACTTGTATTATCAGTACTTCTGCTTTCTGAATCCAAGAAGTCTCTTCAGCTGCTTCTTCCTGCCTGAAATATTCCAGAATGTTTTCTAGCAGTGCCACTCGTGTTAGTGATGGAATAATTATATCCACCACATAAAACCCCCCTCCACTTAATTAAATCAGGCCTTCTGTCAGGTGACATCAGTATTCACAACCCACAGTACCTTAGAAAATATTTCACTAAAATATTCCCCTTTCCATCTCTTCCCTTCTTCTCAATCAACAATTTCCCTACACTGGTACTGTATCTCAGAAACTATTAAAATCAATCAAGGATGTTATGACGCCGAAGCAGAGAACACCCTGTGATGGTGGTAGGGTTCTTGTATTAAACTTTTTTTCCCTACAAGAAAACATTAACAGACCTAAATCCACTTTGATCTCCATATGCAGGTGTATACACAAGTACTTTCAACTTGACCTGGAAAGAATTCTTTTCTAGCCCAGGACTCCTTCAAATCAATGTTCTGTTTTTCTCCTGTGACAGACATATGGGACTCTTCATCTGTTAAACTTTGAACATCCATAAAGTGTTGGCAGAACTGGGTCCTATGTTTGGCAACACTAGAGAGATAAATGCTAAAGTGAGTGTAATGTTTCTTATTATATGGATGATTAAACTCAAGCTTAAAAAGCTTTTAGGTAGTTGTTCTACCTCGATGCACTAAGGGCTTGCTTTTCAAAAATGCACAAACGCATACTGCATCTTGATATTTGGTTTTTGGAAATGAAGTAGCTTCCTGAATCTCCACTATTTAAGTTGCAACTGCACCACTGCTGCTTGTCTTTTTTTTTTACAGAAATTAATCCACACTACAGTAAATAAATCTCTCATTCTTTAAAAAGAAAACCCTGAATACTAATTAGTAAAATTACCTAGAAAATATACAGATAAGACCAACACATTCTGACATCCAGTCCTATAGTTCTGACTTACTTTTTCTTGCTTTAATTCACTTTAGCCCCAAACATATTTACATTATAGCTTAAAGCTCAGCTTGCTCAAAAACATGCATAGATGGTCAGAGAACCTCTACAGTCACAATCTATTTTGAAATTGCATTAAAAATCCATTTGCTAGTTTTGATAAATGCAAAATTCTTTTCTTCAGTTTGCCTGTGGTGGGAATTACAAAACCTTATGCCTGAATTTGTGCGTTAGTGCTTCAAATGCTCTGGCATCAACACCTAAGTAATGAAATCTTTCATTAAGTCAGTTTGTAATCCAAAAGAAAATAAGGGCTTATAGAGAAATAAGAGCAATTTTATTTAAATGCCTGTGAAGCTATGAGAAAAAAAAGGTAAAAAACCTGGTACTGTCTGTGTGCCCAGCTACCAGATCGGGTTTAAACTTCTGATGGAGTAATTTTCCACTGGAAAATGCTGAAGTAGTGAAAACATGATGTTTGTTAAGAATATCAATTTAATGGACCCTTGATGAAAAAATTTCAGAAGCCCTTTGCTCTGGGATTAAAGCATATCACTCAAAGAAACAAAACTAAGAATTGTTTATTGGAAACTAAACTCTCCCTGCGTCCAATTCTGAGTAGAACACAGTCTACAACCCAGCTGCCTTTACAGCAGTAAATTATTGATTCTTTAACACAACAACAAAAAAATCCACCAAACCCCAACTAAAAACAAGCCCACAAATATACCCATTCATCCACAGCAATGACAAGGGGTTTCAGGAAAACCATGGTACACAGCTTTTACAAGACAGGCCCCTGTAACAAGCCTGACCAAAATGCCAACTCTTCCAAAAGCAAGAAATTACTAAACTCTTATCAATTTTTCCCCATTCTGCTATACCTTGTACATCTCCTGCAGCATTTTTCATTACAGAAATACAAAACCTCATGCTTCCTGAGCTCAAGCAGATATGAAGAATAATATTACATTAAATTCATTCTAATAAAGAAAAGAAAACACACTGTATTTAAGAGGAAGTCAGGAGTGTGCAAGATTTAAATATTCAACTAAAATAGCAGCTCTGGTTTAAACTTCATAAGGAATGGTGTCAACCGAGAGAATCTAATTTTCTAGAATATTATGAATTCTAAACTTGGATTTTTTTCCCCCTCATTGTGCCATTTTACTGGGTTGCAGAAAATATAGTAAGCAAATAATTTCAATATTCAAAACAATTCTTGCACTTGCTTTTGTTAAATTCATGCATTAGACAAAGAACAATTGGCTCATGCCTCTGTTATAGAAGGGTCAGAAAGCTGAACATTACTGGCCACCCAATCTTCTCCAGAGAAAAATGTGTGAGTCTATGAAGTGTGCCGTAACTGAAAAGAAAGATGTTTTGAGCTCCCTTTGAAAATTCTGAAGTGAATACTCATTTTATGGTTTCAGCTACTGATCACTAAAACTCCTACCATTTCTGGAAACATGCCTAAGTGTAACAGTAAACAGTTTAATTATGCTGCTGTGTATGAATCCAGTAAGTTAATTAAGTTTGCTCAAATACACCCTGATGAATACCTGTCACGCGTGATCCTGGTTACTCTGATTAAGCCCAAAAAGGCAAGGAAAATGCATTTATTCTACCTACAAGCACACTCTCAGAACTTTTCAGCAATATCAAAGAAGAGCTATGCCCCTCAATATTAAAAACTGTTCTTTGGTAAATGGGTAGCCAACTAAACTGCAGAGATTTAATTATGGGATCCAAGAGAATCACTGTGTGGGTGGGTGATGACTCTTTAAATATCAAACACACCAACTTTTAATCCTGTGATGCCTGCAGCTGAAATTAATAGAGCTCCATGTCACCTCTTTGCTTCAGCATCTGCCTTAAAGGCTCGTCCACTGCTTCACAGCCTCCATGTTCTGCACTCAACAACCTACTCTGAGCAGAGCAATGTCCCTCTGGCAGAACATACAGTTCCCTGAAACCTCCTATATCATGTGCCAAATGCACAGGACTTCACTGCAGAGTGCTTTTGGGCAACACACAACACAAGGACAGTGAAAGGTTAATCTGAAAGCCTCAAAGACCTTCTCTCTTATCAGCACAGGAGAGAAGGTGGGAAAAAAAAAAAATCTAAGACATCCCTATAAGGATAAGGGAAGGTGCACAACAGATGTCGCTGACACATGCACTCTGAAGACTCTCAGATGAAGTTTTTACAGCTGTTAGATCGACCAACCTGTCTCATGCAGGTCAGGTACAGGGAACCAAGCTGCCCTGGGATGTAAACAGATTCACCTACCTCTGGCCTCTCTGAATCTGTCAATAAGGATACAGTGGCAGATCCTATGGCAGAAACAAGTTTTTCCAGGTAGAAAACAGAGACTTTCATAAAACACTAATGACAACTTACTCAGCATCCAGCTTGTTTAAAATTCAGATTTTTGGACAGTGTCCTAAAAGGAGTGGTAGCTTCTACCATTCTCAGAGATCACCCACCTCTCCTAAATATACATGGAGTTTAGTTTCTTTAATCCTGCTATAAGTCAATGGGAGATGGACTTTCACTTGCTCTGTAGGAAGTGCATGCTGTCCTCTACATCTGAAACAAAGACCTTTAGTTCAACTAGCAAATCAATTGAAAAATCAAGGCTAAGGCTTAATCTTTGATCAGTTTAACGAAAAGAAAGAAGACATGTTAATCCACTGGGATATCTTTTCAAAAATGTCACGTAGAAATTAAGAGCTGATGTGAGCAGGAAAACACTACAGAATTGTCATAACAAGCTAGAGGTGCGGGACTGTAGAGAGCACACAGGTTTTTCATTCTGAAAAAAAATAATTTGCAGGCTGACTGGCCTGCCACAAACCTTACAAAGGATGAATCTAGTTCCACGGGCAGTATCACAAAGCTAGGTGTCCCTTCCTTCCTTCCTCCCTCCCTCCCCACTACACAAAAGTCTTGTCACACATTCAGAATAGCTGAATGCATAGGAGAACTTCTTTTTCCCACTCAGGTTTCATTGATTTTTAACTTATTTTTTAGCTTCTAGTGCTAAAGTAGTTATTTTATCAACTATGATTTTCACTTACAAACTTGGTAAACCAAGGGATTCTCCTCCCCAACCAGAAGACTGACATATCCACAGAAGTATCATACCAATTTCACTGAACTAATTTGCAGGAGATGTGGCAACACAACAACATTCCCTGTATTCATGGCTTTTCAGAAGTCAGCAATGGCAGGAAACTATTCTGAAGCAGGTGGTGAAATCAACATCTAGGTATACCAAAGAAGAGGGATGACAACCAGTAGACTCCACTCAGTTTAACTCCCTTCCTCCTTGCTACAAACCCCTATCAGACAGCAAACATTTAGCAAGTAAGATAAAGGCTCTGCATGCTGGATAGAATACGAATTATAATTGTGTATGTATATATATATATATACACATATACACTCTTCCCTAAAAACTGAAAATTAACAAGACTTGGGGAAAGACCTGTAGGTAAGTGGCATCTACAGAAAGTCTCATTGGCCCTAAGCATGCACTGGGAATGCTGCTGGACACAAAAATCATAGAAACAGCATGAGAATTAGATTAAAATAAGAAGCCCGTACTGTAGAATTTAAATTCTTTTCTCCTGTCTGTTTTGGAGCCTTCTGGAGAAGCAATGCTTTTCTTTTTTTTTGTTTGTTTGGTTTTTTTCCTCTTTTTTTTCCCCCAAATCACTAAACAAAAGTAGATATTCTGCTCTCACTTAACTCCGGTTTGAGACTGCAGAGAAAAAAAATGTGGCAAGATGCAACTGCAAGAGCTGTCAACATTCTACCAACTGTTTTCCTGTGTTATACAAAACGTAAGCTTTTGCACCTCAATTCCCAACATTCAGGCTGAAGGCATCTTTGCAAATTTGAATTCTGTTTTTCTCCATGTGCCTCAGTCCACACAACCAAGTTTTCCTTCAGCAGGTGGAGATACAAATACAATGAGAATTTTCAGATTAAAAAAATCCCACCATGCTCTACAACCTTGCAAAGAAATGAACAGGAACAAAACTGATGGTACTCAGATCCCACTGCACTATTGTCTCTCAACTTTATTTAGAGCTGTATAATGTTTCCATAGATTAAAACATTATCTAGTCTCAATGACATCTCTTTGTGAAGCATGACTTAAAACAAAGTTGAACTAATGGCATTGGTTGGAAAGTTAAATGAGAAACTGACAAAATATAATGGCAAAACAAATTTCTTGCTACTAAAAAATCCTGCAACAAGCCACACAAATAAAACACTGGAAAAGAAAACATCAGGGCATATCAGCCAAGCAAGGATGTCTCTGAGAGTTTCTGACTAGTACAATACTTGTCTGCTTTTAAGCAAACAATAGAACTTTTAATATCTCACAGATGATTTAATTCCTTCAAGTTTAGACAAGTAGCTGGAGACAGAGCTGCTATTTTCCTCACTGTAGGAAATCCATTTGCAGAAGCACTGGGTATTAGACTTTGGAGAACCTAGGTGGAGGGAAGCAGTTATCAGTGCAACAACCACCATGGGGCAGACACACAGTTGCACCATTTCCAATATCTAAAGCCTTAACTAGTAACTTAAAAATGCTTTTGCTTGCAGTCTACAATGAAAGCTAAATTGCAAATACACGTTTTCAGTCTATAAGTCAAGGTAAACTACTGAGCATGCAGAGCAGCTGAGCTCTATGGCTGGTTGGATGTAAAAATGTAAACTCTGCCTTGAACTCCTGCTGCTGCGCTGCAGAAATGAAGTTTCTGATCACAAAGCTCCACTGTTATTCTCTGAAATGCACTAATGCTAGCCCTGTTCTCAAAACACAGAGACATAGGCAGTGCTTGTAGAAATATGAAGTACTTGAGCCTGAAAGCTGCAGGCTTCCAGAAAAGCCTAGTATTTAAAAACTGCATCTGGAATGAAAACCCTTCATGCTTAAGTAGAAGGAAGGGAAAGCCCTGACGTCTCTGGCTAAGGACCTGTCTCTACAGCTGCAAGAAGCACTTGTGGTACTGGAGGCATCACTCAGGGTATGCGGCCTCCAACCTCTGTAACAGGACATGGATGGGACTGAATGGCAAACAATGAAGTCCAAGTCAGCCGCAGTCTCCTTGGTTAATTCAAGGAAGACAAAAAGCCCAAGTATCCAGGAGGAGATAAAGAGCTCCCAACTCCACCTGCAGCTCCCCTACCAAACCCTTCAGGGCAAGCTGCCAAGTCTTTAAGCCCTGCTGCCAGGAAGGTGAATACTGATGCTAGTAAGAAACCAGACAGCTTTTCAATAAAATATCTTGCTAAAACTAGGACACTTCTGCAATTTTGCAAAGGATGCTGAATCCGTACAGAACATCCTTACAGGGGAAAATTTCCCCCCAGACCACTGGCACACTTAGTAAATCCTAGACAGCAGAGGGGACACAGAGATTTCCTGTAATACAACACACTTTTAAAAGGCAAAGTAAAACCAAGAAATTAAAACCACTTGGGATTAGCACTGCTCTAAAGAATGAGTTCATACTGTCTCTGCTCCCAAATTAGACCACTGCTTTAAGCACCACAGTTAAAGTCATTATGTATTGTTAGCAGAAATATGCAATTAATATCAGATGCAAACAGATAGCCTTGCCCTGCACAACAAACACTGTGGCTTTTTCCATTTTAAAATACTAATTCCTCTGCAAGGCAGAAAATTTTGACTTTTAAAGCATTTTAAAGTGCCATGAAAAATGCAATATGACTAATCAGAAATAGCAAAAGCAGAAACAGGATTAAGATACTGCAATTCATTTCCTAGAATATAATGTGCCACCAGCTATGTAAACTTTCTAGTAGCTACAACAAATATTCTGGAAACAAGCAGGCAGCTGATTACATTTAGCATGTCTCCTCAGCCATCAGGCCTCTCTGGGAAGTTCTCGACCTGTCTCCTAAACAATCTTTAAAGATAGCCATACAACAAACTCATTTGATAAACAGGGCTCTGAGTGATCTTTAATTTTTAAATTCAACTCATTAACTCTGAACTCCTGCTGACACATCCAGTACTCCTGCCTCACAATGATATGGTCCCTGGACGCAATGAATAACCAGCACAGCATGCAATATTCTGGCATACGAGACAAGACACATGCAGACTCCAGCAGTTGGACTCTTCTACAGAGAGAAGCAAGGGCCTACCTGCTGATTCCAGTGACAGGTACTGTGCATTCTGTAGAGCTTCCTCTTCTGGAAACTATGAAGCGGCCGTGTGCGGGCAGATGTGCTCACATTAGTCACAGAGACAGATCTTAGTCTTGTCCTGTCTCTTCTTCTTTTCTTGATGTGCTGATGATCAAGCAACCAGCTGCTTGAAGAGGATACCTCTCTGCTGTCTGAAGCTCTGCAATTTCATGATTAATGAGGGGAAGAAATACAAAAAGTTAAATATGCTCCACATGCACAGGCTAAGATTTCAGACACTGATTAGCTATCTAATTCTAAGAAATTTTATAAACAGTAAAATGTTTTATCACGTTTCAGGAAACAGTGAATGTGTGTAGTGGTTTGGTTTAGGCCTTTTTCTAGCAACCAGATAATAACTAAGAAAGTATCCCATCCTATTCTTTACATAAGCAGAGATATAAAATGAAGGGGAGGAAGCCAGAGGTCAGTCCTTCTTCCAGCAGTGTTGGAGAGCAGAGGAGCTCCCTGTGGTCACTCCTGTTGTGGGAGTAAGCCGCGGTTGTGGGCCTCCTGGTAGGCTAGCCTGGCCAGGAGGAGGCATCTTGAGATACACGAATGGCAGCTGTTTTGATGACAGGGAAGTGAAAACTTCTTTTCTTTCTCTCTTCTTCTCTGTATATATGTGTAAATATATATAAACTGTTTCAGTTCTGCTGAAATTCGGTTTGCAGGGTTTTTTCCCTCCCCTTTCCTCCTTTTCCTGTGGCCAGGAGAGGCCTTTGGGGCCTTTGTTGTTAGGCCCTTGGCCAATTTTAACCAGTCACAATGTGCTTTGTTCACTGTAACTCTATGGTCAGGAAAGGAAGTTATCATTCTTGTTCACCCTTCTGCTCATGGAAACAAATGTCAAAATGAAGCCCTTGACCACGTAACAGGTTTTGGTTTTTCCAAATTCAAGAACTCTCTAACACTTTTAACACCTATGAGTTTTAAGTTACAATTAATATTTCCCTTCAAACGGACATTCCATTCAAGACAGCAGTTATCCTAACATAAAGGAGGTGTACAGTCCTGCCCTAATACCTTCAAGATTTTTCAGTTTTGCTCAAGAACTCAAATCTAAATAAAGCTTTACAAACCAGTGACCATTCAGCATAAAGGCTGCAACTCACTGTAAAGAACTTGTATAAAAATTAGGAATTCTGCACTCTAAGTGTGCAGAGTCAAAGTCAAGTGCAAAGACATAGCCAAGAGCAGTAGAAAACCCTACAAGGACATGCAGAACAATCTCAGACAACTCTCACCAATCTAAAGCCTGGCTGCTCACCAGAACAGGCAATTGTTACACAAGGTAAGAATTCAAAACACTCTCCCAACTGGATGGGAATGACTCAATGGGGAAATTGCACTTCCCCGTTATAGGTATTCCTGATTTTATTTTGTTGCTGTAGCAACATCTGCCTGCAAAGCTTGCTGCAAAAAGCACTCAAGCATGCATATATTTTTACAACACTGAAGAACTGGATCACAACTTGCACTGCCTGAGCAGTGCAAGTGTAGAAGATATTTTGGCTTTGATTCATACACTCCTAGAAACATTTTTAAAAGGAACTCTTCCTCAGCTGTCTCATGAAAAAGTCACAGATTCAAGACAGCCTAAATTACTCTTCTTTCACATACTAATCTCTATTAGGAACTCCTATTTCAGGGCTATTTTTACTCCAAAACTCAGAGGAATCTTCTGATTTTTTTTTCCACATTATCTGTAAACAACTGACACATCAGGAGCATGGATATTACATGACAGGACCCCTTCATCCTTAAATTTAGGGCAGACTCACAAAATCGCTATGGAACAGACGGCAGCTAAAGAAGGTGCCCATCCAACCTGCTCAGTATAATCTCTTCGTGGGAGGCTACAGCCTCTGCAGCAAAGCTGCTCAAAGAGACAGTGTAGCCAGCTCTCCTTCGTGCCAGGAGTCCGGGAAATTCACTCTGCAGCACACTCTGCCATAAACACCTCAGCTCTAGTTGGGAACAGTTTCTTCATCCACCTGATCCTACTTAAGACACGTGAGTACCAGCAATCCCTCCATCCTCAAAAATCACATTACCAGTATATCATGAGAAATATCCAACATACCTAAGTCTTTTTTAAGACAGAACTGTAGTCAATCACCTTAATGCTATTTTGAGACCAATACTTATTACAGCCTGTACTGTACTTAAAATCTTTGAATAAAGGATGAAATTACTTTGAGTAAAAGATGGAATTACTAGGTCATATGGTCTAGTACTAAGAAACCTTTTTCTACAATATTAATTTCAAGCTACAGTCATCCTGGAAGGTATGTCCTTTCAGAACAAAGGACCTAGAATGGAAAATAGTATCTCCTATTCCTGAAAATATAAGTGTCAAAGATAAATTTGGCTTTTTACTGAAGGCTGATGTGCTTAAAATTAATGACACTGATCCATGCTAGGACACAGGTGATAGTGCTTATGTACTCTACTAATCTAGTTCATCACTCTTCCAGAAATAAAGCTGCACTCTTTAGGACAGAAGGCATTAAGTCTCAAACATTCACAAGCAGTGTGTTGCTGTACTCTTTCACAACTTCACAGATATATTCATCTTCCCAGTACTTACATGTACTTACAGTGGCTGCATACTTTTATGATGTCTTTAAGAACAACTCAAAAATCTACTACTATCACCCTTACAAACAAGACTTGACTTCTCTTGAAGCTTGCAGAAAGCACCTCTCTTTTCCTGATTTTATACTGTAATGATTACTATTTTCCTCTACATCACTTTACCAAAAGTTATTCTCAAAAAAAAAGCTACTACACTGTCACCTACCTGAAGGAGATGCCATTGACCAGCTGTCTGTGCCTACAGGTCTTGGATGAAAGAGATGAAGAAGCTGGAGACAGATTGAGTGGAGCAATTAGGCTGCTGATGATTTCACTCAGTTGTGCACTCTTGAAATAAAAATTTAAACAAAATAAGAGATAGTCAGACTTTCATCCCTTTTATCCATACTCAAAAGCTCAAAGGTTCTGCAGTTTTGTTGATTTCCTACACAAGATTACAGTCATACACATCACAGAATAACCCCATTTAGTTTCTTCTTGTGAGTGATCAACAGTCGCATGGGTTTTCTTTCACAATTATTATGTTCAAATACACCTGAAAAACAGTAAAACACCAACAAAACACCAACACAACCCTGAACAACCTGCCAAGGGCATTGTTTATACATTTGAATAAGTAGCACACAAAACACATTAGCGATCTTACTATTGAAACCAAAGGCTTTTAAAAGGGAAAAAAGAACCAGAACACTTCACAGCTGAGGTTACAACAGCTGCAGCCAGAGCTGGTAACTGGCCATTTGACAAGCATTATAACAAGGTGGAAGAAAGGTCAACTGTCTATTCCCTGTACATTCTGTTCATTTGAAGTATTTTTCTTCTTAAAAGAATCCTCCTCATTGCTCACTGTACTTAGGCAAAAGTGTTTTTACAAAAGGAAGTGTAACTACAGAAGGACTATTGTAACCACAGACAAAATGGATAAAATATTCTGGTATCCTATAAAATAGCAACAAGACCCCCCCCACCACATGAAAACCTGGACTTTCAGAACTTCCCCAAAACAAATGCAGCCAATTTAAGACTAAGAGCTACTCCCTGCAAAGCAATGAATTGTGGACTGATTCCAGATAACATTTCACAATGATGCTTTTGTTTTAAAACTTAGACCTTAGAGGCTGACGATAAATGTAGCTTTCTTAGAGAAACTATGTTCTGCACACTAAAGAGAAATTAAATATATCTGAAATGGCATAATTCTTTTAAAAACTTTCACATTACTTTGTCAGATTTTCATTCAGAACTAAGAATGTTTAAAACATGAATTGCTAAAGGTCACCCAGTAAGTTTTCCTCATATTTTCATTTTACATTTATGCAGAAAGAGGAAGAACCTTTTTTTTCCCATTTTATTACAATTCATATATTTTCTGTTCATTTTGGACTGATGCAGTTGGGTAAAAATTTCACATCAGAATAAAATATTCAGGGACGGCTACTGAAGCACAGAAATAGCAAGTCAATTGCAAAAAGTCTGGACAAGGCAAACAAGATGCCAGTAAAATATCTGGCAGATTGATCTAAAAATCTCAAAAGAATTCAATCTGTAAGGAGCAAAGTCTCCATGGAATATAAATGCACAAAACCAATGGCAGATTCCAAAACACGAGGGAAAACATACATCTTTTTAAAAACTTGTATAGCTCTGAAAAGGACTTGAAAACAGTATTAATACGAATTGCCAGACTCAGTCACTTCCATTTTATATGAATCTTTATTTGTTCACAAGTAAAATTATTTATTTTTTAACAAAGAAATACCTTAACATCAAACTGAAGAATTCTGAGGGAACGTGTTTGAATATCCTTCAGCCTACAGCATTGCTGCTCCTAACACTGAACAAGGAGAAACTCAGACCCTTAAATCTAAGGTTGATTTGCAGAACTGCTAGTCAAAAAGGAAATCAAACTCCAAAACTTTTTGTGGTGTAAAGGTAAAAAATCCAATGTGACCTGTGACATGTTAAATGAACACCTTTACTTCAAAGTAATTTTCAGATCATCAAAGTTCTTGAATCAAGTTTGTGGCTACCTGGTGACCAGGAAACACACCACAATGGCTTTAATTGTCAAATATCTTACAGAAAAGTGTTCTTAATTCTCCAACCAACCACTTAAAGAGGGGCAGTTCACCACTTTTAAAAAATGCTCTTTGGTTTACCTTATGCAATTGCCAGCACTAAGCATATAAATTTCCTGTTTCATTGCTTCCTGCCTGTGGTGGATAAGATCTATCAAACAGGGGAAGCATTTTAGGAACAAGAAAATATGACTATCAAATAAGAAAAACTGACACAGAGATTCAGGAACAGGCACGGGTACCTAAAGCTACTTTTACTCTACTGAAAAACATGTGAATGACTAGGAATTTATGTGGAGGAGCAGAGCAATATATTAATGCCCGACAGTGGCTTTGTCACAGTTGCTTTACACAAACTGCATAAATTCATTCTGAAAACAAATTTCCTGTATCTCCTTCAGCAGTGTGATTCTATATGTTCTTTATGTACTTTCAAGCAAAAGAAAACCCAGCTGGAGTCTGTATCATATTCCCTGGAATAAACCTTAGAAACTTTTAAACACCACAAAGTGGAACTCAGCTCACAACTTCGCCTCCTCTATGCCTGTTAAGTACCTGGAATTTCTCAGCTCCAAACCAGATTCCTGTGATGCTTGAAATGGGAGATCAACAACTACATTCTGGTGGGCCTTTTTTTTATTTCAAGTGCAATGTATCTCCACCATCACTCATGTACTCTTTTATTTAATACAAGCATTTCTTGAAACAACCTGTGGCAACTCTACTTTGACCCTGACTACAAAGCAGGGCAGGTTTGTGGATGGCTCCTGAAGTTGGCATGTGGCTACTTGGATGGAAACAAAGCGCTAACACAGACACATCAGAAATAAAAGGTTAATTTGTAAAACTGGTGTACAATGCAGTTATTTAAGCCCTTCAATTCATCAATACCAACTCTTCAGGACTGCAAAGTATTTTTCTTTTTGCAAGTCATCACCATGGAACCTGTCCTGTTTCTGAAGTCAATCACTTGGCTCCACTGACCATTCAATTTTGTTTTACTTTACCTGTTTTTCTATGTTCCGTAAAAGCAGAGTAGGACTGCTGGGTGACATTTCAAAGTCATGCTCCGGCAAAGAATCCTGTCTCTCACTGGCAGCTTGTGAATTCCCTGTGGCATTTAATAAAGCTTCTTGGTCTGTCAATTGTATTTGCTTCTTCAAAATGTCTTTTGGAAATGGGAATTCTTCTAAGATCACCATCCCCTAGACAACAGCAATTGAACACAGTTGACAATAGATTAACCTTCTAAGTAATTTTTAAGGGGCAGTCAAACATGGCACATCCCTCTTTAAATCCTCCCAATGGCTTTGGAGGACTTAAACTAGATTTTAAATACACTTAACAGCTAAAATATAGAAATAGTAGGCATTTTCTTTAATGAAAAGCTGCATCGCTTACACTACTCCTTATAGCAGCAATCACTCCAGTGTTGTATCACTGGTTACACATCTGAGCCAAAATTCAAATCAGAAATTCATACTCATTATAGTATTATATGATCATTTGCCCACTGATTTAAGATGGTTTCTCTGTAAGAAACAACCATCCTTTGATCTGAAGTTGGTTTTAGTCTTCACAGTCAGTAAGTTTTGCTCTATTTCTTATTCCAATCCCTATTCTGAGCAAAACATCAAGAAAGTTATTTTTCATGTAGCAGAGATTATACAATTCAAAACACAAATATTTTTAAATTTATTTTCTTTAGGGTGAGCATTTTTAGAGTTTCCTAATTAGAGGTAGCTATCCTAAATATTCTACCAATGTCATTGCTTTTCAAGATCATCTGCACAAATGTGGTAGCAGGCATCCAGTCAAGTATAATCCTAGGTAATGTTTCAGTTTAGCTGTTTTAAAAACTTCAAATGTTAAACAACATACAAGTAAAAATCACTTTGTAACAGTCAAAATCAGTACTCAAATAGTCTCTTAATTTGCCATTGTCTTGAGCAAATAAATTGATTACTCAGAAAAGGCTATCAAACTTCTCTTTTTCCCAAGAGAAATGGAAAGAACTTACTTGCTTTGAACTATCATTACTCAAATATGAAGAAGATATTGAAGGAGTGGGACCATTCAAATACACTGCCTCAAAATTATTTTTCTAATAAGAATATTCCTCTAAAACCAAGGAACAAGAAAGACCATCATAATATGAAAGGAAGCCCTACTATTTCTTTAAGCAAGACAGACTTCACTTAAGTTGTGGCTGTGGAAAACTAAGGATCCTGTAGTTTTACTCAGACTTTGACTCCTGCCTCAGCAGCAACTTGCCTTAAAACATGAAAGAAGACACCCATGAAAACTGGCGAAGAGAGGGACACACACACACACACACATATATATGCTTCCACTGGAATTTTACTTTTTGTAGTTGTAGAAACCTGTTCACCAAGCAAGGAAAGAGGAAAGCAGAAAAGGAAGAGGAAAAATTACAGACTGTATGAAAAGGGAGAGATGGAATAGACACAGAAGAGAAAGAGTAAAGAATTAGAAGACTAATAATGACTACATAAGAATTATAATTTAAGTGGGTTACAACCAGTAGGCTTTGGCAATGACTGCCCTCTCTCCGAAATGGAATTGTTTTGCTTTGCAGATATTAATTTTTTTAAACAGAAGAACTCAAAGATCTAGACCTGCTACTGGGTGCATAGAGATGGAGGACACAACGTAGGCCAGGAAAAGCCCACAATTTACTCATCTCCTTCCTACTGCATTTTGGTATTCAAGGAGTGTCATTTTGCTTGAAATCATTGTTCACTGGCTATGAATCACATTTTTTTCCACTCAAAACACACAACAAACACTCTGAAACCACTACACAGCATAAAAATTCTAATGATACTGTGAAACTCCTTTGCAGCCACTAAATGAAAAGAGAGAGCCCTTCTCTCAGCCCACGTGTCCTTCTGTAGCTGCTGCACTGTTGCACTGTACAAATGTGCACAAAAAAGTCACATCTCAAGAAAATAGGTGCCTACTTTCACTACAGGACACAGTGCCAAACACTAAATATCACAGCTGGTAAAAAGGGCATGAAGTTTGTAAAAAGGAATGTCCCTAAAAATCTCCACCAGGAAGATGACTAGGCTCCAAGCCAACACACCACCTAATGCGAAGAAAATGCACGACAAAAAGAACATTCTTCCTCTTATTTCTGTGGTATTTATTTCTCCATGTTCTGTAGCTCATCAGACCTATGACATTCTAAAGGCTGACAGCTTTTATCATGTACCTGGTATTTAGGGCTACACTAAAACACAGGCATTCTCACTCTTTACTAAAATACAAAATCTTTCACTTCTGTGGGCACAAACCCTCAAACAAAGGCTCTTCAATTCTTTGGTAAAGAAAAACCTGACTGGGGAAAAGTTGGGATATGAAAAGAAGGGCTTTGAGGGCAAAAGAAGAGGCAATTTTTCTTTATGTGTTCAGAGGGACACGCTCTCTGGGGCAATTTACCTCTACTTTTAAACTCCCTCTAAATCTCATGTTCAACCACATAAAGTCTGAAGCATCTCTGTCTCCTCTAAATCTGGGCTTATCTGACACACACAGATAAGACAACCTACATGAGGCTCATGAATGGAGAGCCAAAGCACTCTCTTCTAGAACCCCTCATTATCACTTCACCAGAATTACCACAGGTTTGGCTTCTTGTACATAAGAATGACCTGAGGAACCCATTAAACTGACAGCTAGATTACTCATGTTTTAGGAATGTCACTTCCCACTGTTTCACCAGTTCGATTTACAAAAACTAGTACAGGAGTTACACACACTGGAATTTTAGTAATAATTAATTCTTGCCCTGTTCAAAGTGATGTACAAACATTAACTAGCTAATCCTCAAAATAAATATGCACTGCAAGTAACAAAAAAACCACCCTGAAAGCCCACAACACAAAAATTAATAACCAACCATCCCACGTGAAAACCAAATCTTGCCACTTCTACAGAGGGAAATACTAGTGTGATAAATGAGTAGTTTGTCCTGGGCCCCTGAAAGCCACATGCCACTAACTATCACAAACAAAAAGGTACAAGTTCCCAAATCCCAGTCCTATACCAGCACCTTTAGGATACAATATTTTTGGCTCCTGATGTCTTTCCCACTAACTTTGCATGTGATAGCCTGCACAGACAGAAGTCCAGTATAAAGCAAACAACAAGAAGGAACCAAATAAATACATATTACAAGTAACACCATCAAAAGATGATTTGAAATACCCATTTATCATCTTACAGACAATACCTTGGTGGCACGTATCTGCCTGTGAAGGTCAGTTAGCTGTTGGATTTTGTATTCTAGTTCTGAAATCTGGGCTTGAAGCCATGTCCAACGGCTGCCAATTCTAGCTCTGTCTGCAAGCCACTTCCATTCAGAAGTAGAGCTGCTGTGAAGACAAAATGCTGGTTAGTCCAAAAATAGAGATAACCACATTTGCACAAGAACATTTTTGACAGCTGCTCTGCCTCATGTTGCAAGCATCTCAGTTTCTTTCAGAAGATATCTGATTATACCCATCCAGTTTCACATCAGCTTATTTCTGAAGCGACAGAAGACAGAACTTGCCCAAACCAGTACAATTCATGTTCACTGGCTATTACCAGACTAAGTCAGTTTTCTGTTCAGGATTATAAAAGTCAAAGCTGGATAAACTATTAAACTGCATCAGTTAAGGCTGATTACAGATGTGTAAAGAATTTCAGTAATTCCACCAGCAATAATGCAAACTGTTACACCATACCTTCTCCCATAAGCTTTCACAAATACTATTTGCTAACAACTGGAATCTAATAAAACACCACTCAGCAGTGACCAGCTAGATATCAGGTCACTGCCCAAAAAACACAACTAAGTAGTTCAGGTTTCTTTTATTCAAGATATTTTATAAATACAGCTGTGTCAGTTTAGTATAGTCAGGTTACTGGTTTTTAAAATAGATGTATTTGGTAACACAAACAATATGCCTCCTGATCCTTGACATTGTGATTAGCTTAATTTTATTATGCTGAATTCACCACTAGTATCAGCAAGTATTACTCAACCTACATATTAAACTCAACATACAATCTTAATATTTAGTAAGTTTAAGCAAGCAACAACACAATGTAGTATTTTAGTATACAACTTCCATTGCTATCCTATCCTTATCTGAGTTTGTTTATTTATTTACAGAAAATGCATGATGGTTTTTTCCCCACTGAAATTGACAGGTAGCTAAACGAACTGTAAAAACAAAATCAAACTTCTGGAAATAAGGGCTTTTACTCAAGTAATTGGGATAACTACTGCATCTAAATCCTGAATGACACTGTACATAAGTTCTGCACAGTCAGAATACATGATCTCCTGTTCCCCAGGCAATGAGGAGCACTGAAGTATCATAAAAGACACACACACACACACACACAAAAACAACAAATGCATAGGAACATCACACAGGTGTAATTGTTTCATGCAGAATTTTGTGTCAATGAAACCTCAACAATGAAAGAAAGGTCATACAGCACCCTGGGGAAGATGCTAGACATGTCCTGGCATAAAAAACATCGAATTTGAGAATCCTAGTATTTCAGGGCAAAGATTATATAACACAATATGACTTAAAATTTCAGAACTTCCAGACTCCTTAAAAGCTATAGTAAGAATAGACAGTCTCTGGTATATCACCTCTAAAATACAAAATTTCCACCCTTTTTAACATAAATCCTCCCACATAATTTACCACCAGCTTAAACTCCCTCCTACACCAATAAAATGAACATATGAAATTAGACAGGAGATTGAAATGGCCTGTTTAAATCCACATTCTATGTGGTAGCAATGTGGACTACCATAAAAAAGAAATTCAAAGAACTCTGTAAATACCTATCATAATAAATTGCTTACATTTTACATATTCTACTAGTAATTTCTCCTAGGAGAAAAAGGCATACAAAGTCATCTTGTGAGTGTCTATTTTTCTGACACCCCCGTTTTATTTCTGTTTTCCCATTCTTACCAGCAAAACCAGTTCTGGTTATTTATGCTTTACCCAGGTCTTCCCAATAAGAACTTCTCTGGGATTGACAGCTTTTGCATGTTTGTGCTCCTGCAAGTCATAAAATACACTTTGTGGGGAAAGGGGGGGGACTCTGAATCCCTAGTTTTCAATTAAATGTGTTCACACAAGTGTGGTGATTGGAATAGTAAGGTTTTGTTTCAGGACCTTGGGCTAGCAAAAAGCTAGTTCTCAGAAAGAGCTCTTCAATGAGGATGTTATAAATCACTTAGTTAATAATTTTAACAAAAAAAGTTATATAGGAATAAAGAGGATAACTGAGAAAAAACCAAGAGAAGTGCTGAGGTGCTTATTTCTGCTCCTTTGTCAAATGGCAAATGAACAATGAAACCCAACAAACCAGGACACTGTAACAAGAAAGCCCAGGAGAAAGTAAATAAATCACACTGACAGACTTCCCTTCCAAACCAAATGAAACAGTCTGGGGAGAAAGACAAGCTACGCTCAAACAAACCAAGGCACGGAGCAAATGAGGAAAAAAAGAAAAGTGCCCTGACACAGGTGGGAAACCAGAAGCAGAATGGAAAGGGCCAGAACTGGTCTTATGTCGCCTACACTGTATGAAATCAGTATGGCATAAGGGATCAACACCCAATCACAGCTGATAGCACCAGGATAGTTAAATGTTGTAACCTTAAGATAAATAAATCATATCCTCTGTATATTACTGCCTCACATATAAAACAAGAATTCTCTGCAAAGTTACAACACAAGTTATTTTTTTTAAAAATTAATTTGCATTTTTTCCTTAAACATAATATTAAATCTTGAATTAATTGCATTCACTCTTAAATACCTTATGTAAATTTTTTCTTTGTTCTAAAATATTACAGAAGTATTTCTTAAGGCTTTAAATTGCACTATATAATTAAAATAACAGCATCTAATTAAACTGTGTAACACTGTCCTTAGGCCCCACTCTAAGGAAAGTTTTCCACAGAACTAAGCACAAACATTTTAAGCTCAGGCTTGACCTGAGCAATTTTTGCTTCTCTCTCCTGCCAGCCCCAGCTGCCCCATGTTCACTGGCTGCACAAGGACTTGGGCAAGTACCTGGTCATAGGAATTAGAGAGCTCCTCCTGGCTGATTTCAACTTCAGAGGCAGGGAGAATGAAGGAAGTTTAAGTTTAGATCCCTTTCCCAGTTTTAATGTTTTGTAGACAGGATAAGAGGTGAGAGCACTGTTAAACTCTTTTCCCATCCCTGTTACTGATTATTTCTCTCCAAATTATTTAGTTAAGTTTGTAACTCCTCTTCAGAAGACAAAATTACTATGAGCTATCATTACACTCCTAAAGTAAAGTATTTTGCATGCAAAGTAATATGGTCACTGGAGTGACAAATGATAACCTACTATTGTAATTAAAAAAAAAAAAAAAAATCATTAAACCCCTCCCTGTAAATCTATTCCTGGCATGTTAGAGAGTAAAGCTCAACATTCGCTCAGCAAAGAAAGCTGTTTCAAGGTGGCTCCAGTGAACTCATTAATTCTGCAAATCCAGAGGGGAAAAAACCCCCCCAAACCAAAAAAAAACAACCACAAAGAGTTAGAAAAATAATCAGGCCTGTTACTGAAGGAGGAAGTCAGAGGAAGTGCTAAAGGAGAAGCTCCTGCTCTGGTTCTCGGTTGGAAATGAGACCAAAAAAAAGAAGTTTCTGTCTGTCCCTGTCTTCCTGTGTCTTCCTGTGTGCTCCTTTCACAACATATCTCTACTTGGTTTCTGTGTTTTCGACTCTAACATCAAACATCATCCACAGGAATTCCAAAGTCATTCTTCTGCTGGCAACTCAATATAAACCATGTTACACTCACAGAGTTTCTCATGATCAGTACAGTAGTACAGTGGAATATTAAATCTGCATATAAACTTATTGCTCTTGCAATGACTCTAATTCATCCAGGACTATTAGAATTGGAATGGAACAGGGCAATACTGACTTTGTATAAATAAAACATCTCCTTTAAACTGCCCTAGAAAACAAATGTTGGAATTGCATAAGAAGCAAAATTTGTTTCCATGTGAGTTACCGGCTTGCATTTCCATTTTGGTTGGACTGCCAGGTGTCAGTCCTGCACAACTTACAAGAGAGGGAAAGAACAAAGAAAGAAAGAAATGCAGAAAAACAAACAAGCCATAAGGTGCGCAGACAGAAATGCAGACAGTTGATATAGGGAACTAACACTTAAAGGGGACTGATATAAGGTATCAATAGGGAACTAACACTGAGAGGGTTAATAGAAATAATTGTAATGGTTTTGCTGAAGTTTGCAAAGATAGACTGCATGGTTAAGGCCTAATTAGGTACAAACATAAAAGCAAGAAATATATGATGGTTGCTATCAGTACCTGGCCTTGAG
>JAWWMO010000002.1:1890434-1907152 GCA_035047845.1 Dendrocincla fuliginosa
CATATGTATAAGGAAATAATGAATATGCATATTGTACCTGCATTTAAGCAAGCCTGTGAGCACAGACAGGTGTGCATATCTTTGGTGGACCAATCCCCCATGCACCCAGCATGCTGAATAAATGTGCCTTCTCTACAACTACCTAGTTGTGCAGTCTTTTCCATGCGTCACAGTCAAGGTATGGTCAAAAATACAACTAGGAGCGGATGTCGAGGCTGTACTTGGGCATCCCAAAGTATGGAAAAGAATTCAGCTGAGGATCATCAGCACCAGCAGAGGCAGTATAAGCATTTCAATAAAGCTACTTGATTCTTCTGAGACCAAAGAGGCAAGTGAAGAGCACTAAATACTGCTATTACAGTCAGTACTGTTGCTGGAACTGAAAGAAGTTTGTGGCCATGACCTAAGGACAAGAAAACATGGACAAACCACTCAGCACTCTCACCTTTCTGCAAAGAAAAAAAACTGAGAACAAACCATGTTTTAATATAACCAAACAAACATGGCAGAACACAACAGGACTCTAAGAAGCATTTCCAGTGCCTCCATTGTGCTGCGGGTGAGATTTACGTCTTTTACAATAGCTAAGATCAGCTTGCCTGAAAAAAACCAACCCAGGCATCCTGAATGCCAAGAGGAACTGCTAACCAAGATAAAACTGCTGTGCTACACACATTTGTTGTTTGGCTTTTGTGAGAAGGGACAGGATTTAAATCTCTTAAGCATGTTTTATTTTTATAAGCAAACAAAACAATCAGACTGCAAACAGTTCATAAATGATGAAGGAGAAACACAGTGGTGTTTAAAATGCACAAAACATACAGAACCCAGGAATAACAATAAGTATCCAGGACAGTTGATTCAAATAGGTATGGTGAGCACAGGAAAGAGTATTCTAGAGTGTGCAGCACTGTGGCCACAGCAAGATTCTTCAGAAGTATCTTATATCCTGAAAATTTAAAGGAAACTAAGGCCTTCTAGCCTTGTAATTCTCAGTGTGAACAAGTAACGCGCCCTGCCATGACACGTCTGCAGAGACAACAACAGGATGCTTCCTGCTAAACAGGAAAGGAGTATGCTTGCAACAGACCCACATCAAAACTCTAAAAAGTATGTTTGCCAACTCAAAACACAGACTCCTTTCAAACGGTTTCAAAGAACACCAAAATTTTCAAGTTACAACATTCTTAAACATAAACATGCCAGAGAGCAAGGCACCCACATAGTGTGGGTGGGAAAAAATCCTCCCATTTCAAAATTCTGAAATTAACATAAGAATGGCAGTTGTTCCTGACATCCCCTCACACTTATGTTTATATTCAGCCTCTTAACACAGTATGCTCTTTCTGCCAGTTTTCAGATAATTTAGTCCTAAAGTGACTTCTACCACCCCTTCTGGTTTATCTCCAGCTCTTGCTGGGAACTCATGGGCTATCACACTGCAATCACGCAGCAGTGAAGTATCTAGGAGCAAGAAGCAGCTCATAAACACCAGAAAGACTACCTTCAGGATAAAGAGCTAATCACCTTTCTTGCTGGAAGTCAGTGAAAACAATGACAGAAGTTTATAATTTTTGTGAAGGACTGATCTCTGGAAACTGAAAAGCCAAAAAAAAAAAAAAAAATAAATATCAGAGGTTTCTCCAGTCTTTAAATCTTACCCAGACACCGTATGACTCACCATGAAATTCATGAGACTTAAAACACTAGAAAAAAAATTATACATCCCCCAATTCTCTTGGGAAGCTCACTCAGTTGCACAAAACCACAAAATAGTTCATACTGTCCACACAGCACTCTGTCACTAATGCTCCACTACTGGTATAGTGGGGGTCCCTCCAGGACTGGACCTGAAAGACTGTTAACTTCCTGAGCAGCCCCAAATTTTACCACAGCATTACAGTCAGTTTTCCTGTGACTACACATGGCAATACTCAAAACCAGCTGGCCTGAATGCAAGTATTTTCTTGCAGGCCATTAAGGTGAGCACAGGGCTTCTGATACTTTCTGTCAATATGCTGAATGTCCATTCAAAATTCAGAATGTCCATTTTTCTTCTCTCTAGAGACACTGATAGTAAACAAGAGATTACCTACAGACTACAGGATAGAACATGAAACATTTAAATTAGCTGAATTTGGGTATATAATTCTCGTATTTTAGATAAGTTTATCTCGATTTTACTCATGAAATAAGTGTGTCCACTCCCGACCAAAGTTTCCAAGACTTTTAATGGCTGAACAAGCATGTCCAACTATGAAATGACCCGTAAATGCTTTCTCGAGGACTAATTCTTCCAGCACACCTACTCAGTGTTTGTTTTCAGAATGAATCAACTTCAGTTGCTGTTGAAGTATTAATTCCCCTGGATCAGTTAACTGTTAAATCCATAATAACTACATAATTGAAAAAAAAATGTGACTGCTGTTTTATAAACTTGATATCTTCTACACTTTCCAGAGTACAAACAAAACTAAACCAAACTGTAACAAACTCTGTACTCTAGTATTATAGCTGATCAACACTACACAAGAAAATTATTTACTGTGACAGTTCACTCTCAACCTTCGCTAAGACCATCCAGAAACAATATGCCGCAATATGAGCCAAACCAAGCTATGCACCTCCCACTCTCCCCTCCCAATCAATCAATCAATCAAGGGAAGTTCTCTGTCATTCAAAATTATCCTGCAATCTCTATGAAGACCTGCAGCCAGGTTTTTCTTCTGGAGCTTCTGGGTTTGCTGTCTTCTTTGGCATTTAACAAAAATTTTTACCTGGCAGGCATTTTCCTCTGAAACACTACACAACTTCCCAGCAGACGGGTTACAGTCCTCCCTGGCATCTACACACATCAGCAACTGCTCATCACAACTCCTGGCACCCATGCCTGGTCCCACCATCTCTGACACACTGAGGCCATTCAATACTTCCAGAATTGCATTCAGTAACATATGTTGATACTAACACACAATACGTATCTTCTCAAACAAAAAAAATGTATCCAGCTGAACACTTCTGCTATGCCATCAAGCCTGAGGAATTTACACAGTTAACAACACCTGAAATTATCAACTGTAGCTGTGATTTTCCCTTGAAGAAAAAAATCATGGTACAGAACCAGAGTCGGGGGGAAATTAAGTAGCAAAAGAATAAGATTTTTACATCTTTCACAAAAAAGTTTAGCCAGAACACTGGGAAGGAGAGAAGAAGAAAATTGGTATTTAGGGGAAAAAGGCTGTGGAAGAAAACCACCAAATACAGAAATGGAGTCTCTGCATTTGGATACCCCAGCAAACAAGAAGTTTCCTAAGAATTTCAAACTGGTACTCTTATATGTTTCCTTATCTGTGAAATCACATCTTCCAAACTCATAAGATGCCACAGACAGTAACTGCTCTAAGGGTTCCTGAAAATAATCACTCAACTACTGCTAGTTTCATTAGAAACTGAACTGTTAAATTTGCACTGAATTCTTAACTCAATTTAGGGCTCAAAAGAAGAAATTAAAAATTCAGCTCCTTAAAAGAATGTTGTTATAGCACTGAACTTTTCTAATAGCTGGCTTCACAATCTGGTAGGTGCTTTTCATCTCCAATTCTGTTTACGTAATTCTTTAGAGCTGTTAATGATAAAAGGCCAAATTGGTTGGTGGGGGTGGATTCAGTTAAAATATTAATTGCCCAAGAAGTAAAAACTTGCAAAAGGTAAACAATCAGCACCATTTCCTCCTAATAAAAAAACCCCAACAAACTACTGATGCAAATTCCATATCTGCCAATACCCTCTGTTACAAGTATTCTAATTTTTAAGATTCCACTGGCTGCCTCAGCATTCCAGCTTCTCCCACTAAACCTCAGCATACTGTACCTCAGTCCAACAGGGAACAGAAAAAGTTGTAGTGCTAACATGCAGAGAAATTTCTGCATGTTCATTTCTTCAGGATGTTCTTCATGTTCTTCATGAACAGCAGGGCTGCCTGGAAACAAGCTTCTTTTCTTGCCTTTGAAATGGTACAACATCAATAGACTAACAACAAAAGAGTAGGAACACAGGCCTAGAAATTCTCTGTGTTACACAACTGCCCTTGAAAAAGAGATCAAGAAAAGTAGTGCTACGTCTGCAGTCCATGCTCAACATGAAATAAGGCAGACCTTATAAAATACATTCCTTTAAAGATCTGTGCAAATGAAACTTTATAATAGCACACAAGCAGTGTATCAATGCTGTCCAGTCACTGAAGTTGGTTCCAAAATTTGAACATATATTCTTACAAGGAAAAGGTGGGTATGGTATTCATGTAAGCTCCAACTCCAGCTCATAACACTCATCATATACATAATAGTATCAGATTTCAATGAAAAATGGGTAAGAAACATATTCCTTTTTGAGACATTTTGGGCAGACAGCTAACAACTGATCCAGGACTTGGAAGCCAGGTGCACTGGAAATCGGCAGCAGGCTTTTGCATGTGGAGGGGCTGCAGCCCTACAGAACAAGGCTAAAACTGCCCCATCAGGGACTGAGAGTCAGGCAGGGCTGTGGCAGGTGGGGAAGCCCCCATCAGCATTGCCCTAGCAGGGACCCTGGCACCTGCCCTGGGGACATGGGACACCCTGGTAGAGAAATCAAGGCTGCCAGGCCCCCTCCGTTGCTGCAGGCATGCTGTGAGTAGGTAACAGAGGACGAACCGATCAGGTTCCTGCTGTCTGCTCTGCAGGGCAGGGATGGAGCTCGTTTTGAGTATGAACCCCACAAATCAGTCTGCAGGGACAAGGCATGGAGAGTATAATGAACATAGGTTTGGACAGTTTGGTGTTTCTGTGTTTTGTAGGAGCCTGGGGTTGAGTTTCAGTGGGTTTTACTGCTGTCCAGTCTACCCCCATGGGCTGGGAGGAATTGTAGTTTATAGTGCACATATATTCAAACACAGACCTTCAGGTTTATTTTTTTCCAATGCCAGAATCAATAATTAAAAGATTGCTATTTGAAAATGAAATTTATTTCAATTCCCCAACAGAAAACTTCTCACAACAGCTAGGCAAAATGTTTGGATGAAAATAATTTACAACTATTTCAGTTTTATTAAAAGAGAGAACAGATCAATATATTTAAATTTGACATCTAAAGTTACATTCCTAACCCATATTTGGCAGTATGAATGAAACCCCGTTACAGGAGAGCATTCCGACTTTTGGAAGACTTTATGCACACTTTTTATTTCATATGAAAAGGAAAGCATTTAAATTATTTCCTGTATCAGGGGCCCAATATACACTGATTTTCAAAGGCACTGGATGTATGCCTTTGAAGTAGATTCTCAAAAAATCAGTGTTAGCTATAAAACAAAGTAATGCTGCCCCCACTTTACAAGAAGTTATAAAGAGAGTTAAATGTTGTTTGTAAGTAAGTCTTTTAATTAAAACAAACACATTTCACAGCTTAGCAAAAGAAAAAAGCTAGCCATAAAATGCTGATTAATCAGCAGCTGACATCAAGCACCAAACTCTTCTTGTCTGCAATTTAATTAAGCATGCAAGGTTATATGTATACATGTATATGCCTGCTTACTAGATTTGCTACTCTGCTGTGTATTAAACACTTACTAAGAAGAATAATGCCAAGTTTTTATTTAATATGCATTCAACACCTATCTGACTCAAAAGCTTTGACATTCCCAGCTCTGAGATTCCCTTGCAGGTTACAACCTGTTAAACTTCTGCCTTTCATTAAAACCTTCAGTCTGCCTTCAGCAGATGCAAAAATATTAATGGAATTACAGGTTAAAAATTAGGATCCTTACCCACAAGAACATTACTCTGATATTGTAAGAAGGAAGTCTTGCTCAAAAGCAAGTTTTTATTGCTCTACATGAGATCTCTAAAGTGAAACAGTAAATAGATGTGGGAACCTAAAGAAGTTGTAAATCCATCTTAGAGAAATCCAACCAAGTGAGGTTAACTATATTCTGAAATAATACATGCATCTCTCATGTGAAAACAGAAGGTAGTATAAAGCTATCTTTTTTTCCATTCTCTGGTAACAAGTCTCCTCACACATCCTAGTGATAGAAGCCAAAAATTGAGAGAACGGAATTCTTGAAAAAGCAACATATAAAACATTTTGAAATAAGCATATGAGCATATGATTAGCACCTATGAATTTATACTTGTTCAAAGCCCCTCACATCCTATGCATATAAGACGTTTCCTGAACTTGTAAACTAAAACCAAACAAACAGATGAAAACAAACCAAACCAAGCAAGCAACCAACCAAACTTAAAAACTGGAAGCAACTGGGGGTTAGTGGTTAAGAGCAGTATTTAGTCCTGGCAGACTCTCCTCCTCTCCTTCCTCCTCTCCTTCCCAAACCCAGAATTCAATTCTCATATCATGTATGAAGTGAAATTAAAGCTCAGAGTGGAAAATTAGGACCTGAGCTTGCAAAAACAAACAGCCTTCCCTTTGTAACATGGCTTGAAGACATGCAATAAACTCCAGCAGTGATATGTACAGTGAGGCCTGCAGAACTGCACTGATGTTGCTCAATAAGCCATGAGAAAAAATGCTATGAAAAAATTGAAAATAACCTAGAACAAACAGATTAGATCTGGAGATACTAGTCATACTATTTTCTTCCTTCCCGTATTCTCCCAGCCTTACTGCTCCCCTCCCCACCAAGTATTTGTACTAAAAGCAGATTTCCCATCTTCTCTCTTCCCAACTAGCAATCTAAGAGGGGAAAAAAAAGAAAATAGAAACGAAAAATATTTACAAACCTTTCACATTCATTATAAAAGTTTCCAGGTACAATAAACCCTGTGGGCATATTAAAATATAACAGCATGTCTTCATCAGGCTGAGGGCTGATGGAGAATAATCAGTAAAACATGTTCAGAAAGCAGAGGAAAAGCGTTTCAGTGTAAAAAAAATTTTTACATTTCAGTAAAAATCCCACCAAATGATGCAAAAAGATCGTACTCAGATAGGGTAAGGAAAACTGGGGAAACAGGCCACAGGACTTTTCATGAGTAGAAAGAGCTAATTATTTTGCAGAAAAATCTACTGCAAGCAGCTTTTCTGTCTAATGAATTAGGTGCATGTATTACATGGAGTGAGCAGCTGTGCCTTGCAAAAAGCCCCAGTGATGTAACCTTTGATTCTGGAAGACGACAGATGCTAGCCTATGTAGAATTAAAACTCTGCATTCCACAACTTTAATGGTTTCCCAAATAACCACCTGAGCAGCAGAGTTCTTTGTGATACATTGTACTTCCACCCACATCAGGAACACAAAAAGATACACCAATAAGGATGTGGATTGGTCTGGCCAGATACAATACACAGCTTCCAGAGCAGAGCTGTGTTGTTGAATAACGTTTGAGTTCATATCCCCCCTCCATTTCACCTTGTTTGAAATCTGTGACCATTCTATGGATAATCTTTCCTCTTCATGAACCACAAAGATCAACAAGTTTCAAATAAACTCAGCTGGTGAAATGCTGTCTGTGTTGGATTTCAACTGTTAGTTGTGAATTCCTAAAGAATTACTCACGGTCAGTTTCACGATGCCCTCCGTGGCCCTCCCTCCGGTTCAAGTACTAGTTCAAGGGAGCCAGTGAGCAGCACGGAACACCTGCCTTTGAGAAACCAGAGAGGACTACCATATCCCCTGTGTGGTGTCTTGCAAATTTCCTATGCCCAAAAGATGGTAAGTTGGTGCTTTGCCAAAGAAATCTTTGATGAAAACTGACAGGTTAAAGACATTCATGAACTGACAGTAGCAGCAAAATTACAAAAGTCCTGAAGACAGCGAACTGATTTTTCACATTTCTTTTTAATAAATACTCAAAGAACAAAGCGTGTTTTGATTAAGCTCGTGAAATGGGATGAGGCTTTCCAATTACTCCAGGAACCAAGGAAGTTCAGTAAGTACTGTGAGTCATCAACTAGAAAATCTGCCCTCATCAGCAGACCAAGGATCTTTCCTGTCTTGAGGAAAGAACCTATATAAGGGAGAAACAATGGTCTAAATATCTTGTAACAGCTATTTGCAACTAAACAACAAAGGTATTGAAAACGATAAAGACAATCTTATCTGAGTCATAAAGCATTAAGATACAGCTCAGAAGAGCTTATGTCAACACTCATTGGGCAAAACTCTTTTCAGGATAATGAGAATGAACAGGGCTAAAATGCTAAAAATAGTGTGAAGAATTGAAGCCAGAATCAACTTCTCCCTCTTCATAGGAAACATACTGTTTCCAGGTAAAATTAGGGTAACTGCATGTTCCTCCATGCTTTGCACATTGGACTGACACCTCCTGCCCGCCTATAAAGGATAAAAAGCACACCAATCATGACACAAACCAGCCACCAGAGTGATTATACCCTCAACTCTAATGCAATCAGTACACTGTGATATGGGCAAAACCAAAAGATTCTTCCCATTCATCACTGCATTACTAGAACATCATAGTATCTACAGTTAAATATTATGAAGAATATCACAGAGGAATTCAGTGCAAAAATCCTCATTATGAAAAATAAAGTCACACATGAGCAAATGAGTATTCTCCAACCCCTATGGTCGCATTGTTTCTGGAAAGTACTTTACAGTTAATTCCCAAGGAGAGAAAGGCATTTTGAAGACTGTAAATCCACTTAGCAGGAATAAAAATGGATGTTAACTTTGTTTCTTTTGTCCAGGTGAAAGGCAATCCAAAGGCACTTCAAGTAGCAAAGCTCAGGAAACAGCTTATCTCACCAGCTGCACTGGCGAATAACTGATTTACCTTTGTCACTTAGCAAGAAAAAGGCAGCCGTTTAGTCACAAAAGCAAATCTTAGGAAGGTTGGAGAAACAAAGAAAAACATTCCAATCTGGAGATGATACATTCAAGTAGGAAACAGCCAGTCCTCTCTGCAATGTTAATTCAAGCACTGCCTCAGCCTATGCACACAGACAAGTCCTTGGCTTAAAACAGGCAGTGCTTTAACTCTGAGCTTGCTGGTTCAGCAGCACAGCTCAAACACTGGTGATTCTTGCCCTGCCAATGCAGCTAGGCCTTAGCTAAGGTGTATTTCTAACCTCATCACCGCTGCTCAACTGTAAGAACATTTAAAAAAACGGAGGAAAATAAATAACCCATAAATAAAGGGCCACACTGAGTCAAATTACCGATCACTTGCGCAGTTCTCCGGCCTCTTAGTATTGGCCAAGGTAAGTGTTACAACAGGGCAGGCATGGAGGGAACAGTGCTTCTCCAGAACATTTCCCCAGCAACAGCAGCTCGGGGATTTCCTGAGCCAAAGGTGGTGATTTTGCACTGAATAAACCTCTGTGGATTTTTTCGTCAGTGGAACAAAGCAACCTGAGTAAGCCTTAAGTGGAAAGATAACTTAAGAAACTCAAAAAGCCCCAAGAAGAAATAAAGGTGAAGGACTGCCAGGCAGAGTCAGAAACTCAACTGTCCCTGGCAGAAAGACAGAAGAACACCCTTGCAAAAAACTTTGGCCCAAGTTTTACATTATCAACTACCCTTCAAAAATCAAGAGTTTCTCAACAGTTTTTCAGTTCATGCAATCACAAGATAAGAATCTTAGAGGCAGAGCTATTACTTAGAAGCTCAAACATATCAGTTAAGAGAAGAATGTAGATTCTCCTACACTGGGAAGAGCCCAAATGATACTTGTTTTCATTAAAATATTTCAAAAGGACAATAATTCTTTTGCAAACTCAAATATTCAGGGTGATCCTAACTTAGCTGCTGAGCCACTATGGTTTTGTTAGACTTCAGCACAGTATTTACCATTCTGACAACACATGAAATTAAAAATTTTTCTGCTATTTTTCAGACCTACAGTGTCTAAGAGCACTCTGTGATTTAACAGAACAGCAGTGATTTGATACAGCCATGCCAGACTGAAGCTATAAACATGTAACACGGCATAGCTCTTTTCCAATTTCAGAAGTTTCCTTGATTTCTTCTGAACATTATGCTTTTCAAGAAGCAGACCAAGAAATAAGTGTTTTCAAGTATTTTCATTTACTTATTTATTTCTTTTTATTTGTTTTTCTTTCCAGACAGTCCCTAACAGGGAGTATGAAATCTGTAAACACAAAGCCAGTCCTGACTATCAGTGCTAGAAATGTGGGTGCCATGAAACTTCTACCAAGCTGCTGTGTTTGTTTGAAGCTCTATTCTGTGTTTAACTGTCCTGACTATCACATCGCAATAAACCTTAAGATATGCTGTCTCTCCAGCTGTAGAAAGGGAAAAGCAGCTTCACTGCTTTCTAAAATTTCTTGATTGAAGAGATTGTGTTGATTGTGTAGCAAGGTAGGTGTTTAAAAAAAAAAAAAGAAAAAAGGTTGTACCATCATCAGGGAACAATTTTATTATCTTCTTCTCTTACCCACTGCTGATTTTGCAAAGCTACAATAATTTGTACTGACAGGATTCCTGCCAATTCAATACAGTTAATATTAATTTCCCTCTGGTTCTTCCTGAAAAACATACAATAAAAACACTACTGCTGGCTACATTCCTAGTTGCAGGGTGAATTCAGTAAGCAAATTAACATTTTAAAAATTCTAATTTAAAGAACCAAACCTTTTCAATATATAGTTCCCAAATACTGGATGGCTTGACAACTGCATCAGATGACAATTTTTACCCATTATCACATCATAGTGAATTTCAAGATCCTAACATTAACTAATTCTTAATAACTCCAGAATAAAAATTTAAATTATTTTCATACTGGCCAAAAATTAACATTCACAGCACTGCTACCACTATTTGATTTACAGCACCATCCAAGTATTGAATTATTAGCAGTAATAATGTAATGCAAACTGATAGGGTGCAGTACAAAATCTAGCTCTCCCCAATAAAGTAACTGCTTCTTAAATGCATTAATTAGAAGTTCTTACTTTTTCTTCCCTGTCAAACCTAGCTGACATGGTCAGTTCTGCTGATTTCAGTAGGACTATTTATTGAGTAAGGTCACTCACGCAAGAAGAAATCTGCAGGTCTGGACCCTTCCATCCTCATTTATAAGGAAGAAGCACATGAGTCTAAGAAGGAATTTAACACTTACACTTCCACAGTTGTTCTCACAGTCTGTTCCTCACCATCTTCATCTGAGCTGCTACATGTTGCATCAGAGTCCAGGTCCTTCTCCAAGCGAGACAGCAATCCTCCAGTAGAAAGTGCAAACCCACGAATTTCACCTGGTGCAATGCTAGTTCCATTTTGTACATCCGCACTCGAACTACTCTCCAAAGTAGTTGCGCTGTTTTCTGGCCAACCTTCAGGGCACTTGAGGGAGCTACTGCTTAAAAATCTGGCTGACTCATGGAAAACCTTCATTCTCTGAAGCTGATGTTTCACGAAGCATTTCAGCTGCTGATCACAATGTTTGATAACATGCTTTGCCAGGAGCATTTGTAAGCGCTTCTGAGTTCTTTTGGTGCGACTGATTTCCATTTGTTGCTTAGTGACACACTGGAGTAATCGAGCACATACCTCCTCCTGGGTGCAGCTCAAAATCCCTTCAGAAGGCCCGTGAAGAACTTGGTATAATAAATCCCCTTTTATTGTTTCAGCACAGACTTCTAAAGCCCTGCTCAAAACCCCATTTTTCTTGTACCATTTAGCATTTAAAAGTTGCATTTCTTCTGCATTACTGGATTCAGTTACATTTGAATCAGAGAGTCTCTGTGTTTCTGCTAATTTCCGACACACGGCCTCTGAAAACGTTGCCCCTTTGACCTGTTGCTCAGGTTCTGAATGACTAATCTGACCAAATGATGTGTCACCACCATTAGGTAATAACTTTCTCATCTTGGAGCAGCTGGGCTCTCCAGCTCTCATTTGTTTACCAGTTTTGTTGCTAAACGCAGAATTTGTACTCATTAACAAGATAGACTGATAGTGCTTGGAGACTGGTGGGGAACCAAAATGCTGCACACCGAAGATATCATTCCTGAGGTTGGGCTCAGCAGCCGGGAACCCCAGGACTGAGCAAGTAATCCGTGCGATGGAGTCCTCTTTTATCTTCTCTTCCACAGCTCTGGAATTTTCCATGCACAAAGCTGTATCAGACTCCATAGCTCTAGAGGACAAAGAAGGTGACAAGTGGATACCATGATCTTTTGTTGCTGCCTCTCTGAGGGCTGGTGTCATTATAGCTACCGTAGGTAGTTTACAGCAAACCTGAAAATAACATGGGCCATGTAAATTTTCTCATTTTCATGACATAGTACAAATACAACAACTCTGTTAGACATTTCATTCTTTCAACATTTCATCATTATTCAAAGATTCCATAAAAGAAGACATTATCTAAAGAGCACAGACTACACTCCCTTCCAAGTCAACAAGAACACTCTGTTTTTATTTTATTTCATTCAGAGGTAGCTCCATTTGCAATGAAAGCCTTTACCTCTCAGGGGCGTAACTGTCCATACCTCATTTCATTTTTGATCCTATCAGTCTGAGAAATAGGACTCAAAAGTTCAGGCCTGACTTCTTCCTGGAAATGCCAAGAAGCTCTACCAGAAGAACATCAGTCTGGTATCTACGTACCAGCAACAAGTTTATAAATGTTCCAAGTTTACCACTGACCCCCGCCTTAGTCTGAGTGGTTCAACAGGCACAGGTTGTTACTCCTGAAAACCAGGAAACACACAGCAGAGCTGCCACTCAAGCAAACAAGTAGTTGGAGATGCAGATCACATACCTGTACGAAGATGGAGGCTATTCAAAAAATTGGCACCCAAAAACTACACAGTACTGTGTTTTAACTTGATCATATTCCCTCAAATATCACACACCCTTCCAGTACAGTTTCAAATTTCAAAAACTGCAATGAATATCACTAGAATTTTTTTTTCTTGCTTGCTTTGTTTTTTGTTTAGCCTGGGGGACTTCTTTCCCACTCTTTAAGGGGAAAGAGGAAAGAAATCTGAGTACCCTCAAATGGAACCACAAACAGTAAACTAAAGAGCACTGACAAAACACTAATTAGGAGTGCCTGATAGAAGATGCTTAAATTACCATATAACTAAAAAATAAATAGGATAAATTGCTTTTGAATAGGAAATCATCCAATTAACTCCTTGCCCAGCAACTTTCAAATTTCACACAATGTCCCTGCCCTGAGAACAGTCATGTGAAATATTCAGGTGTGTTCATGTCATTTCAGATTACAGACTAAGGCTACATAAAAGCTGTTACTGTCCCTGTCCCCAGTCCTTGGTATTTCTCCAAGAAGTTCAACACACACACAAAAAGTCATTGGCATATGAGCAAAACAAAGTACCAGTTGCAAAAAAACTATAAACAAATTCTAGTACAAGTACTTGGCTCAACAAGAATTCTACAGTTTTCAATCTGACACATTTTATTTCATTTTGGCAGAAAGCTGCAAAAATAATTTCACTACACCCTTATTGGAAGTGAGTTTCCAGAGCCAAACGTACTACCTTTTGGGGGACAAAATAGAAATAAAAGCACAGAGGAAGTGAACACAAGTAGTGCAAAATGGTGCTCTGGAAGAGTCTGTATTTTCATTCTGGGAAAAGCTTTTTGTTATAGGTAAACCATTCCAAGGACTTTTTCCATTGTGTACTACTTGAGGTTTCAGAAGCAAAACAGCTGAAATGCTACTAGACAGGCAGTTTGTCTTTCATCTGCTGAATACACACTCCACTTGAAAGACTAAAAAGTATTGCAGAAAGAAAAGCTGACATTAAATAAGTACTGAGGCGGGAAGAAACAAGTACCAGACATGCACAGTACAGCACTGATGTTTCAAGTGACTTTATGCTTATCCTCCCTTAATGCCTTAATTACCCAGGAGGATACAGGTGGAAATTGTAGTTTACCACGGCGCGACCTGGCACCCTGCTCCCTTCTCTCGCCACATCTACAGGTCCCTAATCCCCCAGTGACTCCTACTCCTCCACCTTTCCTCTCCTCCTGCTACCTCTGCTGATTTCTCAGCCCTCATTTCTGCCTTATACCCTATTCTACCAGGCTTACCTCAGCAGAATTGGCCTAAATCCTGAAACTAGTGTGTTCATATTGGTGATTAGCAGTGACCTATTAAAAGAAACACAACAAAACCCACCCACAAACCTGCCAGCACAGAGAGCGGCACTTCCTCCCTTCCCAGCTTTTATGATCCTCTCACTTTTTGACTCTTCCTCTTGCATAACACTATCACTTTGGTTATACAACACTGCAGACAATGTTCTGGGGGATTTTTGCTTAGTGGGAAGATTGCTTTGTCTTTTAGCAGATTTTTTGTTTGTGATCTTTTCATTTCAATGCCAATAAAACTCCATTTGCATGAGGCTTTGGAAGGCTCCTCTGTACCAGGCTTCACTCCTTATAAATTGAGTCATCTTTCCTCACTCCAAACACCTGAAACTTGTTAACCTGAGACCAGGGTAAGATTTTTACATTTCTTATTTCTTTTTGTTTTGAAATTCAGGGGCCTACAAAATAGCATTTCAAATGAATATGGCTGTTTCCAGTTTAAACACAGATTAACAGTGTTTCTGATATGCCAACTTCCACTGTTTTTTCCTGGTCTAGATAATGTTCCAAAAGCAAAGCAAAGTCCCTGGCAGCACATAGCATCTGGTGAAACACCCAAAATTAAGCCCAGCAAGAATGCTCAAAAATACTCCACTTTTCAATTTCAAAGAGGATTTAAGGCCTCTTAGAAACAACCTACAGAAGAGATGGCAGCTGCACAAGCAAGCTTGATCTGTCCTCAACACAACTGACAAAACCTGGTTTCCTCAGGCTTTGCGTTGTTTGCCGTATAATCCCTGGCTCCTCTTGGACAGCCTTCCTGATTATCACAGGAAAAAAATTAAGTGCTCTACCAGACAGGCACTACTGTGGCACGGCCTCACCCAAGTGTAGTGAGCAGGACTGACCCTGGCCAGCTTTTTCAAGCCCTGCCTTGTAGGAGGCATCCCCTGGGAATACTTTAACTATCCCTCCCACTTTTCATTAAACCTACAGGATCATAGCAATTTCTAAGAATAGAGAGAACAGTTCAACAGCATAGTCTGCATTGCCTCACAGAACAGTCTGCAGCAACAACCGCAAAAGAGAGATTGGTACCACAGGGCATGTCCTGGTTAGAAGTATGAAAGAAAAAGGAAGTAAGTCCATATTCAACACACCTAGGACTAGCCTTTAAAGAAAAGGAAATAATCTCAGTAGGCAGCTTTTGTTTTCAGTTCAAAAGCAACCTAGTAACTCATGACACGTATTTAAGCATTTTAGTATTTTGTTCTATTAATAGACTGGGAAAAAAACCCAACATAAATCCGAACAGGATTATGCAGGGAGTCTCAACTTTCAGCAGCACTCACTGTGCAGGCACAACTACCCAGACAAAACTGCAAACCCCAGAAGACATAAGTACAAATTCCTTTTCTTTAGAAGAAAACACTCAAAAACAACACAACAAAATACATATGCACAAACACCCCTAAAATGGATCTCTCTTTCAATATCAAGAGAAATCCATTTAAGACTGACTACCCAGTTCCAATCATAAAAAAATGAGCAAAAAAGGATGTACTTCGAGTGGAACAGTTTAGAATTCATTTATGGTAAAAAATCCATGACTCAGGGTTGTTTTTTTTCCCAGTTCATAACTGCTTCCATACAGAGAATCGGGTATAATTTCCAAGTTTACTACCACCTCACCAACTAATTCCCGTTCAGTCTATAGTAGCATTTACAATGTAACATCTGAAGTAATTTTTATCATATGTTAAGCACATTTTGTGTTATTACAACAGGTGCCTCTGTAAGCAGGTTGTATATATGTCTCTAACAAATAACTGCAATGCTTTCCAGTCCATCATAAAGTCCATACCAACATTTCACTTCTTCTTTTGAGTTTCATCATTTGAAGAGAGGGCCATAAAACCTGGTCTTAAACAAGACCCACTCAGCTCTTAAGACACTGAATTAAGATGACTGGAATTCAAACTTCACACAACATTTCCCACCATTTCACAACGTGGACTAATAAGGCAGGAGAATCCTAAGGCACACGGACAGCTTTTTGAGCTGGTACCAGACTTTATCCAGTTTAATTTTTAATATTTCCTGCCTATTAAAGTAGGCACAAAAATGAAGTATTCACCTTTTGACAAAAAGCACATTTTAATTATTTGATTTCTTTTTTAATAGGACCCCATTGGAAATGCCCATTTTTAATTTGTTTCCCACTGGTGAGGAGTATGGAATACCTCAATCACTGCTACATTTATTATTTTTAAGCGACACTTCAGCATTTTGCAAGCAGGGAGCTTGCCAAAAAAAGCGGACAGAAAGACTTGCTCAAGACCACACAGAAAACCTCAGGGCAGGCTGCGGGACACACCTGGATGTGAGCTGCTCCGCAGAGCCTCGCTAGCCACTTTATCTCAAGCACCCAGCCCTGTAAGCGGCCTGCAGTCCGGGCAGTCTCGGCCGGGGTCCCTCCGAGGCAAAGGAGCCTCTGGCGGTCGGTCGGTCGGTCGGAGCTGACGATCAGAGGGAAGTTCTGACCCGGGGTTTAAACCCCGTCCCGTCCCGTCCCGCCCCTCCCTCAGCGCCGCCGCCGCCGCGCGCCGACCGTTACCCAAAAGACAAGAGAATTTAAGAGATAGAGGCCATAGGTTTCAGTAGC
>JAWWMO010000002.1:1907981-1926720 GCA_035047845.1 Dendrocincla fuliginosa
CCGGGGGCGGGGCCGCCCGCCATTGGCGGGGCCCGCCTGACCCGGAAATGGCCGCTCCCCCCCCCCGCCCCGGCGCGGCGCGGGCCTGTGAGGGGCGGTGTAAATATAACCTCCAGCACACGTGTAAATAACTAAAAAAACCCCATACGCACACTAATTTAACTAAATATTTCCGAGTTGCTACGCCACTAAAAGAAACACGCTCACCGGCATCACATTCCCTCCCTCTCGGTGGGGTGGCGTGCTGAGGTGAACACGGGCTGGGTGCAAGCAGACCGGTTCCACCTCGGGCTCTGAAGTAATGCAGACAAGCATGAGATTGCATAGAAATGCTTTATTACGTTTATCTGAACAAAGTAATTACAATAAGGCATTCTGGGCTAGATGTAAACATAGGGGGCAGCCGCACAGCGAGCTAGTCTATAGCAACAATAGCAAAAGTTTCAAACTCTACTTCTCAAGGGGAAATAACAAATTCAAAGTCACATTAACATTTAATTTGGTTTATTAGTTAAGAATATGACTTCTCTGGAAACTTGATTCTGAAAACCGAGGGTTGGATTCAATACAATGGACTTCAAGTCTGAAAGACCAAGCTAACCAATGTTCCAGACATAAAAATGCTTTTCACTACCAGAACTTGAACCCAGAGCACCACTTGTTGTGCAAAGATATTTAAATTTAAAGTTCATTAGATATCAGATATCCTGCGTACGAGCACAGTGGTGTTTACTAGCTTTAAAGAATATGAAAAATCATATATATTTAACTTGCATTCTGATGCCTAATTTTATGCCATATATAAATATCTAAAAGGATTCTGTGAAACTCTTCAAAGTAGTAAGCATCTGCTCTACTTGTCACTGACAATGTCTCTAGCAATAAGTTCTTTCATTATTTCATTGGTACCACCATAGATTGGCTGAACGCGGGCATCCACAAAAGCTCTGGGTGGGGGGAAAAAAACAAAACAAGGAAAGATTAAAAACAACTCCTTGGAATGGACACACAATTGAAAAATAGTTGTTTTATCTTTGAAGATCCCTCTTTTCAAAATATGCTACTTCCATTGTTAAAGAGGTTCATATTTTCCCAGAGGCTTTGACTGCCTGAAATAAAATTTTAACTTTCCAAGGTGCTGTGAGCCAAACCAGGAACTGGGACAGTATCTCTTAGTTCTGCTTCACTATACAGAGAACAGCTTAGAAGCAATGAGGCATTCTCCGGAAACTTGCATGTTGCAGGACCATGCAGATAATAAAACCCTGTATGGGCAAATACTGCTCACACAGATAAGCAAGGATTCAAGGACACTCTGAACAGGGCTGGCTGGTCTTCCTTTAGTAAGATACACTGAGGAACACTCACAAATTACACTCATTGAAAACACAGAGGAACAAGTTATTTTGCAGCAAAATTTCATACTCTTAATGAATTTAAAATTTTAAAAAATCTAATTAAAAATCTAAAGAAATCTAGTTTAAAAAATGTCTATTTATGACAACTGCACAGCAGTCCTTTTTTGTCCATTTCTACTATAAGATTACCCCTTCTTTGTTGTTTTTTTTTTAAATAAAATCAGCACCAAAACCTCTACATAGTGTGGCAAATGGCATATACACAACCTTCACAGGTAATATACAAGGAAATAGAATAAAACTTCCTGTCTCTAAAATTCAAAGTCTGCAAAAAATTGGGAATGGCAAATTCTTCTTTCTGCATATAAATCTCTTAGTTTTTCATTTAAAAAGGTGTAAAACAGATGAGTGTAGCCAGGCATGCCCTTGATTCAGCAATTTGATATCCTATGGCATTACACAAGACTTAGACTGATCAACATGTTTTCTTTCCTTCATACATATGCACTTAATTTCATATAAAATATACAAACTAGCTCCTCTCATTTTTATTTTTAGTTTTGCTTCTCTGTTTTTTCAATTAACATTTTCATCTAGAAAACCAACTCCTATTTTTTGAGAAAATAGGTAATAATGGCTGAACAGCTCATGAGTTATTTGGAGAATCAAAACAAAGCCTTCTTGAAGACATCTATACAATATTGCCTTTCAATAAACATGATGAGAAAAAAAAACAGTAAATCACTGCTAACACTAAACAACTGACACACAGACGTAAAGGAAGTGCCTTATTTGACTTTTCTAGTAAACTTTCATCATGCAAGTCTGAAATGTTACACTTACTTTGCAATTGGATATTCCCACATATACCCCCATCCTCCATGCATCTGCACACACTGAGTAGCTACGATGTTTTGGAGATCAGAACACCTTAAATAGACAAAAAGATGTTTGTTTTTAGAAGGATGTTATGCTGAAAAACATTATGAGAGATATGTTAACAAGACAAAAATGTAACATGACTATTAAATACTCTTCAATGTAATGTATTACAGGTTTGTTCTCTTTATCAAACAGCTTTCAGAGAAAAAAAGGTTTCAAAACATTCAGGCTTGTTTACCTTTCTCACAGACCAAGAGATTCCTTTTGTGAAGCACACTGAGACAGTCTGTTTTCTTACCAAAGCCCTCAGCTTTGTCAGAAATTAACAGCAAATCAGGCTTTCCCCCACCTGCCCATTCCTACTAGCAACACACCAGGATGCTCTTTGAGCATAATCATCATCTGGGGATAATTTATTTTCCTCATAAATGTCAGAATCTTCAATTCTAAGAAATACTGTAATTCTTCCAAGATTTGCTCCCTGTAAAATACGGACTTAACAGCAAAATAAATTTTAGCTGCACTGCAAGCTCAAGCCAAAGTTAAAAGACATGAAAAAAGCACTTTTTAAGCATACGGCTTTCAGAGTGGACACGGAACAAAACTGATGACTAAAGTCAATTGCTTCTCACGGAATAATGTAAGAGTCCTTTTCTCCAAACTAACCCCTCATTTGGTGAAATCCTTACAGTTTATTATACCAACTTTAAATGCACAGTAGTGAGTTCCCTCAACTGTCTTTCCTATATATATATATATCCAAATTAATTTAGGCATGTAACACAACCTGTCGCCACAAAAAAACCCCCACAAAAACAAAACAACCCTACAGACCCTTTTCCAGATGTAAGAAAAGAGATGCACAAACCACATTTTAAAATCCTTCCAAGCTCTAACTCAAATCACTGACTATACAAAAGGTTTGAAGCAAGATTAACTGGAGAGAGTCTCCTTTCATACTAGGGAATAAAGCAATTCTCTATTCAAGCATTTTCTAGATCATTTAAGATAGTTTTATGGAAGGGAGTCACAGGGACTCCACTAGGGAAAGGAGAAATCCACAATAAATCATGATGCTAAACAGTTTGGGAAAGTGAGGGAGTTTCAAATGCCCTGCTCTGGGAAATCTGTTGAGGAAGTAAGTTTGCGTATCTGAGCTGGCAATAGTTGTTTCCTCCTCCTCGAAACTGAATGCCTCTGCTTATGTACCTGGTACTTCTAGGTAATCAGTGCCAGGAATAGCACTCAATCAAAATCCTTCCTTCCACTGTAAATATTCTCTCTGGATCCCTCTGCTCATTTCCTCTATACTTGTTTTTAAAAGCTTAAAACCTGTAAACCTGTGCATCTTCCATAGAATTCTTTCATCATTTGTGTTTTTCTCCCATCTTGATTTTGCAAGCATACAAAAAATATACAAATTCATGTGCCACTCCCTTAGATGTTTCCAGTTGTCCAGATTTCTCTGGTTAAACGTAAATTAGCAGATAACACCACCAAGTCAGATTGAGGGAGGAGGAGCTCTGGACAATGAAGGAAAGCATTGTTTGGTCTCATTTACAGCAACAGCTCTAGCCAACTATTTCTTCTCAAAACCAGAAAGCTTTAGAAACTAGCTGGGCTAAACAGCTATTGCTAAGTAACATTAACTAAAGAGTATCATAGAACTTCAAATATACTCAAATTTTGCTTCAAACATTCAAATTTCACTTAAAAGAGCAAAACAAACCACATGCCCTATTAAAAACAAACAAAAAACAATCAAAAAACCCAAAGAAAACCAAAACCCAACAAACACCAAACAACACTTTGCTACAGTAAAATTTAAATTTTTGGCTAAATACCAATGAAGTACTCACTTAAAGTTAGAAGTAAGTCCTGATCTTGTTACTAATGGAAGCCTATTTTAAAAGCATGCCCTTATTTTGAAGTTGATCTGTTTAATTAACCCTGGTTTTCAATGTAACTAAGATTTTTGTTGACCACATACTTAAAGCCCTATTGGAGGCTGACAATGTTGTTACTAATCAGACAGTAATTTTAGCTGTTCATTAGATCTTAACAGCTTGGTGTTTTTATCACTAGACTCCTGGCAAGATCATGCAAGTAACACTTCCAAGTAACTGTAACTACATACCAATACTTTGCCATAGAAGCTGTGGCAGAGTCCAGGCGTTTATCCACATGGAGCTGCAGACAGTTGTCCATAAAGGCTCGGGCCACACAAATCTGCGTTTTTATTTCTGCCAACTTGTGCTGTATTGTCTAGTTTTGGAAGCAGATAGAGGGGGTAAAGGAAAAAGAGCAGAAGTAGTAGGATTTAATACTTAAAGTAGAAAATGCAGCATTTTCCGAAAGGATTTCATTAGAAATCACTATTTCAAACAACTTTGGCTCTGCACACCAGAAGACACCTTACTTTCCATACAATTATGTCTCCACCAGCCTTCTAAGAGAAAATTACTGCCCCTTACTTCTCAAGGTCAACTCAAAACATGACCTTAAGAGAAAAAACCAAAGAGCCTGGAAAATAAATTCCTAGGGAGTGCAGAGCAAAAGGCTCTGGGTGCTCCCTCTTGTGGGGGAACATCTTTTCACTCTGTAGAGCAACTGATTTCACTAATTAATAACATTTCACCATGTATTTAATGCTTTTTTCTGCACTCTTCAGAGTTTAAGTCACATGCAAAGAGACATAAGCAAAAAATAAAAGAAATTTTAGACCAGCAGAAAGATTTTCATCTCTGTCACACTGGAAAAGAGCCTCTAGATAGAAAAGGAAAAATCCATCATAAGGGTATTAAAAGCAGACCAGGCAAGCATTATACCATCTTCTTGTAATTCTGGGAGAGGATAAAAACATCAGCCAATAAGAGAAGTTCTTCCTAATCTCAGTTCTAAAATTGTGTGTGTGTATATATATATATAAAAGAAAAATCTTCTTACTTCAAATATACAGGACCAGTCTACTATTACAAAAAGATTTGATTTTCAATACTGTAACAGAGTATGACTACATGAATTAGCCATGGCAGAGCTCTAATTAGAAAGGATTCTTTTATTATATGCACACTCCAGCTAGCAGCAACGAAAAAAGGAAATATGCACAAATGTATTATTCTGGCAAAAATAATACACTTTATGAAGTTTATGGGCCATCTGGTCATTGGCAGTGGCCTAGCATAAAAAAAGGAAATTATTTTGGAAATCTCTGCATGGTGAACTACTACAAATAGGATGCATTCCTTACCTACATTAAAAAAAGTTGAAAATATATTTTTTTTGTGTTAAAGTTGCACGGTACACATACTAAATTCCATCTGGAATTATGGATTCCTGAATGCTAACTTTAGAAACTGATGAAAACCATAATCTCCTGAAAGATACCTAGCATTCCAGTCTCTAAAAGGCCCAGTTCTTCTGCCCTTCACAACTATAATTTTGACAAAGGAAGTCTCAAGACATAAAATTGACTCTTTTTTGTTAATTATTCCAAAAGCATATTAAAAGTGAGGCAGTCAACATCCTTAAGCAGTATGAGTCACTTTGTTTTATAAACCAAACATGCAGGAGAGCTTGGTCTGCTCCAGCCCTAACACATAATGTGGTTTTCAGGAAAACTGTAATATCACAATCCTGTACAAAGCAACATCTGTTTTATGACTGAAACTAAAGAGTGGACCCTTGTCAGGAGTGAGGTTTGCCTACAGAGCATAACCCAACTATTTTACAGGCAATCACACAAACACCCAGCTTGCTGCTGGCTGAGGAATCTCATTGCAATGCCCATAAAGCTCAACACAAGGACCTCTGCAGCACTTGGGCAGCAAGGTCACTGCTGGGAGTCCCCACCAGCACCAGCCTCTAATGTCATTTTTCTGTAATGCTCTGCTGTGCAGAGGAAGACAGTGCCTGCACAGGCAGTCTGCAGGACTCCAGGCAGATACTGAAACACATGCAGGTATGATGAACTCTGTGATTAGGACCTCCGGTAGGAAAATACAAGCCTAAGAACAACAAGGGAATTGTTCTTCAGCAGCAGCAAAGAGCCAGTATAGTTCCTAGCTGTGTATCTTCCTCCCAAAAGCAGCACTGTTGGGAGGTATTTACCCAAACCAAAAAATACATACATTAAGGCTTTTCTATTTTTTGCCTGTTTTTGCTTTTCAAAAATGAATGAGGGGCAGGGATGCAACAACAGTCACGGTCCAAAAAACCTGTGCAAATAATCCTTTAAAAATAGCCCAGTGATTTTGATTTGCTCGCTATTTCACATACAGAGATGTACAGCAAATACACACTGGAATCTGTGTACAAGTCTCTCAGTTAAAGCTCACCTGGAAGTGTGCAATTGTCTTTCCAAAAGCTTTTCTTTGCTTCACATAATTCCTTGTTTCTTCAAACATGAATTCAGAGCTAGCAAGTGCCATATCAGCAATTAGCAGTCTTTCCTTTTGGAACACAAATTATGGAATTCAGTTGTGTTAGTCCTACATTTCTCTGCATCAGATGCACAGTTGGGACACATGTTCAGTGTTGTTTATTAAGGGTGGGGGGCAGAAAATATCCAACCACACAACATTGTATTACTGAAATTAATGAGTGGGATGAATGCCTTGCTGCCTCAAGCTCACTTTTATGACTTGACCAGGGTAATGCTCTATCATGACTCAAAAACTAGCTACAAATCGACCACAAGACTCTTACTGACTGAAAAATTCACATCAAATTCTGTTTCAATTATTGGTTTTCACTGCTCAGTCTAAACAACAACTATATTTAACTATTTCAATAGGACAATTCTAGAAAAAAGAAAGTCTACAAAAACGGCTAGGTTTTTCCTTCCTCGTAACATGGTTAAAACCAAAAATTAAGTGCAGAAAATCAGTTCTGGCACCACTGAAATAATCTGATGATTACACTGAATCTGTTCATGAGTGCATCTATTTCTTTAAAGCTGTAATATATCTCTTTTGATCAGGTTTTGTATTTACTGACAGTATAAAATTAAATAATCATGATCTCTATCAGATGAGACAAATACAAAGTCATAGTTTTGACAAAGCAAAGTCACATTTTGAAAAACTACATTGCTTTGTCCTCCCAAATAGTTCCAAAACTTCATAAACTAAGTTGTAACTAGCAAAATATTTTGGCAGCTAAACAATTTCTTTGTTATATGAACAGAGTTCACTGTATCTTTAATATGCTTCTACTGGTGGAAGAGCCCAACAGTGCTTGTTTCTTTAAAGAGAACGCCACATGCACCAGATACCTCCAAGCTACATTTAATTCACTAAGCAAAGTGGTTCCACGCTAAAAGTACATAAGAAAACTGCAATATGTTCTTTTTAATACACTACCCTCAGGTTCTTTAATAACTGGGTTGTTGATTGAAAGATTAAAATTAAGAGATCTGGCCTTGATCTGGTAGATATCGACATATCTACCAGGTAAAGAATTGCACTTCACTTAAAGAGCAACATTGCTTATAGATATCCCACTTTGGAGTTTAACGTGACTCCCCACAATACACAGACTTCAAAACTAAATGACAAAAATTGTCTTTGTGTTCTTCCCACAGACGGGAAGCACTCACATTTCTCTTACCTGAGGGAGCTCTGCCATCAGATAGTAGAAGCCTTTGTTCTCTTTTCCAAGCAAGGCACTGGCTGGCAACCGCACATCTTCAAAAAACAGCTCTGCCGTGTCCTAAGAGGATTTGAAACACAACAGGCGATAGTCTGACTATTGATTGTAATCTCTTCATTACACTTCTGCCCCGGTTTTTTCTTGCTACTGAACATTTTAATGTGAAATCACAGAATTCTTTAGGCTGGAAGGATCCCCCAGAGGTCATCTAGTTTATCTCCTACTCAAAGCAGTTTCAGAAAAACAATCAGCTGAGTGCTTTGTCCATTTATGCTTTCCAAAGCTCCAAAGATGAAGGGACCTTTCTGGGCCCCTGTGCCAACCACTTTCATGGTGAGTAAGTATCTTTTCCTAATACCTACTTGGAATTTTTCTTAATGTAACATGTCATTTGCCACGCTCCCTTTCGCTGTGCACCTCAAAGAAGTTCCATCATCTCTACAGCCAACTGTTGGGTAGCTAAAGGCACCAATTAGATTCTGTCCTTCCAGGCTTCTTCAGAGTGAACAAATCCAGCTTCCTCAGCCTCTTCTTGCAGATCACACGTTTCAGACTTCCACAGGCAAAATCAGCACACATATTTTGCATGTTTGTGATCTAAAGTGTAACAACTAGAATCCACCACAGTTCCATCTTTTATCTATTTAGCTATTGCCAGGCATTAAGCGGTTTTAGACTTCCTCCAAGTCTACTGCGTTAGCAGTTGTATGAACTCACTTGTGCTTTCAGGCCAATTTTGTTCAGCTTGCGTCCTTTGATGAAACCTTTTGTTCCATTCTCCACCAGAAAAAGGCTGATTCCATGAGCAGGGGACTGGGCCTCCCGGTTTGTAACTGCAACCACAATTACCACATCACTCATCCAACCATTAGTGATGAATACCTGTAAAAAAGGCAACTTGGAATAAAGCCATGAGCTATGTGGAGAGAAGTCAGGAGAGATCATCAAGTAGCAGAAAGCAAAACTACATTGACACTTTCACAGGTGAACTGAAAGGAAAGGTTCAAGTGTCCAGAAGAATGTTAAGGTTTCTGAATTGCTTTAGAACAAGGCAGACATTAGTTTGAGAAGTATTGTGTGGGGCAGAAGTGTGAAGTCAAAGAAAGCACATATCTGTTTCTTTTTCTGTCCCATGATAAAGAACAATACAGTATCAAATGTACATACTAGATGAACACAGATTCTTTTGTCTACAAATTAAATTACCAAGGTATAACACAAAATTATCAATGACTTCTTGTCACAACTGCTTACTATAATCCTGTAGAATGACTCATGGACCTGCCAAATGGATCCATCTTAACTCCAGCAAAAGAAATGAGCTTTTTGTCCTGCTTGGTCTCAAATGACCAGCATGAGCATATTTTGAGCACCTGTACATATGTATTTCCTTGAACACATTCTCACTACCGCAACTCTAAGGCCAGAAGACTCCATCAGCCTCTGCTATCAGCGGGAGTACAAAAGAAGATGAAGGCATTTCATAGCTTTAAAAAAAAAGCTCTGTTGAACCCACACTCCCATTTCAACACTATTTCAGTCTTCTAGCTTTTTTACCATGGCAATTAAAGAGGTTAATGTTTTGCAACTGCTTCACAACACACAAAGCGCACGTGATGCAGCTGGTTGTCTTTTCTTCTCCTAACATGAACAGCAAGCTCCTGAATAAAGATTCCAAAGCTTGCATTGCAGCAACACAAGTATTTACTCAGGCCACAGGAGATTTCACAAGTGGTAATGTATATATTTTACCGTTAAACCTCAGTACTAAAACCCAGCCCTGGTGCTGCTTATACTATGCAGCACCTTTTTTCCCCTTTTATTCATAGTTTAAGGGAAAATAGGCCTTTTTAGACAGTTATTTAAAAGCTACAAAAATAATCTAAACAAGCCCTGCCATAAACTGGTCCATAAATTGCCAGTAACAAAAACATCTTAGGACCTATTAATAAAAAAATAACTGGGACAAAAAAACCCACCCATAACATAACCCCCACGAAAAATCCAAACCAAATGTGAAAAGACTGGGAGGAGCTCCTAACTGAACTGGATGCATTCAGTTTCCGAAGCCTAAGAGCAGTATGTGTATCTGTGCACTTACCTTACTCCCATTAAGAATCCAGTCACTTCCATCTTTTTTCGCATATGTCCGTACTCCCTGCAAGTCACTAAAATGAAATTCAAAAGGTTCTTCAAGAAACCATTCTGGAAGCTGCAACTTTTATCCTGAATTCTACACAGTACAAAATAAGGTAGATTTTATACCACCCAGGCATGGGCTCAGTAAAAACAGATGAGGACAGTGAAACACAGTGAAACAGCCAAGTGTAACACAGAAACCACAAACATGCTGTGGAAAAGGATGATAAATCTATGCATGTACAGAGTATCTATGTACAGAAGCATGAGGTCCTGTTTTTTCATCTCTGCTTGGGGATGGTGGTGTAATACAAGCATGGATCAGCATCCCCTTATGCCAGTATGCCTTAAATGACAAATGCCAGACAAAACCACATTCTCTAAGCAGGCTCAGTCCTGATCAGAAGGCCCTGCGAAAAGCCACAGGCCACATTTACCATTTGTAGAAGCATGACACCAACAGGTTTTGCTCCTCATCTGTCCCCCTCTGTTTTGGAAACTAGCCAGCTCTGACTACTCCAAACACATGCTGGCTGCCCTTCACTAACGATGGGCAAGGAGGAGTATTTCTCTGGAAGGATTCAGAGGAAAGAAAATAAGGCGCTCTGTTCCACCACAAAAGCTGATAGTAAAGTCATGCCTTTTTTACCAAGCTATGTAATTTTCTCATGACTGTTTCATATTAAAAGTATGTTCACATGACAAGCAAGTTGGTAACTATAAAGTCAGATTGCAAAAGTAAGTACAGAGCATATTTGCCCACAGCAGGATGATACAGAAATGGATTCTGAGTTAACACCTTGAAATGACAAAGGTGTAGTAAACTCCTAACAGGCTTTTCTAGGTCCTACCTAATGTAGGATAGTCTAGTCACTAAGGTGAACATATAGCCAGGAGGCTCAGAATGGTTTTGACTGACAAATCAGTAGATAGCACATAATGTTAAGACAACTGTTTTAATATTTGGCTTACCTGCCAGCCCCAGGTTCTGTCATGGCAATAGCTCCAATGCACTTGCCTGCAACCATTTGGGGGATAAAATGTTTAATCTGTTCTTCAGAGCCATAGTTTGCAATGTAGGGCATGACTATATCTGAATGTAGGCTGAATCCTGGGCCTGTACAGTTAACATACATTCTGGGATAAAAAGAAGGATGGGGACGTTCAGAAAAAAAGTACTACAAAGACTTAAACATTGAACTTTACATCGTTACAACACAGATGGAACAATGAAGAAAACCCCCCATACACAGACATCTCAGACAATCTCAGCTTGTGGTACCTGTACTGTTATTTCACAGCCAAATGGGTACCAGGCTAAAAAATACCTCCCCCAGCCACAAGGCCAGTGGAACACAATGACACTTGTTACTCAATGATCCAGAGTACTTAATACAGGAGGAATTTACATATATGTAAACTAAGCTTTCCAGAAGAAGGAGAACTCCATTTCCTGTAAGCATATATTGTCCATAATGAGGACAGCATATGGAAAAAAAAATACAGTCATTGATAGCATCACTGAATTATTTCCTGAAGCATCTAGTACTCACTGCTCCTCCCAAACAATGGCTGAGGAGAGAATATCTGCTCCAATGCCTCCATGTTTTTCAGCAATAGCAACACCCAGCAAACCCTGCTGTCCAGCCTTTTCCCAGAGCTCCCTGCTCACTTGGCCATTCTTCTCCCATCTGTAAAATGAACACAAGAATAAGGTCACACATTAAATGCACCATGTGCTACTGCTTATTTGTCATGGCTGCTGCTTCACGCCGGAACATCAATAGACACTCTGAGGGTAAACACACAACTGTAATCCACTCTTTCTTGGCTGTGAACAAATCACAGGTTTTCTAATCTTCGAGTCCACAGAAGCCACTGGCATTACAGGGCACCAACTGTAAAAGAAGTTTGAACTCCTGCTTCCAACATGTAACCTGACAGGATTTCAATAAGAAATCAGTTATCACAGACTGGTATTTAGGAGATTTAGCCACAACCATATGGATAATTACAAGCAGGTCTTTATCTTCATGACATTCCATTTTCCCCATGTACAAAATGAGTATAACACATTTTGTGAAAGATTTCCACTCCACCGAGGAGAACTCCTTTATCAGAACCAAAACATTACCATATTAGTCACTTTTATATAAAAATCGCTCCCTGTGCACTTATTACAAGTCAGTATTGTATCCTGGGAAATTACTTATTTAAGACAGTTTCAAGTCTGTGTGAACAGATGGTTGGGGTTTGGCTGCTGACAGTTTGCAAACTTTACACCATGGGAATCCCTTATTCTTGGAAAAATAGTTCCTCTTTATGGGATTTGCCAACTCCGTAGAAAGTTGGATGGCCATTAACAGTCCACGGGGGTTTTTTATGTCATTTTTTAAAAAAACCCCACTATTTTAAAATTGTATGGTAGACAGATTATATCAGAGACATTCCTTTAACACACCTGAGTGCAGCAGGTGTGCTATACACACCTGAGCTATACTACAGCTCTTCATCCACAGTTAATCAACTATCTTATCTCACATATAGAACAGCATCACAGAATCACAGAATGGTTTGGCTTGAAAGGGACCTTAAAGATTATCTTGTTCCAACCCCCTGCCATGGACAAGGACACCTTCCACGAGACTAGGTTGCCCAGAGCCCCATCCAACCTGGCCTTTAGACACTTCCAGGGATGAGGCATCCACAGCTTCTCTGGGCAACCTGTTCCAGTATTTAAGCTCATTTCTTGTATTTAAGATCCTTTCCAGAGTTTTTGCTTCCACACTGGGAATCTTAAACTAATTCTTGACTACCTTTGCTTCCCCCTCCCCTCACTTTCAGGGCCATTCCAGTCTTTACTTCACTCAGTACCAAAGCTTCACCTCCTCACAATAATCCACAATTGCATTCACTGATGCCACATCTGGCTTTTCCCATCAGCCCAGACAATTATATACTGTGCCTGAAGCCTCCCTGTTTACTTGAAAGGTCTGAGAACAGAGTGGTTCATCAGTCGCTGAAGTGATGCAAGAGTACAAGTTCAACTTGTTCCAGCCTCTGTAAGAAATCGTGTCAGCAAGACAGCAAACAGGACCCTCAAGCAGAGCCAGGAGCTGTTCACAAACCTGCACCAGAAGTCTAACAAAAGATAAAGGAAAACACCTGTTTCTATGAACAGAAGAATATGACTGCACAATGGAAGAGCACAGCATACTATTATGAGGTTGTTGTTTGAGGATAAAAAAAACTACCTGCCACCAAACCTGCTGTAAGCTGGGTTCCATTGCCTCCTGCTGTTCACTCCCGTCCCAGAGCCACAACACTCCACGCGCTCAATTGTACCACCTCAGCTGTTTGTGGATACACACTTGAGCTGTATTGGGATACTCATCCAGCAGGACAATTTCAGAATAATCCCTTCACTACCTGCCACTGGTTTTACTTCAAGTAAAATTTGCTTAGGACACTATTGAAGCTTAACACTTTCAGTTCAAAACCATATTCTCACTCAATTTCTTTTCTTTCCTCAACTATAACTTGATTGGATATAGCTAAAGTAAGGGCTAAAATCACCCTCTAGCTCTAGTTCAGTGGAATCAAAATACTTCTATTCTGTCCCATATTTCCACCAAAGCAAAAGTTACAGAAATTTAAACAAAGATGTTTTGTGCAAGTTTCTTGGTAATACATGATTCACCTTACCATGCTATGTGTACTTGTATGTGGTTACAAAATCTACTGCAATGTAACCTAGACACAAAATCAATCCCTTTTTTAGTTACGTCAGTTCCAGGGGAACTGAACTGTCCCCTAACTCTACCTAAGACATCGGTGTCAGAGTTAATTCTACAAGCAGGACTACTTTGCTTGTAGAAAAGACAACTGCGTTTGTGTGCTCATAGGCCTAAACTGAGGATGCCAGACTGCCTACATGGAAGCTCAAAGGATGTAGCAAATACTGTTAACGTGTGATTTTTCTTCATGCGTGATTTTCACAGGTTTGTTTTACTTCAGTAATTTAAAATAGAAAGCTTGTAAATGAAAACTATTAATCTGTTTATCTTGTCATATTACAAGAGTAACACCACAAAAAGCATTTTGGGGGAAAAAAATACATATCTTTTGGCAAAACAAAATGTTTAAGAGGTTATCTTACTCTGCGTGAAAAGGCAGCACTTCTTCCTGAAAGAACTTCCTGGCACTCTCCCTGAAGATATCATGCTCTGGCAAGAAGATCCTCCGAGTGCCTATATCAATCAAAGTTTTAGCAGAAGATGGTTCGAGGCGCTTTGTGCTATGTTGTTCAGTTTGCAGAGGACTAAAAAAGGCAAATGAAAGCATCTGTTAGGACACAGTCACCCTATTTCTATTTACATAACCCTTTAAAAAGAGAGGGAACACCTGTGTTGTTAAGCATAGTTCACATCCCAACGCTGGCATGCCAACAGATCCAAGGGATACCCATTATAAATACAAAGACCTAACAGACACTGCACTTCAGTGGGCTGTTAAAGGAAGTAATGCAAGACTACTTTGTCCTTAACACTTCAAATAAATTAAAACCAGTAATAATGCATATGTAGGTAAAAGAATCAAATTTCTGTTCATTAGAAATGCTAAGAATCATCACTGCCTTCTCTCTTCCTTGCCACACAACCTCCAAAAGGCAATTCAGCTCAATTTAAACTGAGGGCGTAACTTTATGAACAAGTAAACTTTTTTTATTCATTCTGTATGTGCCCCCCAAAAAGTCCCAAACTTTCAAATCCATGACACTGAAAACTCACATACTAAAAAAAAAATCACTTGCACACTCCAAGGGATGTATTGTATTCAGCATTCCTACATATAACTTAACCTTGAAAATAATACTTTCTAAATATCAGCATTTTTGTTGTGCCAGAAGGCTGATCCTCACAAAACTCCTGATAAAAACATACATTAAAATAAAATGCTGCTTTAACAAAAAAATAAAAAATGAAACACTGGTACTGGTTACTAGTAGTAACCCCACAAGAAAAGCATAACTATGAAATAACAAAGAGGCTTTTGCAGGGGTTTAGAACATCAAGAATAACATAGTAATTTAAGGGTAAAATGAAAATTCACTTTATGTTTGTGTATTGTATTATTTGACTTGTTTTTATTTTATTGCCACAAAACATCAGAGATTTTAAAGTACAGTGCTGAGCTGTAATAAATGGAAAAGGCATTTGCTCTTCCTTTCTCAGATTATTTTGTTAATTTGTCCTCAGTTCCTCAGCACAGCAAGTGTGCAGACCCACAAAATTCAGCTGAGCCCACACTTATTTACTCTGTTATCAAGTCAAAAGCCTTTATTTACTGCCACATGCAGTTACTCAGGCTTTCCAGGTACAAAGGATTAAACACCCCAGAAACATAGACTCTATTTCCAATCTTATTTGTAAAAAATGGCACACAGCAACTTGCTCGAGTATTGTGTCCCCTCAAAGCCAGGCACACGGTGACTGTCCCAAAGCTCTCCCTTATTTTTAACTTTGTTTAAGATGATGTTGAGCTTCAAACCCACCCTTACGTTTAATTGTGGCCCGCACCTCACATACCGCACAGGCAAAGCTCCAGCTGCTCCCTTATGCCAAGCACAGCCTTGTGAGAGACAGCTCGAAGATCGGGGAAGGTGTGATCGCACCACTGCCCTTCTGCCCCGAAAAATCGCCCTTCTGCCCCGGCAAGGGGTTGGCAGGCAGTCACCTGCTGCCAGCACGGGCCTTTCTGCTCCCAGGCCGGGCCGGGAAGGGAGCAAAGGTCGGGATATCACGGGGATGCGCTGGGAGCTCGGGGGAACCCGCCGGGCTCGGGGGGCTCACCCAGCCCCAGCTGCCTCCTGCAATGGGAGCGCAGTCGTCCACACGCGTGCCTATCTATCTATCTACATATACATATGCATATAGTGTCTGTAATCCCCCCCCCCGCCGTAGGTCCGCGGTGCCCGCTCACCTGGGCTGTGCAGAGAAGGGCCGGCAGCGCGGGGCCCGCAGCGGGGCCCGCAGGCGGAGCAGCCGCGCCGCCATCTTACGGCACAGGGCGGGGCCGCGCGGGGGGCGGGGCGAGCCCTCGCCTCTCAGTTCTGGTTAGTTTGTCACTGTCGCCTGTGTTTGCTGTCGGTTCTGTCCGTGCTGCTGCTCTGCCGTTCCGAACGGGAGGGCGTGTGCTGCCCACATCCTCTGGCAACACGCACCCCTTTGACTATCCCCGCTCCAGCCTGCCTGCCGTGTTTAGAGCAAGATTAGGATGAAACGGGTATAATTAATATTTTTTCATGTAGCTTCTGTAAGAAACGCTCACACCTAACAGTAAACTTAGAAGGGACAGAATCTTCGAAGCAAAACTAAACCTTTATTTAAACAATTTGGCTGAACCAAGTGTGCCTCTCTGGCCCAAGAGACACCCCCAGCAACAAGAGACAGAGGTTTTTATAGCCTACCCCGGCCGGAGGGTCCCTAAAGAATCAGAAGTTTACAATCTGGCCCAATCCCCATACCTGCCCAAGACCTCCCCACGCCCCCCAAAGGCGCAAAAAAGAGCTTCAAACCGCCTTTTCTTAAATCCAGTCATGAAAAACTAAACTACCTGCTTGCATTCAATTCCTTTGGCTTCAGCAAAACTCCAATTCCAACATGATTAATTTGTCACTGTCGCTTGTTTCTGTTGTTGGTCCCATCAGTGCTGCTGCTCTGCTTGCCCCAAACAGGAGGGCTTGTGCTGGATTAGGATGAAACGTGTATAATTAATATTTTTTTCATGTAGCTTTGCAACCACGTCGGGGAGCAGGAGGAGAAGTGACGATCGCTCAAAATATGCCGCTCAGAAGCGGCTCCTGTGCTGTCCATGGCTTCATGCCACCCTCAGGGCCCTCAGTGCCACCCTCCCAGTCCGACGTGAGGGGAAGACGAGCGCCCTGCCCCGACGGGGCCCTTAACTGGGCGGTTTAGCCACTTTGCCTTTAGCACGTTTTAATTTTTGTGTGCTGCTACCCTAAAGGAGGTGGTTTATGATTATTCTTGATGCCTAACGTCCTAGAAGATAGGCACTCAGAGAAAACATTAATGGAGAAAGACAGACAATACCTTTAGTGGGAGTTTGGAGAATTTGGGGCCTCCGCTGGGCCTACAGAACGCGCATTGTTCAACAAGGATCTCTGCGTCCAAAAATCCCCCAAGAACCCCGCCCTCCCGAAGGTTACAGTTTTTATACTCTTCCTAACAATTAACATGTTAGATATCTATAACCAATCATCATTTCTAATTCTCTTGGTGGTCCACCCATCAGGGTCCTAGGCTATGCCCCCTGGACCACCTACCAGGGTTTCTGGGCTCTTCTGTTGTTTTGACTTCAAGTTGCCTTGCAGGTGCCTCTGAAAAATATCATGACCTTCAGAAAGCCTGAGAATGTGTGAGAAAATCACTTTAGTAACTTCTAACATCACTTAATATGTGAGCAAGAAAACCTATACTTCTAAAAATCTGCAAAATACGCACCAAACCTTTAGGCATCATTCTTGTGCAGAGGCTTTCAACCTGAAGGTTACCCATCTCACAGCACCAATTCACACACTGAGGTAAAGTATTTCTATTTTTTTATTCTAGTTTGCACAAAGTAGCGCCCTAGGTGGCAACCCACAAAAGGCTAGTTCCCCAGCTATCAAAATTTTAAACTCTTTGTACATTTTAACAAACAAAGGCATACATTTTATTACATAACCTTTTTATTAATTAATACTCAACCCGCATTTGCTAGTTATATCTCTCACTTCCCATGTCCTCATGCACAGTTCTTCCCTCCATTGGATCTGGGGTCTGTTTTGAGTAGGTGGTCAATGAATTGGTGGTCGTGATTTCCCACTGCATCAATTACCTTTCCCCCAGTTACTTCAATGCTCATAACTTTACTGAAAATAAATTAAAGTTTGACTCAAACTCTTATTCAAATCTTGAGGAGCTCGATATCAGAGCGGGCATTATTTTAAAGTAGAGCAAACCGCTGGAGATGGAAGAAAGGATGAAGATTTAACAGACTACTTGTCATTCTTTGTCCCTCCAGCTTCTGTGGTTACCTTGCTGCATGGGACCCAGCTCTGATGGAGAGTACTTTCCTGAGTCAGCCATTTTGGGAGAGTTTTGAGCTGTAAATGGGCATCTTTCACTGTGAAAGGAACTCCTACCTGCTTCTTTTACCAATAATACCCTGAGATACAAACTGATAGATATAACTATCAGTTATATCTGATATCTAAGTATCTAGAAAATAGGTATTATGTATCATAATTATAATTAATATGGGATTAAAACAATATACAGTCCCCATCAATGGGATTTTGTGTGCTTTCCTCACTCATCACATGGTGTTATGGAACCCTTAGACATTACCCTGTGGAGTCATGAAATGACACAAAAAAATTCATCAAAAAGGGAGTTTTAAGCATTTGTGAAGTAAGATAACATGAAGGTACCCCCGAAATGCGAGGCAGTGGAAGGATTGTTGAAAAATTTATTTCCAAAGTAGAGAACACTAGGCTTAAAAGAACACTACTCTTAACAGTGTTTCAAACAGTGGGCCTGAGGAAAGAGACTGTTGTATACAGATAATACACACAAAAGGTAATTAATATTCCAACATCCTATCAGTGGAATAAACATCCAAAGCCTTACAGGAGACATCCTGAT
>JAWWMO010000002.1:1930695-1978048 GCA_035047845.1 Dendrocincla fuliginosa
TTCTGCTGAGCTCTCTCAGTCTCTGCAAGCTGTTTATCTTTACGAGCACAGAGGAGTCTGGCCAAGGTCAAACTCTTCTTGCTCTGTCAAGAAATCCACAGACCTGTTTCCCACAACGTGAAGGGTGGGAGTTTAGATTTTTGCCTGTTGGTAACCCTAGGAACGTCGAGACCCTGGTGGCTGACAATCTGTTAACATCTCATAATAAGATCTTGCACCAACATGCGCGAGGTCAGAGGGTACCTCGACCACCGTTGTTAGGGGGGACTCAACAGAGCAAAGACCCCTCAGCAGGTCCTGCCAAGATGTTTTCCACAGTTGCCAGCAACTGCAAGGACTCACTTTCTCACTTAATGGAATAACACTTTTTATTAATACAAATTGTGATGATTAATAAGGTTTGAATGTTGTTGGCAATAGTGTCTACTGCAAAAATACGTTTTAACGCAATCTGCTGATACATATATTAAGCAAGCACAAGCTCTGATATGAAGCGACCTACTTATATGCTATGGGGTAAGCACAAGCAAATGCTCTAGTCCTAAAAGCAGCATTTAATGTATGTAGAGTGTATTTCTCATCCAAGGCATCCCTCTATGGGGGGAGAAGATGGACTCAGCCCATCAGCTGACTCGAGCGGTTTTGGTGAAGGTCTTCTCCCAATTTCCCCTTATCACCAACTTACTTTTATACTATTTTCTTTATGTTTGGGTGGAGTTTGAGTGGCTGTAGTCATAAATATCTTTTATTTCTGGTTGGTGTGCCTAATGGGAAGAGGGTGGTGGTTGTGACTTGGCACCTGAGGAGAGGATTTGACATGGTTGTTGGTTTCAGCAGCAGAACATCTTGATTGTCCCTTGTCAGGCAGGTTCTGTATGGTCTCAATACCACAATGTTCCCCCATTCTGCTGGGATTTGAATGGAGGAGGGCCATGTAGTCTCCACTTCATTCCACACTCTGTTCTATTTCTCTGAGCAGATGTTTTTCATTGTATTGTGGAGCATGTCAACCTCAGTCCATCCAGGGAGTTGCAGCTGCTTTTTACCCTAAAATTCTAAATCTCCTTTAGGTTTAACTCTCTGTCATTCCACAACTCCATCCATTATCCCACTTTATTTTGTGATATGCAGATATACAGAGAAAATAAATCAAGTGCTGAGTGCTGCTTTGTGTGGGTTTGGACAGCTTTAGAGGGAAAAGAAAGGACTTTATAGCCACAAAGTGACCACAGGGATTTATTGATGCTTTATTTTTCCAAGAAATTACATTGTTTCAAGGAAATAACATGGAAAGAGATTGTTGGGATGGATGGATCCTGGATAATAGTAGTTTATTCCATCTAGTTTGCTTTGGTGAAAGCTCAGATTTCTTAAATGAAAATGTAGTGACCCAGAGGTGATCCCCGTGGATATGCTGGTAAAAAGTGGTGGGGTTGGAGTCACATGATCCAGTTCTATGCAATTTCCATGTTGATGGTGACAGACTGAGCAAAAATTTTGGGCAAATCTCAAGTGCCATCTGGTCTTTCTGAATTTGACTTGTTCTGTGAAAGAATTGGAGAGTTGGATCTGAAGTCAATGTTGACTGAAAAAACATTTGCAAAATGACAAACTGAGCCCTTGATTTATCTTTTGAGGTGTTTCTTTCATATAGGAGTTGGGATCTGACAGTTCAAATAAGCCTTCAGACTCACAATAGTTTGTTTGCATTTTAAAGATAGCTGCTGTTTGCAGTTGTTTTGTTTTATTTGCTTTTTTGGTTTTTTTTTTTTAAATTTATTTAGAACAAAATAGCAGCATATAAATGTTGTAGGATTGAGGGGTTTTGGGGTTTTTTTTTGTTCCTTTTGAATCCCTCTTGGCTATCGATCATGATTTTACAATACAGTTTTTCACATGATTATTTTTTTTGCAGAGCTGTTCTCAGTATTTTACACAAGTATTCAGGACAGTATTCTGTCTTAACAGAAATCTACAAATTATTAGAAGATGTTGCTTTGGTTTCCTTTAAAAAAAAAATCTCAATTGTGTTTGTAGGATAAATATCTCAGGGTATCAGTTTGCATAGTTCAAACTCTAATTTTGTATGGCAACAGATGTCTAAGATAATATTTTTTCCTGAGGTTTCTTTTCACAGTTTTTGTATGTTTGAGAAATCCCCTAAACACAATGAGTTACAGGGTTGTGAACAAGAGCCAGGATTCTGTACTCCTGTTTTCTTTGCTCTCAGACAACAGTCTCATTTTATTCTATTGATATCGTTGAGGAAACTGTGTCACATTGATCTTGGCCATGGATGTATAGAAGCCTTTAAGCATAGCAAACAGACAAGGTTAAGTGTAGAGATGGGAGGAACATACCTTTTGGTATCTGGAGAGTTCCACTTAGACGGACAGAATGTGCTTTACAAATGCTGTGGAAAAATGCAGATGTGCTAGTTAGAAGCAGCAGCAAAAGTTACCTTGGGAAATACCTTTATTAATAACATCTGTTTATGAGCTGATGGCATTAAGAACACATGTTCTTGATCAGATTTGACCCAAATGTGTGATAGGAAGCTCTTAAGTGTTTAATGTTGTACAAATCAAGCTCTCTTTTTGCTGAAGTGGGATAAGACATTAGCTATAGGATTGGTTCCAATCACTGCAATTGCTCTACAGAAAGTAAATCTGGAGATCCGGCCTTGGCCAAGACAGCTATGACTGAATCAAGTCTCTTGTGTGGTATGACTGCAGGACAAGAGTGTTGCCACAGTCATTTTCACGCGTAAGCCTTTTGACCCAACTTGGCTGGAGCTTTGTCTGATTTGCCTGAGAAGCTAAAAGCCAACTATAATGAAACTGTGAGAGAGAGGAGGAATGTAGAATGGGAGGATGTTGAACTCTTGCACCTACCCTCATAGTTGATGCAGCCATTTGAGTCTTCCTGACCTTTCATGAGTTCATCTACTTCCTCTTCTGTCATCTTCTCACCTGAGAGGGGAGATAGCTTGGTTAATTCTTCCACACACAACTGAGGCTGAACCCTACAGCTTTTCCAAAGGCTTTCCTTGTTTTCTGAGTTAGTAACAAAAAGACCTATATATGACATGAATTTTATTAATTTTCACTTTATTTAGAAGTTTTGCATACGCATATAGACACAGGGATTCTAGTTATTCCTACAGAGTAAAGAAATTATGCACCAAGTCTTCTACCTTTGTTCATGTGTGGTATGTCCCTGAGATGTACAGACTCTTCTCTCTATTCATCAAATATCAGGCACTCTTAACATCTCATGTGAATTTAAAAGTCATAACCCAAGCCTTTTCCTTTGGTCTTCAGCAGAAGACCCAAGGCTTTGTTTGCTTTCTTTGTGGATTCCCAGTTAGGAAACCCAATGTCTTGTCTGGCTTGGTAGCCTCCTACCTCTCCAAACTGATTGGACTGTCTTTTCTCTTGCTCTCATGCTTTCAAAAACAGCAATTTTTTAAGTGCTCACATAGTTGATAATTCCTTACCCAGAGTAGCCAGCACGTGACGGAGCTCAGCCCCCATGACTGTGCCATTGCCTTCCTTGTCAAAGACACGCAGACCTTCAACAAAGTCTTCAAAGGTGCCCTGTTCCTTGTTGTTAGCAGCTGCTTGCAACATGGGCAGGAACTCTTCAAAAGTAATCTTCTTGGCATTCATCTCTGGAAAGAAAGCCCCAGTTGCTACATGCTAGGCACTTGCATGTGTGTTCTTTAGGGATATTTGCTCTGAAACATGGGAGAGCCTCCCACCTCATGTGCACACCTATTTCTATCTTTTACTCTAATTTGTGCCTCAGGATTTTACAGTTGTGGCATCTGAATTCTCTCCTATCTTGGGAGTTAGATTTCACATCTCATTTTTCACATCCTTGCTCAAGCCCTCTTCTTACATAACTTTATATGCTTGTGTGCATGTTATATTCTTCCTTCAGAAATGAAATTCGCTGTATGTATTGATCTTTGAAAAGACTGGGCAAGTGAGTGAACTACAGAATATAGTCAAACAGAAATCTTGAGTCCCAGCGGTGGGAAAAGGTAACCAGTGTGGGATGTGGTGACTTAGGCAAGCCCTGAGGTTGCTGACATGTTACTGACCTCTTCAGGGTCTCTTTGATGTGGTGGCAGGCTCCATTAGCAAAAGAATAAACTAATTAAAAGCAGGAAAGTACATTGAGGGGATGTCCAAATTTACTATTGACATATTCACTATGGAGGTTTAAGGACTCCCAAGCTTAGTGCATCTAACCCCTTTGCTTTTATGAGCCAGAAGTTGTAGTCCTTGGTGAGGACTTCACCAAGTGTTGTTGGTTTTGATTGGTTGTTTTTTGTAGCAAGGCTGTCAAATAAAAGGATCTTTTTTTTTTTTCTCCCAGATCTTTGCAAAAAACAGGTTTCATCTGGGCAGCAATGAAACATAACAGATGAAAACATGACAGATTTATCAATACACCATTGTTATAGAAACTGTTTTACTACCCAGCTGTATCAAAATCACTGTCAGTTATTGCTGGATTCACTTAAAGTTCTGGCACCTCTGTGTTAGTCCTCTGTTCTCCCTGTTGGAGCTAATGCTTTCTGAATTGTTCCTCAGAGCTGTCTTTACCAGGCCGGAGGGTTTGAATGTAATTTAGGCCATCTTAGTATGGTTCTGTGACTGAAATCAGGGATCACCTGCTTCTAGGTCCTTGTTAGGAGATGACTCGTCATTTCTTTTGATCTCTAAAAGAGCAGAAAAGGAAATAGAAAATGGCCAACATGTGCATGTTCAGGTTTGAAGGAGCTTTGAGAAGACTGCTCCAGCCAGCAGAAATATACAGGTGGATTTCCAGTCCCAGGGCACATCAAGGCTTATGCAGAAGAACCTGCACTGGAAGGACCTAGATATAGGTCCAACTAGCTGATATCAGCTGTTGGAAAAGAACTTACAGCTCCCCAGCAAGGGCTGGGGCACAAATGGAATGTGAGCAACAATAAATGAATGCTGCATCTACACCAAGCTGACACCAAAACAACCCCTACAGAGAACTCTCCATGTGCTAAAGAGAAGGTTTTAATCCTGGATTCCCTATCAGCATCATCCTCTTCCAAAGGAACTGGAAAAATTCCACGTATTGTTGTTGCAGAGTCCCTCTCACCCCCCATCAGAGCAGAAGTTTCTCTCTCTCCTGCTGTAAGTATTGATGTTGTTTAGTTGCAATTCCCCGGCCTCAAGAATGGCCCATGAAAGACTGTAGGGCACTTACCCTCTTTGCTAGGGTTTCCTAGAATTTTGTTCACCTCAGCATTTGTAGGGTTCTGCCCCAGTGCCCGGATGATATCGCCAACCTGGCTCAGGGTGATCTTGGCATCACCAGTCCTGTCAAAGAGGAGGAAGGCCTCCTTGAAGTCTGCAAGGGAAGAGTAATGGTTAAATTGAGCCAGGCAGCTCCGTACTGACAAAGATATGAACCTGTTTTCTCCTGGCACTGTTCCACTGACTCCAGGGAAGTTAGCCAGGGGAACCTTTGGCCCACAATATCAAGAAAAACTCCTCCCCTATGACATTTCGGATTCACTATTTTTAAACTTTTATATCTACTTTCATAGCTTTTCTGGCTCTAATAGCCATCAATAGCTCTATGATTGGCCCTGTAGTTATTTCAAGGACAGGGAAACATAAGCTCTCCATGAACATTCTCATTCAAGAACAGATTTCTTTATGTGATGTAGCAGCAGAAGGTAAAAATGTTGTTATCCACTCCACCTTATCTCTCTGGAGGACTGGGACTCTCCTGTCAAAGTGCCTAGTCGGGCAAAGCCTCTGCCTGCTTCAGTGGGTCCTACCTGCAATCTCAAACTCTCAACTAAATGGTGCTAATGGCAAACTTGAAGGTGGATTTCAAATGCTTGTACTGTTTTTCCTTAAAAGTTGAGATTTCTACCAGTGTTTGTTCTCTCTCATCTCTACTTTTTGTGGTCTGTCCCAGCTTCTTACAGATGGATGAATATCCAGCTTTTCCAGTGGTAGAACTTGTGTGGTGCCTTATTCCTGTGCATTTCCGATGTGTACATTTGTTTCTTTCAGGGCTGCCAAGTGATCAGTGTTCACTTATTTCCCCTTGCTATTGGCCAAGGCCTTGGAATACAGGCATTTCTCCTACAAAAATCAGTACAGTTGGTTGCCTCCATTGCATTGCAGGTCTTCATCTTCTGTTACGAAGTTCCATGTCAATCATCTTGCCATATTTTTCAGGTTTTTTTAGAGTATTTTTTTGCAATAACTGAAGAACTATGGCTTTAAAAAAGAGGAGGGGATGAAGGTCAACTCTCTAGGTAAAAAGCCATCTTGGAACCTCATATGTCAAGAGCATCTGTACTGTGCCGTTGATCTCTTCTTCACTCAGTGTCTGACGATGCCATGGTTTAGCACCAAGTAAACCAAGTAAAAAGTCTTTCCCTTGGCTGTGATGCACATCCAGCAGCTAGACAAGCTTTGTGTTTCACAGCTTGTGGAATGTTCTTTGTGTCTTGGGGCAGATTTAGGAGTAATAAACTACACTTCAGATCATGCCTTCATTTGTTGTGTGCTGGAGGCATGTGATGTGGAGGTATTTGTTTTTGCTTTAGTCTTCCACGTACTGCCTTAGTGGAGGAGTTGCTGGCACCCAGTAAAAGTGCTGATACACAGTGTCAGCCTGATAGGCTGTAATCTAATACATCTGAAACTAATCCTTTTACTGTCTGATGTAAGAGACCTACAATCCTTTGCTGCTAACCCTCTCTCCTTTCAGCTTTTACTGCAGGGTATGAAATCAAGGCTTTTGGAGCTGTGTAGAGCTTCCCCTTACAATATATGAACTTGATATCAGCTCCTGCTCTAGTAGCTAAAATTGATAGACCTGTAGTGATTTATACCATATGGTCTGACCTTTCATCTGCTACATCGATGACATTTAGCCAGAGCAAGGTATAAAACTATGCCAGTGTGCTATTAGCAAAGCCATCAGGAGAGTTTCTCCATTTTGTAAGGCTCATGAAGTTTTATGTTCACTGTTATGAACACTGTTCCCCAGATTGGAGAAAAGACCTGATTTAATTTTGTTTCTCAGGCGTGCATTTCACTGCAATACATCTTTGCTATGGTGGTTTTCTTTTTAATTTTTTCTAATAGCTACTCCTCGTTTGTATCTGTGCTGGAATAAGAACATTTAAAGTCTTTCTCTGAGGAGGGTATTACCCAGATGCTGATGCATCAGCCTGTGTGGATGGAAACAGTTACTGAGGGTGGGCCACTTCTATTCCTGTGAAATTCTCCCTCTCTCTTGGTTCAGACATTGCAACCTTACATCAGCTGGATGATTTGAAATATGTGGGGAAGCTGAAAGAAATATTTGCTTTGTTATACATGCCAGCAGCTTTGAATTGATGGCATTTTTCCATAAACCCTCACAATCCTTTTGTAAAAGTTTCAGAATTAAAAAGTGCAGAAAAGGCTGAACAAGTTTTGGTTGGTTGGTTGGTTGGTTTGTGGGTTTTTTTTTGTTTGTTTTTTTTTTTTTTTGGTTGTTGTTGAGTTTTTGTTTGTTTTCCTTTTTTTGTTTTTTTTTTTTTTGTTTTGTTTTTGGTGGGTTTTTGTTGGTTTTTTTTTTTTTTTTTTTTTTTTTTTTTGTTTTTTTTTTTTTTTTTTTTTTTTTTTTTGGTTGTTGTTGCTGTTTTTGTTGTTGTGACCAGGAGTGTTTGGACTGCAGGAAGAAAAATATTTCCAGTCTCACTCCCCGCACTATACCTTTCCTTCTTGCTTTGATGGTGTAACCTAGAGCAGGTTTATGTTCAGGAAGTTTAGTGCTCTCTCAAGAACTGTTTCTAGCTATTCCACTTCCACTTCCAAGAAAATGCTTTTATCTTCCTTTCTAAATACTTTGTTCAATCTACTGTAAGTGCTATGGAACTTTTGACTTTTTTAACATTATTTAATGTAGCTCAAATGCATCTCTTAGCAAATTTGAAAACCTCCAGCTTTGATTTCCAGAGCTTCAATGGAGATTTTTGTTCATGTCAGGATTTTTCATTATGTCTTTCTAGAAGACTGAAAGAAAAAAGTTTGGAAGTTGTTTGTTGTTTGTGAATTAGAGAATATGGCAAGATGCTCAAGAATTTCAGCATATCCAGACGATTGTGTTTATAAGCAAGTTTACACAAGTCATCTCTTTGCACTGGTTTACAGCATTTACAAATAAACCAGCCTTTGTTACCCCCCTTTCACAATACCTCCTGGCCAAAGTGACATGTAGACCTCTTGCATCTTCTGATCATGTAAGATTGCAAAGTCACTACAGTTAAGTCCACTCCCCTTCTGTTGTCCTTCATCTGCCTATTCCCCGTGTGATTTTCAAATACAAGACTTGTTTTCAGCATCCTTATGAAGAGCCAGAACAGGAGCACAAAAGAAAAGTGTTCAGTAGGTAAAGCCAGAGTATTTTCTCTTCGTACCATGGGATAAACTTCTCAGCTCAGCAGCATATAAGCATCCAGATAGATTGTATGTAAATCTATGGTCAGATTCTTGATCAGCATAAGTCAGCACTGCTGCTCTGAAGTCAAGGGTATGTCAAGCTGTACCAGCTGAAGTGCTAGCTCATCGTTTCATAAAGGTTAACTTCTGAGCCTGTAGCTCCTCTCTGAACCCACATACACTTAAAACACATCAGCTCTCTTGTAACTTACCATCCTGTTGCTCCTTGGAGAACTCGATCTGTTAGAAGGAAATCAATCACAAAAAATAGCTTAGGAAGGGGGGCTGGGAGAGAACCTGTTTGTTTTCTAAAGCGTCCAGCTCAGTCCATGAGTCATCTTCCAAAACAGCAAAAGTGTGGTCTGTCAGATGTGCAGAAGTAATGCAGACAGCAGAAGAGCTGTTAAGGCTAGTGAAAATTCAGCATTTGGTAGCCATTATGTTCCCCCATCCTGCCCCATGAAACTTTAACTTTGATTTCACTTACCATTAATTTCATCAGCAGAGAAGGACTGCAGTTGGGAAGAAAAAGAGAGAGAAAAAAGAGAACTAATACTGCTGAAAATGCACTGAGAGAAAGCAAATAGCACCAAGTACCTGACTGCTCTCTTGCTTCTGTCTTGCCCAATGTAATTAGGCCATAGGTATATAAATTAGCAACTTCCCTTGTAAAAATGCATCAGGAGGTTTATTGTTAAAGATTCCATTAAAATCTGCATCCCAGGAAAAACCAGAACTGTGGCTATAAGCAACAAATTCTAAAGTCTCTTAACTAAAGTCATTAATCTACTACCACGTAATTTACTGATTTAGCAGAGACCTGCTTTAGTTACACTAAAAGCAATATTGTTTAACAAGCAGCTTTTTTACATTAACATAGAAATTAAATCTTTCAGGTTAGGTTTTGACAGTACACTGTTTCATAAACTACTAAACTAGGATATTTTCTTATATAAAATATGACTGTTTTCTTTTGCCGCTTTAGCAGGTTGCGTCTGATTTTAAAAAAAGGTTTAGTAGATTGTAACTGTTCTGTCGGAAGCTGAGGGAGCTGCACATCTACCATTGCCTGGTGAGGAACTTGAGGCTAGCTGGAAAACATTGCATAGTTCCTTCGGTTTAGGAGTAAAACCAAGCAAACCTAAACTGTCTTCTGGACTGTCTTCCCCCCACCCCTCCCCAGAATTAACTTGAGCAAGAAGCCCCATTTACTTATATAAAATACACTGGCTCACTGCTAACCATTAGCTTTCCAGGGCACCCACCATGGTTGAGTTGGAAAAGCAGAGCAGCAGACAGGCAGGAGGGATTAGCTGAGAAGTCTTCAGAGTGGTCCTGCTTTCCTGGCCTTTCTTCTCCTTATTTATCTGGTGGTGCTGACGGTATTGCCTGGATTAGGTGTCAGAAGGAAACGGTCCCTCCCCTTGGTGAGTTCTTTAGCTTTCTTAGGGCAAAGTGACAAGAGGCTCCATGTCTTGATCGACATCTTATGATGGCTATTTTTAGGAGGCTGTAGAGGGGCAGGGAGTGACAAGCAGTAATTTTGATTCATGTCAGCACTTTCTGGGTCTGTACCAGCAAGAGAAGATATTCCTTGTCCAGACCTACAAAGACTTCCTTATAGGGAAGGATTCTATTTCTCCAATAAGCTATAGAGTCAGTCAGCAGTGGGAGAAGCTAAGGCCCCTAAAAGGTTTTGTGAACTGGAAGGATGACTGTTCATGATAGTGAAAGGGGTACTTGCTTTTTGTGTTTGCAGGTTATGGTGGGCCCACAAGTGGGAATTTTCTAAGTAGATTGCAGGAGGTAGAGGCTGCAGCTTCTTTAGTAGCAAAGACCTACTCCTACCATGTAGCATCCCCCAAGCCCAGGCCAAATCTCCAAATGAAAGAGATGTTGTAATAGGATTAGAAAACTTTGCTCTAAACTTCTCTCTCTCTGTTGCCTCAGCTGGGTCAAGAATGTCCTGAAGTTAGGCTGGGAATGGTTGTGTGGCAACAACAGACTCTCTGTTGCGAAATCAAATTCCCTCTTTAATTTCTATTGATTTCCTCTGTTGAGAAGTCACTGCTACTGGTTTTCTAATGGCAAGATGTGATTAGTGAGGGAAACTCTCTCCTATAGCTTGCTTAGTTACCTTGAAGAGAAGCATAATCTTTGTCAATGTCTCTTTTCAGTATATTGGGTGTTCTGAAAGAAAGAATCGAATCCAGCAGGCTTAACTTTACTGTTTTTTTGTAAACTGAACCATCAAAATAGATCAAAGTATTTGGTTGGATTTGTTGGATTTGAGACACTAAACTCTTATTTTAAAAAAAAACCCAAAAGATACAAGTGCAAAGAATTTTCTAAGCTTGCCATTTTAGGTCAAAAATGCTCTGTTCAAACAGATGACTTGCAATTTTTGAGAAATATCTGGAAAATATACCAAGTATGAAAAATGTTCTACTGCCAATCCTTCACTTTACTTTTTGGCGGTGGGGTTCATTTTGGTTGGTTGGTTGGATTTTTTGCTATTTGTACTCTATTAGCCTGCTGTGGGAGCATGACCAAGTGCAGCCAGGATCAGGTGGGGCTGTGCTGAAAGAGGGTTGATGCTCTTGCCTGAATTAGCTGACATAGGTTTAGCACAGTGCAGTACTCCTGGTTAACACTGGCTGGGGCTGGAACTCGGGCAATGAGAAAGCTAATACAGATCTTGGCCATCAGTTTCAGTGTATTAATAGAGGAGCTTTCAAAAGATTTTGACAGAGTTGAAATATTGCCTTGGTCAATGCAGTGTGTTGCCTTTTGTGGAATTTTCCTTCTGCCCTCAGCCTCTTGCTCTCCAGTCCTGGCAACTGGGAAGTATTCCCTGAAGACAGATTTTTTTTTTTTTTTTAAGGAAAAGTCAGATTAATTTTCTTGAACAGACAAGTTTTATGTTTGGCCACAACAAAGCTCATTCCAAAAGGTGCCAAGCACAAAATAAGGGGAGTGTGTTTGCCTTGGGCATAGAAAACTGGTACCTGGATTAGTAATCTGGTTTGAATGGGCTATGAAATATGTCTAAATTGAAAGGGGCCTACATATAAACTGATTATCTTTTGACCATGTGAGACTTTGGCTCAGAATTTTGATGAGGAAATACTAGTGCACCATACCAGTTCTTCATTTTAGTACCAATCCTTGAATAAAATCTTACTAGACACTTTTACTTGGGAAGAATATTCTAGTATGGGCACATTGCATTCACTTGAATTAAAAATTGCCCTGCTCTAAACCAGGAGGTCTGTTAGGGGGTTAAACTGTACTTGCTTTGAGTAAGGGCACCTACAAATGGCCTATATGGGAAATATTTCAAAAACTCCTTAAAAGAAATTAAAGGTAATATTTCAGATTCTGTAAGGAGCTCTCAGAAACTTCAAAAGGTAGAAGTATTTTGAAGTGGTCTGATCTTTTTTCTGATCCTGGCAAGTGTTCTCTGCATTGTCAGAGGACACTGTGAGTCTCAAGGCTCAATCAAAGAAAGATCTTGAAGTTTCAGGGAGGTTGATTTAAGAGAAAATGAATGACCCCCTTCCCCCCACCCCCAGCAAAATCATAAAAGGTTGAAGGAACTGCAACACATGGGAAAGACCAGAAGGACCTGGATTTATCTGACTTCACTTAGCCCTTATTTATGGGCAAAGTTATTTTTCAGAAGATTATCTGTGCCAAAGAAAAAGGTGGTATGTTTTGAGGGTTTTGTTTTTAAGATTAAAGTTTTTCCCTGCACATGACCACCTTCTAGGAATTCTGGTGCTAGATAGAGGTATTTTAACCAGGTCAGAGTTATAGGATGGGGGGGATAGGATTTTATGCAAGTCTTTTTCAGCAACTAGGTAGAGATCCAATCCACACAAATCTTTATTTTCAAAGTATTAACAAAGCTGCTGATTTTCATCAAATCACTTGTTCATGGGCCTTAGGGCCCCAACCTTTGCAGTGCTGTGCTTGCCTCTTTAGGCTGACGGGCACTGGGATTGAGTACAGCTGTGCTGAGTGACAGTTGCCCTGTGCTCACTGTAAATGTGGAAAAGTCTGCACAGGAAGAAAAGCCCTGAGAAAAGATGCTGCTGGGAGGTAAAGCACTCAGATGCACAATTTGCTTGTTATCTTTTGGATGAATTACAGAGAAGTGAATCATCTTTTATTCGGGAGTCACCAGATATTTCGAAGTACTAACATATCAGATGTCTTGAAAAATCAGAGAGGAGAAATTGAGGAGTCCCTTAGGATATTCATTGTGTATTTAGATTTCTGTGCAGGACTAGAGGGTTTTTTATTTTCTTGGGGGGGGGAGCAGAAGATAAACTAGGATTGTGCCTATAGCAATTTATATGCTACCTGCTTACCATTAATGCCTGCTCCTTGATTAATACAGTTGAACATCATTCTTAGTAGAAATCACTAAGTGCAGGGTTACACAGCTTCCAAACCCCTCTGAAAATCAGGCTGTCCTTCACCCATCACTCACCCCAGCTCCATAGTGTGTGTGATCAATGCCACAGGTTTTAGAGAGTCTGCTTCTCATTTAAGTAAGAATCAACATCGTGATGGATTTGGCCTGATGGCTTATGAGGCAGAGAAACATTAGAAGCAGAAGAGCTCTTGGGAAAGTGAGGCCCATTTTCACAACAGAGCTGCCTGGAAATACAACTGAAGAAAGAATAAAAAAACCCACCAGTAATATGGAGAGAAAGTTGCAAGTGTGAGATACCGCGAAGTTTGGAATATAGTTCAAAAATACCTCTGAGTTTAATGGACTAATTTGCAGATTAATCTGAATTTTTTTCTAAGCATTTTGTGCAACTTTCCAGTTTGTTTATTTTTAAAGCTTGTAACTTTACAGTTGTTTTACAGCTATGCAAAAACTTTTGGATGAGTCTTGCTATTTAATTAATCTGCTCCTCTGAAATGTCTGAGTGTGATACGTGTTCTACTTGCACTGTAATAATCATTTGTAAATGTGTCACTTTTCTAATTGCTTTTAGCTGGGCTTGAATGTGTATGATCAAGAGGATACACGAGATGTGAGGCCTTTTGGAAGGATTTCTTGTTTTAACATGCCTCCCAGTGGCGGTGTATTTATGTAATTTAAACTATTGCTGCTTGACATTTAAGTGCCACGTGGTAAACCAGCCAGTTCAAAGTACTTTTTGGCAGTGGGTATAAGATGTAATAAAGCCTCAGTGAAGTGCGGGCAAATATCCTGGTTGGTTGTTTCATATCTCCTTACAGACAACTTCTTTCTTTACTTGTAATTGGCTAAATTAGTCACCTTGTTGCCTTATGTAAAATTAACTCAAATATCTTTCTTTTACTATCTGTTACAATCTCTCTGTGTTTTAAGGGGGCTTAAAACACTATTTTAGAAATACTGTGGTGCTGTTTTGATGGGAAAAGGGTCTGCCACACAACTGTTAACACCTGAAGTTACCCTGTGAGCTGTTAAAATGTTACACACTGAATTCCACTTTAAATTCCACTGTTTCTACCAATATTTGCCATTCCGCAGACTCTCCAAAGGCTACAGGTATCTATAGCTGCCAAAGAATAACTAAGAATAGATCTTGTTAAAAAAAAAAAAAAATCATTATTTTCCAAATAACTCTTCAGCTTAGCAGACATAAGGAAAAATGCCTACTAATATATATGAACAGTCTCTACTTTTGAAGGACTCCTTGCTTAGCAGCACTTTAGGAAGAAAAGGATGCTTTTTTCTTGTGAAAATGTTGTAAAGAAAACTAAGTGCTTTCTGTTTGTTGTTTCCAAAAGTGTCCCAGAGGGATATCTTGGTGAGTAGCAAGAGTCTGTTGTCCAGGTTGCCTGTCCTGGGGCACCTTTATGCCATGCCTTGCCCATCCAGTGATAGTCACCACCATGGGTCTGGCATCAGTGGTAAGATTCATGGAGCAAGGGATTGGGCTGGGGCTGCTCTGGGCTGGATCCCAAATGGTGCTGCATCTCAGGGATCAAAGAAGCAGGAAGCTGGTCTGGATAGCATCAGACAGGCACGTTTACATCTCTTAAGGCTAAAGTCATACTGGCACTTGTCCCCTTCCTACCTGTAAGGGCACTTGGGACTGATGACCTTGTCCAACAAGGGTATCCACCCTAGGGAATCTTTCTGGAGTCATAGCTGGAGTTCGATCAGGCATGATCTGAAGGCGTAAGCCAGAAGTTTCAAGTAAAAACCTCCTGGTTCCTAGGAAAGCCCTTATCACTATGAGCAAAGCTACTGTTAACATTCCTGCTCTCCCTCCACATCTTCACGTGGAGTTGGTCTTCAACACAACTGTTCTCAGAGCACTTTAGCTGACATCTGCAGTCCTGCTCACCCTTCAGTCCAGGAACTTTCTGTCAGTGCATTTTAGTGAGTTTATCTCTCTCTGGTTATGTCCAATACAGTGTCTGTTCAGAGATAACCTATTGGAGTAGTGAAGGTAATAAGAAATATGGACACTTAGAGAAATACTTTTTACTGCCTTAAGAGCTCTGTATTTAAAAACCATCAATCACAGGCTTGCTTCCATGCAACAGGCTTCATCATGCATCACAGTTACACAAGACCTTAGCAGGTCTTTACTAGTTGATAGTTTTTAATTATTTTTTTCCCTAAACATATAGGTGGCTTATCTGCATTTTGGCATGGCATTATTGGTGTCCTGGGATTTCATTCTTGAAAACACCAGCATGGGAAGCCTTGTGTACCAACTGAACCTTACTTACACCATGGATACTTGCAAGAACCCAATCTCTGTCTCTGCTTGAGTGAGGATACTCAGCTGTATCCATGAAGTAAATGGCCTAATGTGACACCAGATCAGGGTGCTACACATTCAGATCACTGTCTGAACAGAGCAGGTGCCTATAAAGCACTGCACCCAGCGTTTCCAGCACATGGATCCCAAAACATCACAGCTGATGCTATGAGCCTAGTCTTGCTCCAACTGCTGGTTGCATATGCTGGGAAAGGCCCATAGGTTTTCTGTTGGTGATAGGGATTGAGCTATATTGATTTGGGCAATAGGAAATTTATCCATTTCCCACTGCCTCAGTTGCAAAACCAAGCATAAGACATCTGCATCATTAATGTCTTATCAGGTTGTTGCATAGATCCATAGCAATGCTGTTCATTAACTCAACATTTCTTATCACTCAAGCTTGTGTTAGAGAAGGAATATAAGCTGTCTTTTAGGGAGCGTACTGGGCCACAGTTCTAACTGCAGAATTTTTGGGGATTGCTTAAGAAAATGACCCATGTGGTCACTTTGCTGTAAATCATGGTTGGTTCCCAGTGGTAGCTCACAGCTGCATTCATTGCCTTGTTCTCTTCTCAGTTACTATTTAACCTTTGTGCCTAAGCAAATCCAGGCCATGTTAGTAATAAAGAAAACTGGAAATACAAATTTGGACTGGAAAGCCTTGTGCAAAGCAGATTGAGTTTTCATGCTTTTTCCTGAGTAAGAGGGAAAGAGGTTTTCATGTTTCCATTTAGAAACAAAGTCTTCCTCCCTACCTTGACTCTCTTCCTGTGGTGATTGCACTGCAAAATAAGGTGAGCTATGAATGGGCTCAAGTTATAGGTTTGAGTCTTTAGCAGTGAGGTATTCCTGTTACTCAGTTCTGTAGTCAATAGATGGTGCTCAGAAATAGAAAATCTCATACCAGCTGCTATTAGCACAAGCAAATCACCAAATATTTGCTCTGATTGGGTTAATTTCAAGAGAGGGATAAAGAACAGAAAAGGGTGGCCTGTCACAGCTTCTGATGGTGACAGACAATTATGGAATGCCTGCATTTGCAAGAACCCAGTTTGAGTCCTCTTGAGAAAGGGAAAAGATCTGAATTTTCAAAATGTGCACTCCAAGAGTCTCAGAAAACCAGATTCCCTGAAGATGGGTCAAGCAGAGCATCTGAGTGGAGAGGTACTACCGAGAGATTCACTGCTCATGTTTGTAAACCAAATTTTTTGTTTGTTTTGAAGACTATTATGATTTCTGATGCCAACTTAAAATGAAGTGCACTGTCAAATATGGTTTACTTGGCTGCTGTAAGCCCTTGTTAAGCAGCTCTACCCTTATCCACTCCAGCTGTAACAGTCAGAAGGGGCTTGGATGTCTCTTTATAAAAGATAACAAAGCCTTTCTGTGTTTACCTGCTGTGTGGCTGCCCAAATCATCATGGTGCTGCAGCCTGAGATTCCCAGTCACCTCTCATGAATATCAAGCTCTGGCATGGCTGCTAATTCCCTGAGGAGTGGAGGGGAGCCCACTTGATGCCCTTGTTCAAAGTGCTGAAAGTTTTGTCTCCATGTCTGGTAAATGAGTGCAAAGAACCCCAGGTCACAGAATCATTGAATTACAGAATGGTTTGGGTTGGAAGGAACCTTGAAGATTACCCAGTTCCAACCCTCTGCCATGGGCAGTGACACCTTCCTCTAGACCAGGCTGATCAGAGCCCCATCCAACATGGCCTTGAAATGTTCACTGAATCCCAGTCAAAAACTTAGTACTCTCTAGCTCCAAGTTTTGCTGGAAATGGTGCTGTACCTTTTCTCATGCTGAGACTTTGGTGGCTGAATGGAAGGATCCAGGATTATTTAAGAGACTGGGCTAAGACTCAGAAAACTAGGATTCCTGACTCTGACACATCGCCCAGGCAGATCATGTTCCACAAGACTTTGTTTCCCTTCACTGCCTGAGCTATCAAAGGATGAAAAGGGATAACCGAAAGAGGCTGGTTGGGACCCTAGAAGAAAATACTTGGTCTGATATTATATTTCAAAAGAAGGAATTTAGGGAGACTATCTTCTTTTATCAGTCTGAATATGACAAAACCTGTAGAGTTCTCTCTGTTCTACCAGTATATATTTCCTGTTGTTACAGAGAGCTGTCTGGGTAAAGGATTGAACTGCAGAGATGATTCAGAGTGTAGTGTGCCATTTTTTAGCTGGTAATGTATTATTCAGTCCATTTATGTAAAGATAAATTAGCTATGTTCACTGAAGTTGAAATTCTATTTTCTTCCAATGAACTGGACATGTAAAGCTAGTCAATCATAATAAATTATTTAGCAGGAAATCTAGCTTGTGTTCCCCTTCATCACTGGAGATGAGTGCATTGTGAGGCCTAATCTAAATTTTAGACAGTGTTCTCAAAAACAGTGGGTTTTCATGTACCCTTTACCATGATCATTCAAAGTATTTCAAAATGCCTTTTCTTTTTCTTTTCCTTTTGCTTTTGTTTTGCCTTGACAATAGTTTCAGCTTTAATCTTATGAGAAGCCACATGCTCTTTCAGAAAAATACTGACTACTGATTGGGAAAATTAAAGTAAACTTGAAAAAAATTCATTAAATTGGTTATGATCTTGGGAGTATATGAATTAAGGTATCTGAAAGATAATTCATCATGAGATGAAAATGAGTAGGTCCTGTTAGGAGTCCTTGTACTCCTTCTTTTATCCATAATAGGCATGATTTCTTATGTAGAACTTAGCAAATTGGTCCTGGGACCAATCAGCTTCTCAGATAGGTGGAGAATGACTATTTATAGTCCTACCCAGAGGAACTAATCTGTCTCTTCTTCTCTTCAACTGCTTAACCTCCCTCTCTTCTTTCCTAGGTAAAGAATTTCTCAGAATGGAGGAGTTTTCTTTGAAAGGTCAAGGCAACAGTCAGTGATGTTGATTGACATGCAAAATCTAAAGACATTATGTGAACAAATAGCAGTGCAGTCAGAGGGGAACTTCCAAAAGACTCTTCCTCTTTGTTGCTTTTAATTTGCAGCAAATTGTGAGCAAACATAAAGGTGAGAGGAAATCACTTGAAATTCTCCCATCCATGTTTTTCCAGCTCATGGTGTCTGTCACTGTTTGTTGCACAGTGCAAATGAAAATAGGTGAAACTGCCAAATCCCTCCATTTTCATCTGTTTTGTTTCTTCTTTTAAAGATCATACTGATCTCAAAGCACATGAACAAAGTGTCATCAGGTGGTTCAAAAATTTGGAAAGGAATTTGAGGGTAAACTGTAAAATAAAGCTTGGTTTTAGTACAGTGCCACGGGAAAATACTGCATTTCAAGTTTCAGTAACCTCTTTTCCGTCCTTGTGCACCTACTTTAGGGGGTTTTGGGAGGGTTTTTGTGGTGTTTTTCACAAGAAAAATGTAGCTTTATCAAGCAGGTCAGACTGCTGATTTGGTAAAAAGTTCTGAGGTCCACACTCCAACATAATTTTAACATCACCAGGCTTCACTCCTGTGTTAAATCATGCGCTGTGCCTTACACCTCTACAGCTACTAAAGCAGTCAAAAGCTCAGGCAGGTGAGCAAATCCATCAGCTGAGTTTACTCATTCATTTCACAGCAGTCCCCAAACTGGAACCGAACACATGCAACATTTCACTGCACTCCTCAGTCAGGAGTCTGCTAACTCTCCCCTTTGGGAGCACTTTGTGTCCACAATCAGCTCACCCTTATCCATTTACCTTGATGCTTTTGAGGTCAATCGCGGGTTCTTTGGGTTTGGCTGGTGCGGGTGCTGGTGCTGGTGCAGGCGCTGGTGCTGCAGCTGCTGCTGGTTTCTTTACATCCTTCTTTGGTGCCATTTGCTGTTGCTTAAACTGGAAAGTAAAGGTGCTCTAAAGAAAAATCTTTAAAAAAACCCCCACCAAATAAAAAAAACCCTTAGAAGTGATCCTGGGAAAGGAGCAGTCGTCAGAATGAGCTACAGCCTGTGCCCTGGAGGTGGACCCGATGTGCTAAACACTCTAAGGGCATATATATATTTCACTTAGTGCCTCATAGAGTCCTGACACATGCAGCTGGATTGGACAGCTTGATGATCAAGGGGGATGTCATTCCAGCTTGAGCTATAAATGGAATATAAGAATTCAGGGCTTCATAGGATCAGGGGACTTCGGTGGCTTTTTTCTCCCTTTTTAAAAGCCTGAACCACCTCCCATATCTTTTTTTATGCATGCAAAGAAGAGGGAAAGCCTGGTTTCAGATCTACTGTTGACATTCACATATGGATTGAACAGTTCTTTTTCTCATCAAAATTTCAGTTCTGGTTAAGTAATAAATCTTTTTCTTTTCTTCCCTCCCCTTTACCCACCATGCCTGTATAGCACTCCAGGAGGATTTAGTTTCAAGTAGGAATTTTGACTTGCATGGTTGGGAAGATCATAATTTTCCAACCTCATTTGCATCTCTCCCTACAGCCCCTCACTCCTCCTCTGCTTCCTTCTTTTTCAAGGAAGTGTTGATCAAGCAAAGGCTCTGGGTGTTTAAAAATAAAGCAGACAAATATGGAAAACACCGCAGTACCTTCAGCCAAGGCATGTCTCCCTAATGTGACCCTGAGTGTCTTTCAGCAGTTCTTACTATTCCTTTCCATCATGTTAAGATGTGTTTAAATTTCAAAATTGTTCCCTTTAATCTTTTTCTTTGAACTTTTTCTTCTTCTGGGGATAAGTTGTGCCCTACTAGAATGGAGATCAGCTGAATTTTGTCTTCCTGCATGAAAGGTTTCCTTTTGTAATGTATTTATTAATGGGAACTGGCCATGAGGCCAAGAAGGCATTTGTGGTCTGTTTTCACCTTGTTTGCGGCTCATCTTGTGTCCTTTGTCTATCTTTCCATCCCTCAGTCTCCTGATGAACCTCCCTACTACCCATACTCTCCAGGAGACACAACTTTCAGAAGATGGCTTTTCTGTTTTCAGTAGACTTTTTCCAGCACAGCAAAACAGCTTCCAACTCTTTCAAACCTGATGGTTCTCTGGGGTTCACAAATGAGATTTTCTGCAGAAAAATCCAGGAGTTCTGCTTGTTCCTTCCTTCTCCAGCAATCCCTCTCCCATTTACTCTCTAGACTCCTGAAGTTCTGTGCTAGTAAGTGTAAGGCTTTTGATGGGGCCCTTGTTTCTGTCTTATGAACTATACTATGGAATATTTTGTAATTAGAAATTAAAAGCCTGAAGCCTGGACAGACACTTTGCATCCAAAGTCTGGCAGGATATCCAAGCATGTCCATTTTAGATTAATGTGTTTTAAGGAAGGTAAACTTCTGAAAAAAATGGACACCAAGAAAAGGGATGGAGAGTGGCTAAAAGTGTATTTTCATGTAAGAAATGAAAAGACCCCCAAGCTCAGGGCTCTTCTTTGCTACAGCCCATGACCTTGAGTAAGAGACTTCTTGGAAGTTGAGTCATCCCTTTTGAATTAATAGACCTACAGTGATGGATATAATTTGAAGCCTTAGCTCAGTCTCTGCTTTAGGGAACACAGACCAGAAGAGATTTAATTTCCTATTTCTCTACCTTTAGGACAAAGCCTATGATGTATGAGCTCTGCTGGCTGCCTCCAAGGTGCTTTATGGAGGGATCCCTGCTCTGCTAGTCTTTTTCAGAAGATGGTATCATGGACTCTTCTGCACTGCTGCAGGTCAGCAGTGTGCACTGTTATTCCTGATGGGCCTGATGGGGATATGTCCAGTGATGCTGGTGTTTTACATTGCACAAACGAAACTTCAGTGAAATCTACCAGTGGAATGAATCCTGGAGGTGTAACTTGGGTAGAAATAGTCTAAAACAATTTTTATGCATTGCTACACCTATGAGAACTTTAATTGCAGGAGAGAACCAGTGATGATCTAATAATTCCTATGGTCACCTGAGATTTGCACGGAAATAAGCCTGAAAGCCACCATCAAATGTATTTTTGAGAGCAAGACAGGTTTGCTGAATTGAAGGATGAACTTTATGCTGTATCTGTGTAATGTGGTGTGTCTGAATGCAGATGTGTCTGGGTGTAATTCATTCTGCCAGAAAAGGAGGTTTTGTGAGGTGCTGACCCAAAATAATTGTATATTGATCAGATGAGAAGATAAAACAGGTGCAGAGGAGGAGGAGGAGGATGACAAGTCCTTATTTCAATTGCTGGATTAAGGATTTGGATCCAGTATGTTTTCTGGTCTTGAGATAGAACACTATGGATTTATCTGCCTGGTAAGTTTGGATGTGTCCTAAGGCATCTCTGGGAGCACATCAGGTCTGTCCCTAAAGCTTGAGGTTGTTCCAGGTGATGCAGAGATGTGTCCCTGTGGCATGAAACTGTGTCAGAAGGTTTAGGTTGTGTAATAGAAAAGTTTCTTCACCCAGAGAGTGACTGGGTACTGGGACAGGCTCCCCAGGGAAGTGGTCATGGCATCAAGCCTGACAGAGTTCAAGAAGTACTTGGACAACACTCTTATGCACATGGTGGGATTCCTGAGGCTGTCCTGTGCAGGGCCATGAGCTGGACTCAGTGATCAGTGGGTCCCTTCCCACTCAGGGATTTTAGGATTTTATGATCTTGCATGGGACCTGCTGTCTGCAGGTCTCTGGTGGTGTCGTGTCATCTCACCCTGGGCTGCACAGCTGATCCAGAGGCTGCAGCGCAAAAGCTCCTCTTCCACTTTTAGCAGCCACTTCATGCAAGCAGGAATACTAGAGCAAACCCCTCTCCCTCATGCTTGCTGGGACTTGCCAATATCCACTTCTAAGGGATAGTAGCAGCAGCTGGGGATCGGAATTCACTGGCATCTGCCTTGTTGGGTGCACAGCTCCTGGGCAGTGCATGGATGCTCTTCTCCTCCATGTTGAGGGGAGGCATAACGAACAGTGATGTAGCTTCAGATTTCTCAAGGCCCCAGAAAATCCAGTAGGGAGAAACATGTTGGTTAGAAGCCATGCCATATTAGCCCTGCTTCTCACCAACACGGGAGGCAGCTTGCTTGGGGCTTGCCTGGTTTTTACCAGTTTAATTGCTGAGGATGTGGTTCTGGCCAATGCAAAACTTCTATGCATTTTGGCTAGATTTAGTTGATTTAACATGAGAAGTGTGTTTTCCATCCAGAGCATTGGCGTGATTCATTCTGGCACTTCTAAAGTGGAACATGTTCCCTTTTTCAGGCTAAAGTCACAGAGAGGTGTTATTGATTGCAGCACCAGAATGGAAGTGGGAGTTCCTGTGCTGGGATGCATTCCCTGTGTGTTTGCTCTGAAGTTCTCCGCTTTTCTGGCCCACTTTTAAAAGGAGGGCTCTGTCTTGGTTTTCCTGTAGTCCAGGGAGGCAGACCCCTCTCCAGGAGAAGGGAGGTGATGGTTTAAATACATTCAGTGAAGTAAAAGTCAAGATCTTCCATATTTCGAGGGACTGCAAGGCCATTAGCTGTTGGATTAAGGAATGAGTGCTGCTGCTTCTGCTCTGTTTCACAATGAATTCCCTTTTAGACTTTTGCCTTCTGTTGTCTAAAATGCCTGAAAATGCAATTAACTTCCCTTTTGTTTTTTGAAATTGTTGGTGAGGTTATGGCAGGATGCCAGATCAAGCACCAGGGGAAGTGTTGATCACTTGAAAGGCTCCAGTGGGAGATTGCTTTCAGGCAAGGTGTGAGAATACAGACTACTTACAAACACCTAAGTGTAGTCAGCTTATTCCAATCTCTTCTTGGAGTGTTTAGAAGAAATGTACCCCATGCACCCTTAATCTGCTATAATTTCAGCTGTCTAGTGTGTTTTTTCTTTCCTGTGATCCCCTCCAATCTGACACCTGCTGCTGTTAAATATTTGCTGTTTTCCTCTTCTGAAGTTTGGGTGGCTGCAATGTCAGCAGGAAAAATTGCAAGTGTACACGTACCATTTGGCAAGCAGTGATCTCTGAGAAAGATTGCAGTGGTCTGAAACAACCACCTACTTGATTCAGTCCATGAGTGGGAAGTGCTCCTGTTATCCAAAGTTACAAGAAGTACAGGGAAATTCATGGAGAAGTGTTTTGAAAGCAAACAAGGGAGGTTCAGTGAAATTTAAAACTAATCCATGGGAATGATGGGGTTTTTCCCAGCACCAGATTAATTGTGCACCTTGTTGCAGATTTGGAAGGAATATATAACACATTTTGTTGTGCTTCAGCAGTTCTTGAATTGATAGAGACTGAGTGCATTTTTCTACATCAAGATGCTGCATAGATCCTTGTGTTTTCTTAAATGGGTAATTTTGGCCATAAAAGAGAGAGACTGCTGGTCCAGTTTGATTCTTGCATGTTTTACCCCAGGCTTTAAATAAGAAGCCCAGGATCCACTGCCAGCAAACTTTCAAGATCTCAGCTTCAGCTGTAATGCTGACTGTGTGCAACAGGGTGCCTAATTAATCTGCTAATGATTTTACTTTTTCAGTGCTCACAACATGTAAGCCACTTTCAACAAAAAGCAAAGTCTTTTGCTATCCAAGATGCAGCTGCAGAACACCCTGATAAGCTGTAGAAACTTGTGTAGAAGAGAGTCAAGCCCAATAAACATCCAGATCAGCATGTTTTAGAGGCCTTGGTCTGAGGAGGGTGCCCTGTCCTCAGGAAGGTGGTTTGGGAGCAGGTCACAGCACGGGAGGAGGTGTCTGTGCAGGATTGTCACCAGCAGACAGTCAGAGACTTGCAGGTGGTGGGAAATAGGAAAATGATGGATGAACACTAGGGACGGCTTTATATAATGGCACAAAGGTTGGATTTTATGCAAAAGTGAAGGGCTCTGTTGGCTCAAGGGAGGAGATGGCTGTGGTTTGGAGGGAGGATTCACCTCTTGGCTCCTTCAAGTGCTGCATAAGGCGTTGGCAGCCTGAATGCAACCAGGGGCATGTAGAAGTCACAGGGCAGTGTAGGCTGAAGTCAAACCTTGCTGAAGGAGCAGGCAGAGAAATGAGTATCTAAAGAAGGGGAAGGAAGGCACCAACTGGAGTGCCACATATAGCCTGTGGCTGACTTAGCACTTGTGCCATGTTGCCCTCCTCCTCAAGGTTTTCTAATTCTGTCCCAGATGATGTCAGTGTCCCCTAGCAACTGGCAGCAGCACATACAAGGCATTCCTCAGAGAGCCTGTAAGCATCTTTGCCACCTCCAGCCTTTCCCCAGGAGGACTGACTGCAGGGGGAACAGCTTTCTGAAGGTGTGCCTGCTTCTCAGCCTTGCTGGATGACTTGGGGGCTGCCTTCAGCTCGCATTCAGGCAGCTCACCTTCCCCATGCCATCATTCGCTCAGGAAGAAAGTGTAACCCAAGTACTCTTTGCAGTTTGCTTTCCACTGTACTGTAAAGCTTTTGGTCATTTTCTTGGCATCTCAGGTTCCTTGGTGTGAGCACCAGTTTATAGATCACTGAGAAATCAGGCTCTGAAATGCAAGTGCTTGGGTAAATGTAACAACGATATGCCTAAGCAGGGCTGCAGATGAGGCGGACTGTGTGTATCAAATCCCACCGGGCAGGACTCTACCAAGTAGCTGGGAGGCCTGGAGGGATACTATGGAGTTTTAAACGTAAACGTTAGATACTGGGTAAGATGTTAAACTCCGTATGCTCTCTCACACTGAATATGATGAAATCCCCTTGGTGCTGCTGTGGGCAATTGGGATGCCAGTGTTTTCAGGCACTGAAAACACCTGTTTGTGAGCTGAAGATTCCCTGCTTTTCCCTTCATCTCTTTTCCCTGGAGCATGCAGCAGATGAGTTAAATTATTGCCCATTTAAAAGAAATTGTGTCTTTCTTGGGTCCTATTTTAATCTACTAGGAGATGGAGTGACTTCAGGCTTGGAAAGGGCAGTGAAGTATAGTTGAATATATGGCCCAGAGTCCCCACATACCTGCATTGCCTGGAAGGTTTCATTGTGACTTATGGGGCATTAACCTCTTTCCCTTTTTTTTTTTTTCTTGCTGATTTCTGTTAGGGATCATCTAGGGATCATCTCTCAAAACTTAAAGGTCCTATCTGTTTTTAGGAAATCTGGTAGTGTCACAATCTAAGCATCTTTTTTTTTAGCCATCAATAAGGCTTCTCAATGACCGGACGTATGGATAGCTTTCAAGACCTGGAGCTTAGAGATGTGAGCATCACTCTGAGATCATATGTTCCCTGTCCTTGTTGCTGAAATTTTGTCTCTGCCAAGCATACAATCTGCATTTGCTAAATGCCCAGACACTCCAAAATGTGTTTGATACACCAGAACACGTTGTTTTCTAATTGCATGCATGAGTCTTGCTCGTTAGAATTCAAGTGGTATGTGGCTCATTCATATGCAAACCTTGAGACAACTCAGCAAGAATGGAACTGTAGGAACCAAAATTTTTCAGCTATTTCTGTGCCTAGCAGTATTTTGCATTTATGGAATCTATACAGGTTTCAGATAATACTTGTGCATTTTGAATCATATCCATGAAGATGATGTTCTTTGGGGAGAGGGGGCTGTAACTACATTATCATATAATTAATCATATTATACATATCTCAGAAAACTGTTTTAAGCATGCAAATAGCATTGTCAAGGCTCATAGATAAGGCCCTGATAGAGATCCACACAAATATCTAGAATATAATCTGTACTGTGGCATCTGAGATGACACAAATGAACATAAAGCATTTGATGAGCTCCTCCTTTATCATGAATCACTATGACAATATTTCTGAGCATCCTGTGTAAAATGTGTCTGCATGCAGAGAATTGACATGGAAAGGTGGAGTTAATGTTTTGCATTGGAGGTTTGGAGGTTTTGGAGACTATTGTGTCTGTTCGCAGTATTCCTTGTGGCACTCCAGCTGTAGCATCCCTTTATAATTGATGTTGTGCCTTTGGTCCAGTCTCCCAGCTAACCCAGCTCAGTGCTGTCTGTGGACTTGCATTCTTCCATAGAGTAAACAGGTGTTTCCTGGTGGCACTGTGTTCTTTCATCCCAGCAGGATTTTCATTTCCAATGCCCAACCCATGGCTGAAGAGGTGTACTCCATGCAGCAGGCAAAGGAGGCTGCAGACAGGGCCTGGCGTTTTCCTTGCATTTCTCCAGCCAGTCATGGGTAAAGAGCCTCCTCTTAGAAATGTCATAAGACAATGATGTGGGTCCCTTAATGCTTTTAGTGGGAGAGGGGAGACTCAGCAACCAGTCATGCTACAGTCCAAGGGGAGAGAGCACACAGTGAGCTTCCACCTGCTTCTTACAGAAGGTAGGAAGGTCTCACTGTAGCCTGCAATACACTGGATAAACCTGGACAAGCTGTTTAAAACTGGCTGTGATGGAGCTTGGCCTTCTGTGCTATGCTTGTAACATCTCTGGGTGTGATAGCAAACCTCGGTGAAGCACTGCAAAATCTTCCCTTGAAGCTGCTCATGGGTGCAAGCCTGTTTTTTGGGGAGCAGTGATGTAGACAAAAGAAAAGTCTCTCCTCCAGGGTCTGTCAAGTAGCTATGCTGGCTTTAAATAGACCTCTGCTGCTGCACCCCTTATTTAGCTGTAGGGAGGCAAGTGGCATGGTGGTGCTCAAGATGTCACTTTGCTTCTTATGTGACCTATGAGATCAGAGGTTGTTAACAGAAGATACACAGTGACTCTCACAAAAGGTGCTGCTGGATCCAGGAACTGGAGATCGTATGGGGTTGGGCAAGATATCAGAGCACAAGGGCTGAAGGACCTGCTGGAGGGGGGTGTCCCTATGAGCAGCCTAGAAAGCTTTGTGTGCCTGGTGTTTGGCAGCCAGAGCAAGCTGCCTCTGCCTTCACCTGCAGCAATTGCCACTATTACATTTAAAGTTGTAATTTCATATAAGATGTATAATGTGATCAGGTGTTTGGTCTCAGGGAGTGTAATACGAGCAAGGCTTCAATTTCAGCCCCCCGCTGCTTGAATAGCTTTTCTCCTGCTTGTTAAACCTCTGTCAGAGTCAGCTGCTTTGCAACGTGAGATGCTTCAGAGTTGCCAGTGGGAGGCTGATGACATGCTTTAGACGACCGTGACTCCTAAAGGTAGTTCAGAAATGCCTGTTACTTTTATTAAATATTTTTGTGCCAAATTCATCATCCCAAGCAACATTGTTAAGCTTATAGAACTGCAACAATAGACTATGGGCTGCTCTGGGTGTACATGCAGGTGTGATTTTTAGCCCTTTTTACTTAAAAGGTTATTTCTACCTTTCTCCTTGAGAACTGTTAGATCCTAGTAGTAGGAACAGGAAGTACAGCCGGACAGTGCCAGAGCTGATTTGGATGCATGTTTGTGGCAAGGACACTTTAAATGACAGTGGTACATACAATGGAAGAAGTCTTCACTTCTGCAGTTCTGGAGGCCCTGTAATAGGTGGGAGATTGGATCCTGAAAGGTGATGCTGCTATGCAAGAGCTCCCTGACACAAACCCCAACCTCATGACTTCTTTTAATTAGTTGTGCTGCAGTGAACACAAGCCAGTGCTTCTCCTTCCGAACCTGTTGTGAAATCATTTTGTATGTGTTCTGATTTCCCTTTTGAATATTACATACAGGTAATGACTGATGAAGATGTTTCAATAATTCTTATTGTGCTTAAGTGAATTGGCAAGGACAAAGGAGATTGCTTAGATTTAAATACCAAGTTTTTTGGGACTTAGAATTTGTATAGCGGTTATAAAAAGATACCATCTCCCAATTTCAATGCTGTTCCCTGCAATGGGTGTGCAGGTTTCTTATTATAGTAAAACCATATTGAGATATCTGGGGAATGTAAGAATCAAAGCATCTGGAAACGTGGCCATGGCTATCCAACCTTTCCCTTGTTGGATGTGTCTTCCAAAGGATGGGAAGTGATGTAATGTTAGCAGCCTCCTGACAGTGCCTCTCTTCTCCCTCTTTGTGTGTTGAATGTCAGTTTAGCACAGCCTTTCTAGGGTGGCTTGGAGAGGGAGGCTGATCTACATTCAGTAATGACATAAAAACCAGCCTGTGAGGTGTGAGGCTGGAATGTCATATTTATGCCTGCTGTTGCTGGAGTTGGAGATATCTGTCTCCCATTTGCGGTTTTTATGATCTGCAAACAATTGATACTCTGTCTCTTTTAAAATTAGATGGGGCTTTAGAGTATCACTGTAGTCCCTGCCATTTTCTGTTTTCATCACTTTTTTTTTTTTTTTATATTGTTTTGTTTGGGTTTTATTTTTTTTTGTTCATTTGATTGGTTGGTTGGTTTGGGTTTTTTTGGGTTGGTTTGGTTTCTTTTTTTAAATTCTCACAGTTCCCTTTTGTTGCAATTATGGAGGCAGAGTTTCTATCTCCCCTTCTGAAAGGTGCAATTTCCACAAAGATTTTGTGTAGTGCTTTTATCGTTTTAGCAGTAATTAAAGACCTGTAATCAACGGTCTGCTGTGGGTTGTAACACTTAATACTAGCATGCTAATAGTCCTGGGTAGCACACTTTTTTCTCTGAGAGTTGGAAATGCTGAAAAGCACCTTGCTCCTGCTCCAAGCACGTATGACTTATCAGATCTGCTTTCTTCACAGTGGAGGTAAAACCCGAAATTCCCCAATTCCTAATTAACTTTACAAGTGTGTCTTGTCCCACAGTCCTGTCTTTTCAAAGGGGAGAAGAAAGCTGAGACCATAAGCATGGTTGTGAGCCCATGCTCTTGTGGTCTGTTTGCCTGCTGGGAGGAGAGGAGTGCTGTATTTGTTGCAGCTGCAGCTCAAGATTAGCCAGCTGAAGAAAACAGTCCAGCAGAAAGTGGCAGCTCTTGGGATAAGATGACATCTGCTGTGAGGAACATGTTGTTGGCAGCTTCAGTGGCTGAGGGTTGTTCTTCCCTCTGATACAGACCTGCTTTCCCTGTCAGCCTTTGCTCAGTAATGAGGATGGTAATTGTTATTTATTGACCAAGGATTTCAGTAGTCACGAGTGATTTTCAGAGGCCAGTCTTGGATTTTCAGAAAATGATGAACACTCTCAAAACCAAAACAAACCACCCCATGGCCTCCTGTCATGGATTTTTAAGCTGAACATCCTCCAAATCAAGGTATCTCAATTCACTTAATTTTGAAAATCAATTTCTACAGATGGGTTTCTAAAGAGCAACTCATAGCTAAATCTGCTTCTAATGATGTCTCTGGGGCCACAAGAATGTCCAGTACACTGTATGTGTGTTGTATGGTTAGGGTTTAAATTAAGGAGAAAAAGATCCTAGTGGGAAACAGTGGTATGGGGAGAATACAAGCAAAGGCACAAATACAGCCAGGCAGTCTGGCAGGTGGGTTCAAGGGATAGGGAGAGCTAGGAAAATATTTACAAGCAGAATCTTAGTACCCTGCAAATTGAAGTGGTATCACCTGCAAATGCCTGGGTGCTGAATTGATGGGAACAGTTAAACAAGGGTCTGGCACACCTTTCCATTCTGAGTTCTGGTAGCAGGATAAGTCTGCACAGGGGCCACATCACGGGGCCTGAGTCCCCATCCTAGTGCTGTTATGAGGCAAAGTGCTCAACCCCTTTGCAAAACAAAGATATGGGGAATTTTATTACTTCCTGTTCACTTTAGGAAGATCACAGTCCAGTTTGGTTTCCAGCTCCCTGTTTCAGGCTTAGAGAAGACTCGTAGTATTGTTATAGGCGTTGAAGCGATGAGTGATATCAGCAATTAATTTTATTTATTTATATATTAAAAAAGTATTAAGTAATTTATTAAAATTAAAAAATGAGTGAATTTTATTTGAAAAAGCAATGAGTGATTTCAGCCCAGTAATTTCAGCTTTTTCAACCCACACCTCAGTGGTATCAGCTCTGAGTGAAGGTAGCCCAAGAGGCAACAGCAGATTGCTGGGTGGTTTTGGAGAGACTAAGCCCTACCGAAACTTGCACTGGATCTGAGCCAGAGCCCAGTTTTTATTCACTTTTGGCTGCGTAAGCCACGCCCCTTTGCTCATGCTCTATTTGCAATGGTTATGTAAGCTTTGCTCCTTTGCGCAGACTCTGTTTGGGCTCAGGTACTGCGAAATGTCCTGTGTTGTGTAAGACCTGGGGATTGCGCAATCACCGTCCATGCGGTGCACAGCCCAGCATTGTCAGGGTGTCCCAGGACGGCGGTGATCCCGCTTCTGAGGCGGCTGCGGCGGGTGCTGGAGGCTTTTTCCAGAAGCGGAGAGATGCAGCGTCCGTCTCTGCGATGCTGGGTCGCTGCTAGCAGCGGCGAAGCTGTTCTTCCAAGGCGACCGTGGGCAGAGGGAAGCGCAGCAGCGGCGGCTAGGACGCTTCTGCAGTGTCGGCCCACACCGGACACTGGACTGGCTCAGGCGCACTCCTGCCCCGGCAGGGGTAGCCAAGGTTCGCTGGCAGAATCAAGGAAGCCGGCAAGCTGCAGCTTGGAACTCAGGATGGCCGTGGTGGGGCTTGGGGAGAGTGGGGGGGACTTCAGGTAGCGCCGGTCCCGATGTGGGGACGGACAGTCGGGGCCGGGAGTGGTGCGGGTTCGGGGAAGAAACGGCGGGCTTGGGGGGGGTAGCATGGAGGGGGGAGGGGAGCATGGCCATGCCAAAAAACCGGTTTTACTGGAACCCCTGTGGGCTTTGCCGGGAGCTCTGCCAACCATGAGGAGGAGGGGGAGGGGGTGCCGCCCCAGTCCTGTGTTGCACGGGCTTGGGGAAGGGTCGTGCAGCACTGCGCAGCTGGCGCCAGGGTACAGGGGGGAAGGAGGGGGCTGGTCCGGGCACCAGCCGGGAAGCAGGCGTAGGACACGGCAGGGGGAGGGGAGGCGAACACGCGGTCCAGGCACTGGAAGGGGGAAGGGGGGGCCATGAGAGAGGGAGGGTACCTGAGAGTTTAATCAAATAAAAATAATAAAAATACTTATTTGGTTTGATTTTTGGCAAATTATAAATTCATCTATAACAGTATGCCTTTCATTAACATGCATTTGCTCCCACCTTTTGTCTGTTCCTGAAGGATGGTACTTTTCACCTTCCCCTGGACACTGCAAACTGCCAATTGGATTTTTCCCTCTGTGTCGTCTTTCAGCCCTAAACTTGTGCCTATGCAAGACTCCCGGCCCTATGTCATATCTAAAGGTTATGTCCAGTGATTTAGCTGGAGCTTAAGAAAATGTGCCCATCAGCTATGGGGCTCTTGGGGTGCCTGTCCTGCTGATGGCCAAGAGATCTCTGCTGTTTTTAATAGCTCTCTGACAGCCTTAGACAGTCAATGTGGTACACTTCATTATTACTCAGTTTCCACACAGGCAAATGATCTTTGCAGAAGTTAAGTAAAATTACGAGATCTTTTTAAGGAGTCTGCAACAGTTTCCTTGCTGGTGGGCTGTGCACTCCTCGAGGTTCATACAGCGTGGGCTTGCATGGCAGCAAAGGACAGTTCTGATCCACATCCTAACTAATAATACTCCAGCTCAGCCAAGTTTCCTGTGATCTGCCTTCACACAGCACATCTCCTGCAAGCTTCCAGGGATAGGCGTTTCTGTCTGTTGTCTGGGAGCAGTGAGGCTGTCTGCCCAGCTTTGCCCCTCTAGCTGAGCTGGCAGGCCTGGCCAGAGGCAGGGAAAGGTGCGTTTTGCAATGGCAAAAGGGCTGGCAGCTGTCTGTGAGATGTGGGATGCTGCCTTCTTCCTGATGGCTGCTAATCCAGCCGAGGCTCATCTCGTTGCCAGGGTAGTACTTCCTGACTGTGAAGTACAGGGAATAATCAATGTCAGAGAATAATAATAACAGGCTAATCAGAAGGAGGAATGATTCAGATGCTCCTTCATCTGGGAAATGAAGCACTTCTGTTAAGGCCTTTCCCCTCTCATATTCTCTCACAAGACTTGTAAGGCATAATGTTGGAGCCATAGTATTAACTTTGCATTGCTTTCAGTTCTATATTCATACATTTGGTTTTTAAGGTACTGATTTCTTCTTTTGCAGCTTTTGAGCATTTTGAAAGTGCTGTAAAAATGTTACTATTTGCAGTGTGACAAGTGCAAAAGAAGCATCTTCAGATTTCCAGCTCTAACTGGGGTCCCTCTGTGATGTGCCACATCAAGAGATAATGAGAAATTCTATCTCAGAGATGCCGGAAAATGAGAAAAAGAAATGGAAGAAAATGGTAGTAGAGAGCAGCCAAATGACTTGTTGGAAAAGCCCCAGCTTGGCAGTTGCAGAGGGAGATTTGTCTGCTGAGTCACAGTCAAGGCAAGGTAAGTCCACTGGAATAAGCTGTCTCATCTGGGTGGCTTTCAAAGAACCTCCAGCCCCATTCTCCAAGTTTCATTCATTTGGATGAAATTACGATGTTTAGAGAATTATCAGGGTATTAGGTAGAGATGTTGTAGGGTTGAGTCAAACCCTTTGGTCTCAAGTAGATGGTAGCTTTTTCCCAGTTCCTAGTGGAGCCCTCAAAGCTGCCTTCAAAAATGATGTGGTAGTACTGATCTGAGCTGATCAGAAGAGACCATGGGAACACACATGGAAATATCTGGATGGGACTTTGAGAAACCTGGTCTAGTGGAAGGTGTCATTGCCCATGGCAGGAGGTTGAAACAAGATGATTAAGGTTCCTTCCAACCCAAAACATACTCTGATCTCCCACTCAGCTCAGAAGTGGTGGCAGGATGGCACATGAGACTTCCTTCATCTGAAATTATTGAAGGGCTCATCTCTGCATGGGCACAGCATGAACCATTTACAGTCAGAAATACGTTGAAGTTTGTAATACAGTGGGATTTTTTTGTTCCAAATGGTGCAATTAATTGAGGAATTTACCTCTCATTTTATCTAAGGAAGATCCAAGCTGCGTGTGTATCAAAGAGTTTTGTTCAGGTGTATCTAATCCATTTGCTAACAGAATAGTTTGGCTGCAATTTCCATGCGCTAAGTAACATCATTCACTCTTGGCCTGGTTTCCTAAGAAGGTAACACTTAAGGATTTGCCTTATGTTATAGCTTGGTATCTCATTGGAATTCCTCCCTAAAGGCTTGGAGCCAATGCCCTAAACCTCGGTAAAGATGGTTAACAAAAGAACCAATGCATATGCATATCCTGACATAAAGACTCAGATCAAAGGCCTGTTCTGTTCTACCAGCCTGAGAGAGGGGAGGGGAGGGGGAAAGACAGCTCGGCGGAGGGGAGTCCCTGGGGGCGGGTTTCTGCATTTTTTTTTTCTGCGCAGGTCAAGAGCTCAGCTCTCGGCGGAGTTAGGGAGGCCGGGGGCCACACTCCGATCCCGGCATCACTGGATACTGGACTGTGGTTTTCTTTTCCCCTCCACAACTTGACCGTTTTCATCTGTGAACGATCGTGAACACCCCGGCAGCTGCTGTGAGGAAAAAGAGGAGAGAGAGAGAGCCCTTGTTTCCTGCCCCTGTGGAGACAGGATTGCCGCTTTCTTTCTGATTCTCACGGGAGCTGACCTGGGAACTGCCTGCTATCACCCCTGAGGGAGAGCCCAGCCGGCCGGGCGCGACATTGCCAACTGCTGTCCGTAAATATAACTGCAACCCCAAGAGAGAAGCCAGTGGCTGAGGTGCGACATTGCCACCCGCTGTCCGTAGATATAATTGCATTCCCCTCCCCTTTTTTTTTTGGAGGGGGGGGTAGCCAAAAGACTTTGTTTGCCTTGTCATTTGGGGGTGGAGGGGTTTATTACAAACTGTTGTTGTTTGGTTCTTTCTGGAGATATATATATATATTTGTATTGTGGTTAAGAACTGTTATCCTTTCATATATATATTTTTTTTCTAATTAAAGGTCTGTTTTCTAAATTTAAAGGAGAGGGATTGTTTCTTGGCCAACATAGATATCTTAGCTCTCCCCTTGAACTAAGACACCTTACTTATCCCTATTTCTGTATTCTCCCAGTGATGTTTTTCACTCTTTCTGATCATTCCAGGAAAATTAGAAAGAAGGATGGAAGTGGAGAAAGGTGATCAGCTTCCTTAAAGGTTTTGTGAAAATTGCAGCTGGGGAGAGACCCAAATCAGACCCTCTTGCAATAACGCACTTCGCATACTTAAATCTTCAAGTAAGAAAAGCAGGGAAAGGATGTCAAACCATCTTTTTTTTTATTACAAAGAAAATCTATTTCCCCCTTGCTGACACCCCCTGTCTCAAATCAGGGGTATGGGCAGTAAGTGCTAATATCATTTTCCTGGGTTTTACAAGGCAGTAATTGCACACTTGAACGCATAGACTGTTCACCACAAGGCTAAATGGTTATTGGAGTAAATGAATGATATTATTGCTGCTGAAAGCCAGAAAAATGGATCTGTTTGCATTGTGAAGATAACAAGCAGGAAAGATAATGAAAGATGATTGTTCTGTTTTAAAAAGGGTCTGTGTCCTCCCAAAACCTGGACATGTTAGTACTCATTGGGGTTCCATACATCAGACTGTCTTCTCCGTATGCTTGTAAAGCATGAGGTCAGCCCTGCTGGAATGGGATATTTACCAGCTTTGGGTGGTAATAAACACCTTGGAGTTTATCCCCTGTGATGATGAACCACCAGGGGTTCCCAAACACTTCCACTGGCAACTTCCTGCTTCTGGTCCACAGCCCAGTTGTTTGCAGATGAATTTGTCAGGCTTGCAATTACTAAGCACTGCAGTCTGATGGGGGTTGGGGAGCCCAATTCTGGGAACTGCTGTGCTGTATCTTTTTGTGGTTTTTACTGAACTGCGACCCACTGTAGCTGTCACCCAGGTGGAGTTTATCCTCTTTCCCATTGTGATAAATGAGCTATGAATTCCCAACAAGGGTATCCCTAGAGGTAGGATTTGGCCTTTCCAAAGTTAGTGTTTTATGGTGATTCTCTTGAAGTGTCTTAAACCTTATCTTCTGAGATAGGTCTCTCTCTTATTTTTTTCAGCCACCTGTAAAAATCTATCATTTCCTTCCTGTCCCCTACTGGGAGTGTCAGGATGGAGGTGGAACACCTCAGTGACAGAGCAAAGTGTTCCAAAGCCCTTCTGGGAATAGGGGAAACTCCTGCAACTAAGGGGTCCTTAGTGTCTCCCCAATAAGGAAGCTGTTTGGCACTGCTGTGGTCTCCCCTTCAGGAGTGAGGAGTTAACCCTAAGGAGGGGTATCTATAATAAAACTCTGCCACGTGGTGGAAATATCAACACCTCCATCTGATTAGGGCCAACAGCTGTTATGTGAAACATTTGCTCCTGCCTTGTATGCAGCTGCATCCTACAGTGCAACTATTTGTGGGCCTGGCTCCAATGGGATTCGTGGAAGGCAAAATACTACGAGTGGATTTCATTACTGCCTGTGAACACACTGTAAATACTGCAGCAAATTGCAATGCATGCAAAATAAGCTTTTTGCAAGGGTTGCCTGACATGTAGCCTCCTAGCGAGAAATTTCCCAGCCATGAGGAGATGGAGTTAAATGTCTCCCCACAGTTCTGCTCTTTTTTTCCCTTCTTAAGGCTTTCAAGTTGTTTTTAGTGCCGCCCTGTGCCTTCTCCATGTCGGGCTGTCTTCCTCGCTGCAGAGGAAGCAGAGCAGTGTACTGTCATGCCCAGGCTATGAGGGTGGCCAGTCATTACAGGATCTATTGTACTTTTTGGCGAAATTTGCCCTCTTTCACCCTCTGGGGAAAGTGGAGGGGAGTGTAGGGCATCTGAGGGTGAAGGGTGGCTGCAAGCTGTCCTGTCCAGAACACAGGGCAGCAAAAACAAATAGCTTTTGTGCCTCTGAAGTTGAGTGATACATGAAAAAGAACTTAATATTCTCCTCTCCTTTCTGCTGGCAACTTTGGTCATCTAGATTATCCAAATATTGCCAGTGGGGTTGTTCTTAGGCTGTCCTAGGCTGTGCTCAAAAGCTTCCTCCCCATAAGGGGCAGGCAGGGCACAGGTTTCCTTGTGATAAGCTGGTTTTGCCTTCCTTCCACATTGTTTTGCCTTCCCCTTGCTGTGCTGCTGTAAACTCAATTTGTGAAATGATCCAGAGTACAAGCCACCACGCTTCTTCTCCCAGAGCAGCAGCATGGAGACAGAAACAAGCATGTGACTGAGGTGGGGAGAGAGGTAAAACAGAAGTGTCTTCAGGCAGCTCTGTTGCAGGAGGCAACAGCAGGGATCACCATGCTGAGGATGAAAGCTGGAGGGGGGAACACTTGAGAATTCAAAGCTTTGTGGGTGAGGCAGTAGCAGTCTCTGTCTCAAATCAGCAGCTCTATTGAGAACTGTTTTCTCCTGCTTTTCCCCAACAGCTTTTTTTTTTTTTTTGGGGGGGTGGGGAGAGTTTGATTCTGAAACAGAAAAAATCTGGCAGGATGCAAAGATGTGCAGGTCTTTTATGGGTCTCAGAGCACCCATGCATTGCAACCGCCTAGACAGGCAGACCTCTTCACGTTCATCCTCTGCTTTCAAAGGTCAATTGTGCCAATACTGGGGTGATGGCAATGCTCATCCCCAGACACCAGATGCCATGTTTGCAGTAGTGCCAGTATGGCCACTGGCACAGCAAGGCCCTCCTCTCTCTGGTCTTGTGGATCATCACCCAAGTCAAGCAATGTCACTGCTGTGGTAACAGCATCCCTGATCTTCACTCTAGAGCTGGGAAGGAGCTTTCTGAAGCCCAGTTGGTATGATGTGATACTCTGCAATCCTTGGCAAAGGCAGGGAGTGTAGGAGGAATGTAAATATTGCTTGTCCTAAAGGGACCGTGGTGTTGTATCTGTTTCTAACTCATGGTAAGAAGATGTTCAATGAGTGGCATTCTCAATATTGGAAAAGTTGCCCTTTTCCCCCAAAAAAACCCCAAAACAACCACAACCAAAGAAACCATCACCCCAAAAACCAAAATAACACAAATCTACCTGTCAGAGCTTGCTGGGATTCAACCAAGACTTGCTGTAAAGGTCAGGCACAAACAAGCTTATTAGCTAGCCTGAAATTTGAGTAATGGTTCATAGTTAAATAATTCCTCCTGACTCCTATATTCAGCTGTTGCAGAGAGGCAGGGTAAACTGCTGTAAATAAGCTTAATTCCATGGGCTTTATGCAGCTCCAGGTCTGGCCCATGTAAAGGATTTTTACCTTCTGCCAAGGTTATTGAGCTGTGCTTGTTGAGAGGCACAGCCATAGAGATGCTGCAGTATCTATTCACACCATGTATGACACTGAATTTGGAGTTTTAAGTCTGTGTTGGCCTGGGCTTACTTATCTGATTCCTGCTGTGTTTAGAGTGAGTTTGCATGCTAACATTGCACACTCACTGTGCACAGGGATCCCCTGGAAACCTGAAACAACCCATTGGCCTGAATGCCCCTGGCTCCCTGTGGTCCAGTTCCCTGCCTTTGTGCTCCTCTGTCCCCATGCATGGCCAAAACAAGGGAATCCCTGGAAATTCCCAAGGCTGCCCATTCGCAGGGTCAGGGAGACCAAGATCACTCTGGCCCTGTTGGCAAGGAAGACGTCACTAAAGTCCATCTGCAGTGGGTCATTTTTGTTGTACTCAGGCTTGGTTTTAGCCGACAGATGAACACCTCAGTGGTGAGCCTTGCCACCCTTACCCATGTGACCAGTTGGGTTTCCTTAATGATCTTGCCCTTTTGGGATGTCCTCAAGCTGTATAGCATTCAGGTAGCTCTGTTCTGTGTAGGAGACTTCAAGGAGCCAAGGACAGCCTGTGGGGATGGGGTTATCTGGCTGTCTAGTTCCTGGAAATTGGGAGCGGTTGGTGGAAAGACTTTGTGCAACATCTATAAAGCTAATGTGGGGAGGTGTGGTGTCTTCATCCAACATATGGAACGTTTCCTTGATAACGTGCCCATGTGGCTGTAAGACCATGATGAGTTGTCCTCCCCTGTAGGGACTTTGGATGGCTTCACGCAGGACTGGGAAAGATTTGCTTTTTTGCTGTTTTTCCTTTTGTTTTTTTGGTTGGCTGGTTAGTTGGGTTTTTGGGTTTTTTTTCAAGTGTGTATATGACTCACTTAGAGGCCATGCATTTCAGGAGGGCTTTCATGTCCCACAGTATACAAACACAGCCTCACCCATGTGAGTTTTTCCTTTGAGAAACTTTCCCAAGAGCTGAATCCCAGTTCTTCTGAGGTAGGAGTTAGCAGCTGAGGGGTACAGGCATGTGCTTGGCAGCAGCAGTCACTTCTGCCGCTGGACTGCATTGCCACCTGCTGGGGCCACATTCAGCATGGATCTCCAAACCAGCAACCCTGCCAGGAGAAAGAATAGCTGGGCCTCCAGTATGTTTCCTCAGGTGTTTACTTAGGGCAGATCTGCCCTCTGCTCCGTTGGATTTTGTCTTTAGGCATTAATAACATTGCAAGTTGTAACTTTTAGGGTTTAGATTTCCTGATGTGGGTATTGGCCTTCAATTCAAGTTTCTTCCCAAGGTGCAGCTAAAAGGATGCAGGGGACACTGGCCAAAGGTCATTCTGGGCAAGAAGGTGTTTGAAACCTGTGTTATTCTTCTCAATGTAAAAAGAAGAAGCAAAATTAAAAAAGTAAACCTCTTGCTACAAATCAACTGTATGTGCTGGAACTTGCTGGTCTGGAGCAGGTCCTATGGTTCTGTTTGGACCAGCCACATTCCCTGTACTGCCATCAGAAAGCCCCACTTGGATCTGGCCAAGGTATTGCACTGCAGTGGAAAAACATGAACAAAATAAGATGGAAAGAGGGAAAGGTGAGATTAGTGGTACAGAGGGATGGAAGTTGGATGAGATGCTGGAGAGGGAAGTCTGACTGGACAGCTCATGTAAGCCAGCAGCTTTGTGCTCCCCTCATGGCTGCTTCTCTTTTGCGGTACTGCATGTGGGACATGCAACCTTAATTCTCTGCCTGGCTCCAGGCCAGTCAGATGGGAACAATGTCTGTGTTGGGGCAGGAGGCTGAGTTCTGTTCTACTCTGCCTTTTCCCTATCAACTCTAGCAGGGTATCTGCCACACTGCAGACAGCAGCCTACTCTGAAGTGGTTTCAAAGGGAAACCAGTGTGCATCAAATGACTGTGGTGGTACTACCTACCTGTGGTGGTAGCTCATAAATGGATTTATCACAAGTGTGTCTGCCTGCAAAGGCTGATGGGGCTGAGGACTGCTCATGGCTAGATTTCTTTGGCCAACATAGTGTTAGCCATGGATTTAGCATCAGCACTGATCACAGTTTGTGGGCATTTGAAAAGTTAACACGCAGGAATCAGAAATGAGGTAATTTGGGCAGAGTGGACAACAATATCTGGTCTCTTGCACTGTCCCCATGTAACCTCTTTGATGCTGTCAGGTTTTGAGAGCTGAAACCACAGCAGGCTCTCAGGGGACATGCACGCCTACAGAGGGTGTTTGGTTAACAGTAATTGGGATGTTTTTCATCTTGCTGATCACACCAGTATACAAAGGGGGTGAACACAACCTGAACCAGATTGTAAAGCATTCAGAATATGCTTTTAACTTATTTCTTGGGAGCATAAGGTACTTGCTTTGTTTTTTTAAACAGACCACCACCATGGACAAACATAACCATCACCAAGTGCTAAATGTCTACACTTCTGATAAAGTCCCTCTCAGGCAGCTTGTTGAAGCAGGAGCCGTTGTGTGTTTTCAGGCTTTATCTTGCTCCCTTCTCCCTCCCCTTGGCATAAAGGCGGGTGGAGGTGGGTAGCACCACACCCCTGTATGAGAAAGGAAAGCTAACCAGAAAAACTGTACTATGCTGCTTTCCCATCCTCATTGCTGGACCTTCTTCCTCAAGACCTTTACCACAAACCTTAGCAGAAATGGAAATCGTAGGTTTTGTAGGACCTCAGACAACCTAATATATGTGCAGGATCACCTTTATCCATGTCACTCCTGAAAGTTTTGCCTTCAAGTCTCTGGTGCTAGACAGTCACAGCCTCCCTAAGGCAGCCTTCTACTTTCCTCTTTCTACTGAGCAGGAGGGTGCTTTTCTGGGAGGATCCACATCCTCCTTTTGGTGGCCAGCACTGCACACAGGTGTATTTTGGTGCAATTAACAGTATCCTGCAGGACTGTGCTCTCCAATGGAAGCCACAGTGGGAGGATGCAGCCTTGGATGAAGACTGCAAAAGCACTGCAAAAGGATGCCCTGGGAGGAAAGCATAGGACTGGTCTCAGTGGATTGGAGATGAGGAAAAATGTGACATACTGCTAACACTCAGGGTGGGTGGGAGGCCACTGAGCCTCTAGGAGCTGCCAGAGTGGCTACTGTATGTTCATCTCTTCAGACAGGAAGAAAAATAACCCAAAGCTTGGTCATTTCAGCATTTTTATTACACTGCTCCCTCAGCAGTTGTACACATGGCACTGACGCTCCCCTCATCAGTGTACAAAGCCTGGGACGTTATGCTGCCATGATACCATGAAATAGGCTGCACAAACTATCTCCTTTACAGAAGCAGTGCCCAGGAGAAACCCAGGCTAAGTGTACCTACTCTGTCATCATAGCAGCCAAGCTGAGAGGTAAATTAAAGGAAGCCTCATGTTTGATTAGCCAGCTCCTGCTTCCTCCTTCTCCATCACTTCCCTGTGTTGCTCAGGCCCTGTGAATGATAGGGAATGCCTGCTGCTGAGCCCAAATGAGGCTGAGCCTTCTAGTGGGGATGCCCAGGCCCAAGCAGATGAACTTTTCTGCACTTCAGGCTGTCTTTTGATGGACTTTCAGAAACCTGTTTCCTGATTGCAGCAGGAGCATGGGCTTTGAGGAGAAGTTCTTGAGCGGTCTGCCTATGCCACTGGGGCTTGGCTGCCCTGTATTCAGGCACATGTGAGCCAGTCGTGTTAGTGTGCCAGGTCCGGTGGTCCTATTTCGCTGTCACTGGTGCAGGAATGTGGTTGTACTGCCTTGCAGCTCTCACCTGCTCTTAGGGTGGCCCTTGAAAGAACAAAACCCACAGCCACTCCTGTGCAGGCTAAGGATTTGTCCTTAAACAGCACAAAGCAGTACAGCTGTATCTGTAACTTTCCCTGCACTCAGTGTTTAGCTCATGCTCAGTGCAAATTGGTGCAGCATTAGCTAAAGGACGGAAAATCAGTTACCCCCCGCTAAGTATCTAGTCTGCTTGACAGGTCAAAGCTAGTTAACCTAGGACACATTTTCCAGTTGGATAAATGCGCAGTTGCAAATCAAACTACAACAAGAAGTGGCAAGGCAAACAAGTGACTCAAATTATCCAGGTTTGGGAAAGCTTATAAAAGAAAACATGTAAACAAATCTATATAGCTAATAGGTTAAACACTGACAGAACTCAGTGGAAAGTATGTCTTTTCCCTTGCTGCTGGTGGCCCTGGCACTACCTAATACACAAATTTAAATAAAGACTGCAAAATTAACTCTCAAAGCTAACCAGAAGAGACCACACCAGCAAACATGCTTAGCTCACTTTTAGACCAGAGTTTTCCATTAGATGACCAACAGACTAGCAAGGTTTAGTGTAAGATGGCAGTGTATTACCTGTCTGCCACTGGGAAAAATATACAAAAGAGCTATACATAGCCTTTGCCTTTAAAGCAAACAGGTGGAAATTCAGAACCAAGCTTTGGCATGTCAGTTCCAGCTCTGCCACTTGCAAGATGACATTAAAAACATATATAAACACTCCATTAGTCCATCACATTTGTCTCATGTGGCATAGGCCAGCTACTGAACCACATGCTCCCTGGGTGTTCAGAAAGAAAACACTTAAAAACAACTTGCAGGGCAACATTCTCAGTTTTCCATCTTCTGTTTTACATAGGCAGCTAAATTTCTGCAACTACTTGTTAGCACAAAAAGAAATTAAATAGCCCAAGTTATATATAAAATTTTTTTCCAGGAAATGGGATACAGAAAATAGCAAAACTCTGTAGCTAACAAAATAACGTACAGTTCTCCCTGCTTCCACCTGCAACCTTGCGTAAGGGACATCAGCAAAATCTGCACTCTGCCTTTTAAATTGAACCAATGTAATGAGATGACTAGAAGCATTAGAGAACGCAGCATGCCCTCAAGAGAATGGATTTACATTCAGTTAGGTGAAAAATAAATGCTGAGTCTGGAAGAAGGAGAAAAAGCTTCCAACTGTGTTTCCAAGTGCAAAAGGATTCAGGCAGGAAACTGCCAAGCTCAGCCTTACAGTTCAAATGCAGGGAACTTGGCCTTGGTTGGCACCAGCAGGTCAGCAAGAAAGTAAATTGTTCCAGCCATTCCTGAGGATAAAAAAAACACACTGTGCTTCAGAGAGATTCCCTTTGGGCACCCACTTTTTCAATTATCCAGGGGTGAACGAGTCATGAAGACAGAAGGCCCTAAATAGTTTCAAAGGCCTGAACCCAGGTTTCCCCAAGTATTTCAGTGAGGAAAGCATTTTGACATTGATCAAACATTGAAAAGCACCATGGAAAACACAATGGGTCTTTCCCCACTCCAGCTTCCTCCCTTCTGCTTTACCAATGCCTAAGCTTAACACTCTGAGCAGCTTTGCCAAACTCTGGTCCCTGTGACACTGCTGCCCCAGGTCCTCACTGATGGAACTGCCATTGTGAACAGATATTAGCCTGTGCTACAAGGAAACTGCTCCTAGGAAAGGTAAAAACAGTGTGTATAATCTCCTTTCCATCCTCTAAATTGAGTTTTGCAATGGCTTCAGTGGCATGTGGATTTTATTTTCCTTGGTGCTGGACCAGCTCAGATCGAGGAGCAAAACACAAGGCTAGAGATTCAGGTTACCTACCTTCAAAGAGGGAGAATGGTGTGTCTGGAGTCCGACACCCATGTTGGCCATAGCTTAAACACCACTCTGCAAACTGAAAAGAGAGGAACAAAAAGCATTCAAATTTGGTTAAAGACAAATCTTGAAAAAAAAAAATACTACCCTCATTCTCATGCTGCCCTTGCAGAGCGAGGCTTCCGTGAGAAATCCCTTCTGTACAGGCTGTCAGACAGTGACTCCACTGCTGAAGGACTCTTGAGGAGCAACTGGTCAGATTTAGCTGCACATCTGCCACACTAGAAATTTGGTTTCAAATGCAAGGGCAGAAGTGCTGTAGAAGGCAGAAGTGAATAATGTCCTCTCCCTTCCTCAGGCTCTTACCTTGCAGGCCCTGTAGAGGTATTTCATGTTCTGAGTGAGGTTATACAGCGCCAGGAAGCCGTAAGCATTGCCAGCTGTCCCATGACACAGCCCATAGCCTTTCTTCAGTAACCCATGCTGCCAGATCACTTCTGCACACTGCAGGGCATCATTTAGGTACTGCTGCTCCCCAAAGACCTGTAGAGACAAAAACCAGTCATCCTTGCTGAGGTGATTTCCTCCAAACAATGAGCATCCCTGTGCACTGTGGAGGCTTGGGTTAAATTACTTTCTCTCCTACTGGAAGTGACTTTGCTGTCTACTTTAAAGGAGGATGTTTTTGATGCGATAAATGGGGATGTATAACCATTACTTCACACACTACTAGTTGTCACCATCAATCACCTGCAACAGGACAGCCCACATAACTGATGGGTATCTTCCAAAATATTTTTTTTAAAGATTAATTTTTGTATCAGTCAGTGGTCCCTGTGCGGTGATTTCACTCTAACAAGCCATCCTACTCCCACGCAGTGGGGATCTCACACCATCTTCTCTGTGATGAAGTGTCAGATTTAGGGCTCTCCAAAGGATCTTTCCAAAATTTCTGGTACCTTGTAGGCCTGGACAAGCATGTAGATTACACCTGGTGCCCCATGGCACCAGTGGACTAGTAGGTCTCTGGTGTCACCGATGCACGGAGGGTAATTCCCAGATGGGAACTTAAGCTGGCAGACATAGTCCACGCTGGGCTTGACTGTGTTATGCAGCTTCACTTGGCTTGCTCCAAGGCCAGGCTAAGAGAGAGAAAGCATTAAATCAGGGAGAATTACCATTCTGTCTGTCCACAAGAGACCCAAGATCTGCCTGAAAGGTGGAAACAAAGCCAACTATGGTTTTGTTCCCTCTTGCTCTTTGGAAATGAAGCAATTTCTTTGGTCTAGGCTTTCACACTTCACAAATACCCCCTCGGCCCCTGGCTGCTCTCTTTCTCTTGGCAGGGTCTTATTGTGAGACTTACCCTTGCATCCCAGAAACACTGTCCCTAGAATGTCACTTAGCACTCTAAGCAAGAGGGCTTGCTGCTGTTTTTCCTGAAGATGAGCAGGAATAGCTTCCATACCCAGAGCTGGCGTGAAGAGATAAACTGTCTAACATCAGTACTAAGGATGAGTGCCAGGGATGAGTCCTAGGATCTAGAGCATCCCAGCTGTGATGCTGCATTTTCACACATGTTGCGTGATTTCAAGGAGGTAACCTCACTGCTGACCTCAGATGGAAGCAAGGGAGTAATCACCTTGCATCTTCCCCTTGCCAAAAATCTACTTAAAACCCACCAACCACCCCTTCCTCTCTGAGCCACAGAAGAGAGTTATATTCACAGGAATTCTGCCTATGTTGTGTATAGGTTTTAACTTTGAGGATCTTAAAGGAAAATTCACACACTTGAAACCTGGCAGCTTTTTTTCCACCTGTTCTGAGATTTAGGTCTAATAAAAGATATTACCTATTTCTATTTCAAAACAATCTGCATCGCTCATGGGTGCTTTAAAAATGTAATGTTATTGCTGTTATTTTTCTAAGTGCTTAAGCACTGTAAATTTATGCATAGAGTGACCTGCATGGGGGAATTATCACCCTTATTTCAGAGCTAGAGTAGGGAATATTGCCAGAGGTTCAGTGAGTTGTACAAAACAGTGTGAAAGGCAACATTAAAGCAAAGGGATATTGCAGCTCCCAGCCTCTTGTCTTGCCCTGCCTGCTTCAGGCACTACAGAACTCAGCTCCTTTATCAAAGTAAAAAGACCCATCACTTTCACATTTAGGAACAGGCCCTCATTCGGACACAAAAGCATTTTCCACTTTCCAACTACAAACGCAATCTCTTTCACCATGCTTTTCTCCCAGAGATTCTGACTCCAGTGATCTGAGCTTGCTCCAAGTAACCACCTCAAAAGTGCAGGACATACCAATAAATGGGAATACTTTATAAGCAATTAACAGGAGAGGGAAACTCAGACTCAGCTGACCTGCAGGCCTCCATTATGTGACACTGCTGGTGTAATACACGTCACATTTCTCTACAGATCTCCACTGAGGTGGGAGATTCAATCTCAGCCTTGGAGAACACCTTCAGCAGTGAGGATGCATGATCACATGAGTAAATCCATCAGACAAGGGATCCTTCCCAGCTTGATATCACCAAGAGTCAATTCAAATGCTGCTCCTTCTTCACAGGAGTATGAAACAACTGCTAAAAGCACCTTCTCTCCCCTCCAGTGTCTCTTACCTGCATGAGATAGTAGTAAATCCCAGCCAAACCATGGGCTGCCCCCACATAATACTCCTGGTACCACTCATACATCAGGGGGCTCTTTGCTGTGAAATTCCTCTTTTTGGCCAGGCTCTCTCCTGAGGCTACAACTGCTTCACAGACCTGTGATGGGAACAGATGTGGGTGAGGGAAATGCTGCTGTCTTGGACACAAAATAGCGAGTATTCTGACACAGAACTAGGCTGTTTTTCCAAGCAGAAGGAAGAGCATGAATGAGGGAGTGAAATACATACCAGTTCAGTAGTGCCTATGGATTTATATGGATAGTGGAGGGTGGGTGGTTCATTGTCCCTTTGGAAGAAGAGCAGCAGGGATACCATGATGTGGTTTCTCCCTTATTGCAAGAATTCTCTACATCTAGAATTGATTTTTACCTGCCTAAAAGATGAGCTGCATAGGAAGAAAGAGCAAAAGGCACAGTACCTGCTGAATATGATTTTTAGGGATCTTTTCCTCTCCAAAGTGCTTGTTCACAAATACCAGTGCATAGAGATAGCCCATGCACCCGTACAGCAGCTCATCTGGTACCCGTGGGTCAACCTTGTGCAGGTGGAGCAAACTACAATGAAAAATTCACATGGGGGAGATTAGAGGACATTCAAAGCCATATAACCAAGTACTGAAACTAGAGCTCAAAACCATGGTTTATTCCTTCATGCTGCCTGTGCCCTGGCAGACATCAGGCCAGTGTTTGTGTCTCAACCTTCCAGCTATGCAAGGTGTGGAATCGCTCTTTCCTCTCTAATTTTTGTTTGGCTTATTTAGTCTGCCCAGGCCTTTACAATGCATTCATAGTATGTGCTTGGGTTTTAGACCACCAGCTCTGGGAAAGCTACTTGAGGGGGAAACCTAAGCTAGAGGAAATGGTCAGCATAAAGCTGCTGACTGCTCAGGAAAGGTTGCCCACCATCATCTCCCCATGATGCTGCTGGAAAGATAAACCCTCGGCCAGAAACTGTAACAGAAGGCCTCTGGAGAAGATGAAGAAAACAACCAAAGTATCTTGTAAATCGGAGAGGTTTTTTACTGTGTTGTAAACTGAAAGTTCCTTTTTCCCACGCCCCTGAAAGAAACTCCTTATCTTCCTAATTAGTATGTAAGCCCCACCCAGGGTGTGTGAAACCTTCCTTGATTGGTCCTTTTGTATCCCTCCCCTTGAACCCTCCCTGCCGAGAAGTCTATAATTGACCTGGTCAGGTGAATAAACTTCCTCTTTCTGCTTCCTGTCCTTGATGTGTGCAGATCTATTTACTGGGACCTCAGGAGACCGCAAGGCTGACCACGTGGACCTGGGGGGGAGGACGGGAGAGGGAGAGCGGACCCCCACCAGCCGTGATAATTGGTGCCTGTCTGTGAGGAACTTAACTCACCCTCTTCTATGAAAAGGAAGTTATTTAACTCAACAGGGATTCAAGCGTGGAAAAATATTGGATATTCTGCGTTCTACACGGCCCTGAAGCTCAGTTCCCCGCGTGTCTACGGTTCAGCATTCAACAGCAAACCTTAGGGAAAGCAGCCGGGAGGCACCGTCAGCCAACCTCGCAGGTCAGAAGGTGGGTTACAGCTTCAGGAATTCCCCAAAATCCCCATAGACATTTTGTTTTTATTTTTAAGATGGGAACCTTCCTCTCCAAGAGAGAGAAAGAGAACTATCAAA
>JAWWMO010000002.1:1993685-2023392 GCA_035047845.1 Dendrocincla fuliginosa
CGCGGAGCTGAGGCCCCTCTCCATCTGCTGCAGCAGCTCCCTGATTTTGTTGTTCAGCCGCTGCGTGAACTCGGGGGCCAGCTGTGGAGAGAAACCCACCATACGTGAATGAAACGCCGGCCGGCGGACGGGCACAGCCACACCGGGGACACTCGGCGGGCACCGGCAGTCTTTAACGGGGCAGGTCGCTGCCCTACACACCCCGGGCAGTTCCCCCGGCATCTCCCGGTCGTGTCGGAGTAGCCGGTGGCCAAAGACTTGTCGTAATCCGCGTACGGGTTGAGGAGTGCCCGCTGCGCCATCGCCATCCCGCCTCGCTCGGCTCCGCCCCGGAAGGCGGCGGTGTCGCTGTCGCTCTCGTCCCCTCCTGTTCCTTGGCGTCCCGGGCTTAAAGGGCTGCTTGCAGCCAGTGAGGTAGGGCTTGCGGGCCCTTTTATGGCTGACTGTGTGTGATTTAGGGATTCCTGTGAAGCTTAAGTCCCTTGCCGTTGGCTCTGTGGAGTTTGATGGCCCATTGCTGCTGCGTCCGTGTGCTTTAGGAAGCCCTATGGAATTTAAGGCTGCTTGCATCTGGATCTGTTTTTGGTACACCGTGAGGCTAAGGATCCCATGTAGCTGTCTCTGATTTAGGGAGTGCTGTGGGATTTATGGTCCTTAATAGATGGCCCTGTGCATCTTAGGGAGCTCTGTGAGATTTTGGCCTTTACAGCTGGCCTTGTGGGTTTGAGGGAGTGCTGTGGGGTTTAGAGGTCCCTTGTAGCTGGCCTGCTGGGGTTTGGCTCAGCTGGCCCCATGGAGCTGACAGGCCCTGTGCGTTTAGGGGCTCCTTGCACCTGCCCTGGGGATTTTGAAGCCTTGGGACAGGCGCCATGTGGGTGTGGTGTCTCGCTGGTGCAGGTGCTGACAGGATCAGTCCAAGGAGCATGTGTTGAGTTCTGCTGCCCTCTAGCAGCTGTAGTTCCTCACATGGGCTGGGACCAGGCCTGGATGGGGGCCAGGAGCTCTTCCTCACTCTAACCTGCTGAGATACTGCATCTCACCTGTGCTGTCTGAGCCACATATTCCTGGTGAAGAGGTTAGGTTCCCATGACTCATAGGCTTTAGCAGTGTTTTTCGTCCCAAAGGCAACATAGCTGTGCTGCCAGGTATTGGGGATTTCCCTACTGTCATCCTGGGGTGGTGTTACCCTCTGTACAGGGAGCATTCACTGGGCTCTGTTGACCTTGTGTGCTTTATTTCTGTATCCAGGCCTAGCTGCCTTTCTGCTTGCTGTAACATTGTGACCAGCTCCCCTTTTGTATCCATATGTGCATTCTTTATTACAAAAAGTTAAATCAGAGCTCAAAGAAAAAAAAATAAATTATTTCAGAAGACAGTGAGAAACAAACAGAAAAGAGGGAATCCCAATTATGTTTGCTCTCAGTTCCTTTTTCAGCCAGCTGTTCCTTGTTTATTGAATTTCATTCATGTCAACATTGCTTTCCATTCAAGGCAGGAAGATGAACTGTGCAGCTTTAGTACTGAGGGAGGCAGCCCTAGCATCAGCAAAAATAATGTGGAGTCTTCTGCTTATGGACAAATTCACAGCCCTGTATGATGGTCTTCTCTTACATGTACAGGTCAAAACAATATTCACTGCCCTCCTACTCTCAGGCACAGTTCAGTATTAACTTCCAGCACAAAGCACACCATTTCAGCTTCAGAGTCTTTCCTTTGGTTTTGATTCCCACCCCTGCATTATATTTTTCCAGGTCACTTAAAGACAAAGATGCTTCTCCCAAATTATCCAGACTATTCTCTTCACCGTCCTGCCAAGAAGTTATGTATATGGTCGTATATAAGTATATACATATATATATATATTTATGTTATATGGTCACGGTCTCTTAGGCTTCAATGCACATGTTGCTGCCCAGGATGAATCCAGAAATTCAGGGTGTGGCTATCACTCAGAACCTGGTTAAGTGACTCATGATTCATCTTTAGTAACTTGCCCATGCAGAATACAGAATGAAAGAAGGGAGTGAGACTGAGAGGAAAGCTGCTCCTGTGTTCTCACTGCAATCCTTGTCAATTTGGGGTGTTTGGGGGTGACAAGATACCTTGTCTGAAAAAGGGTAATACTGCATTCAGTGGGGAAAAAAAAGCTATTAAAGCAGATCTGTTTAGAACACACCCAGAGAGGAATTTTTTGTGGATGCAGCTATGAGAGTACACAGCGAAAATGGTGAGAAAGCAGTTTCCTGTAGTCCTGTTACAGCCCTAGAAAAATCTGTTTCTAAAGTGACTCACAATCAGTGGTTGAATAGGGTCCCAAAATCTTTCTCCCTGTGAGAAAACAGTAGTGTGTAATATTTTCTGCTCCATAGCTGTGTCCATAGCATTGTCTAAAAGTCAAAGCCTTTCTGAATTTTATGAGCATAAGGAATCCTGTTTGTTGGTGGTCCCTACAGGACTGGTAACATGTCTGTGGGTTCTCTGGTTACACCAATGTTTCAGTCCTACCTGAAGAAAACCTCTAGATGCCTGTGTGTCTGCTCCCCCATGGTTCCAGTAAGAATGTGAATCCCAAATCTCTGACAGATGTTTCAGCTGCCTGCAAGCTACTTGGCATCCTGCCTGAGGGCATATGGAAAACCTCCTCCTTGAGAAAAGGTGCCTCCTCCCAGGATCCATGCTGTGGACCAGATGGACTTGGCATGGTGACCCCCTGATAATAAATGTAGCAGTTGCTTGTTCTGCCTTTGTGGCTGTGTGCTGTATGGAGGGAGTGCAGTGAGCAAGGATAGGGTGTCCTTCATAGCCTTGTCAGCTAAGAAAGGGGATTTGAGATGCTGTGTGGAAGTGCTCCCCAAAGCATGGTCATCCTCGTTGTGTGTGAGAATGTCCTGAAAAATGTACAGGCAAAACACTTGGGCACTGGGAGAGGTTTCACCTACTGAAAATTTGCCCCAGGGATGTCTCTACATGTTCACAGAGCTACTGCACCACAAAATTTTTGTGGCCAGTTAAGAGATATAATCCAAGTTGTGGCATTTATCTCCCCATCTCTGCTTTATTTTGTTTCTTTATGGTGTTGACTACTTTATGTTCCTGCTTCAGACAGCACAAAAAGTGAGAGGCTTCCCAGCTGTATTCAATTAATCTCTCTCACACATTATTTATTTAGCAGCAGCATGGCTAAAGATACTACATATTTAAGATTGATGTCCAAAGTGTCTTAGGAGATACAAAAGATCACAATCAAAGATGTCCTTTTCTTCTTTTAAAATAACAATTCTGAATATCAGATGTTGTTTCACTGGTGGTGCTATGTAGAAACCAGTGATAATTCTAGAAACTATGCCATTCTTTAATAGCAAAGCCACAGCTCCCTGTATTTGGTTTCAGTAAAAACTTAAACCTACATCAAGATATTGAAGAGCTTAGTGCCATTCTGGAGCTATGTAGACTGGGTTTTGGAAGGTAAAGTAAGTGTTATATCTTGGCATTGCAACTATATTTTTTTTCATTTTAGAAGGGTATCCAGAAGAGGGGAAAGCACCTTATTTTATTGGATTTTTTTTTTCCCAATTCACAGTAAGCATGATTGTATATGACTTTGATTGTTTTTCTTTTAGCAGCTTCTATGAAGACATCAAAGCCCTTATAAGTATTGGTCACAGGAGCTGAACTGTGCTAGTTGATTATACTTGATAGTATTTCTGGGATAATATTTCACCAGTATCCTGCCTGCATTTGTTGTGGCCAGGTGTTAAGCCAAGCATTCAGTACAAAGAATCCTGACTCTGTACATACATAGTGGGGGGCTTTGAGCTAGTGATTTCCACCCAGATCTCAGAGCTGCATTAGATAGTTCTGTGAAAACACTGCTCCCTAGGCAAAAGACAGTAAATGTAAACTAGGAAGGGAAAAGAGTACAAAACTAAGAATACTGTTATGTATGTCTGCGTCTTACCTGCATCTCAGATACTGCATTAGGTCCTGATCTCATCTCAAACAGGATAGCAGAACTAAAAGTGAGGGTTCAAGATAGAACTATGGTGGGAAGATGGCTGGGAGTAAAAATTAGGGGAAACTGAGAAGTTATATTCACATACTAACAGAAGTTATAACAGTATGGAAATTATAGGGTAAAATGCAGCTGGTACTCCCTGGATGGAATGTGTTTGGCATGCCAGAAGTGATGGTAAAGAACCTTTGGAGCTGGTGGGTATCTTAACAGGCAGGTGTGGTGAAGCTCCTCTTCCTCAGCTGTGCTTCTGGGTTTGATGTTGCTGTATATACCTCTGAGGTTTAGGCACAATGCAAAAAGAAAATGAATCAGCAGGGCTTTTTCACATACAGCTCTGCTGAGACTAGACCTCATTATCCCCAGGGCAAGGGCTGCCCCTGACTAAAATACTGCAGAAAGGCAGGCTTGGATGTGCACCTAAGAACACTATTTCATACCCTGGACGTGTCCCTAATCCTGCAGGGTTTATTTCATCTGGAGAAACAGCTGCTGTGCTGTGGCTTTAGAAAGGAGTACTCATCCTGTCTGGCACAGGGCCAGCATAGCCACCTGTTACTCAGCCACAAGCCATGCCGGCTGCGCCAGGAAACAGTGACACACTTTCTTCTCCAAACAGTGACTTCTCTTGGTGGTTTGCTGCCTGAAACACATGAACAGAGCTTGCTGTGTGCCAGAGTTTCCTGCTCTTGCATTTTTTTTTTTTTGCCCTCTTTTTGGCTTCTTAAATCTTACCAATAAGGATTGAAAATATTTTGCCAACTCATAATGTTGCTCAAAGCAAAGGGGCAGTTTCTTCACTACATTCTCACCCTCATGTCTTCCTATCTTCCATATGTATAATTTCAGACAAGTGGAAGGTGGGAAAAAGAAATGCATAATACCACCTCATTTACAGTGTGGTGATCTTGTAAGCTGATGACTGTCAAAACATAAAGAATTTCTCATTCCTTATTTTGCTTTGATGATTTTTAGTTATTGTTTATTTGCCTTTAGGAGAAGCCTAAAATGGGTTGCATTGTGACTTCCATGGGAATGCAAGCAATGAAAAGATGAAATTAATCTTAGTTCCCCATGTGATCCTTTGCAAATATGGAGAGAGTATATGTCAGCTGATTGGCAGGATGGACGGAAATGCTTTTAGGGACCTTTAGTAGAGAGCAAGTGGCTGATGTTGTCAATATGGGTGCTGTCCCAACAGAAGGAACATAGCAGCTTGAAACAGACTTATTCACGTCTTCAGTTGCATCTCGTGGAACCCATTTTCCTGCAAATAAGGCAGAATTGGCAACAGAAAGCAATCTGAATTGCCCCAGCTGAAGCTATACTCATTGCTGGTACTAGGTTGATGCTTAAACACAGGTCTTCATATTTCTTCCACAATATTCTGCCTTTATTTTTCCCTCTGGATTCTTGCTACTGAAGCAGCAACCTTTCCTGCCTCTCCCACCTTTGCCTTCTTGTGCCTGTGAAATTACAGTCCATCTGTTGTAGGAAGCTGATAATGAAAGGATGGTGGTAAACAGAAAACTGGAAGCATTCACTGGAAGCATTGTATCAGCACTGCTATTCTACCTGCTGGGTGTACCAGGGGCAGAGTCTGATGAAAAAACTTGTATTTGCCAGGATGAGGTGGTGTGGTAATGGACAAAAGAGAAGGAGGACTGGGACAAAGCCAAGGATTTGTATAGATGACGGCTTAGTTTCACAGGAATCATTAGAATAAAAAGTTTGAGTCTTTTCCAAAGTCATGGCTTGAGATCAATTTGTTCTGCTTGTGATGCTGGAAATCAGACCCATGCTGCCCAAAATGAGCGTCCAAACTTTTCAAAGCACACTCCTCAGTGCTGCAGCTGTAAGGGGATTTTTAGGGCTCATAGGTAAGGATAGAGAGAATTTGGCTATATGGAAAGGTTAAATTTAATTGCAGAAATGCATGACTCACCAACTCCCTGGCTGGAAGAGGAAAGAGGTAAAGCACTCTTTTGGGGATAGTATCCCTACAACCCTGCCTACCTTCTCTTTCCACTATATCAGTATTCTGTATTTTTCAATCCGTAATTTCCTCCCTCAAGTCAGAAATGACAAACTGAAGCTCTTCTTGGCCATGTATGGCCTATAGAAGTCAACTCTTTATTTTTGCTGTGGTCTCAAAAGATTACGCTGTTGTTGAGACCACCATGATCAGACTAATGAAATGAAAACTTCTCAGTTGTACTTAGCTCTTGTGGATTTTTGTCAGGTTAGTGCAATTGCATTGCAATGGATGTGGTAGTTTCTATTTGATTTAGTTATAATAGATTATAGCATGATGGAATCCATAGGAAGTGAAAATAAATTAATAGAATGGACTTTGTTTTATTTATGGCAGTGGATAAAGATGGAAAACCAAGTCTTTAAATTACTTCAGTCAGTATAGGAAAGTGAACAAGCTACCTTTGTGCTACTCTGCTTTCCAATTTGATTGTTCATTTTACTAAAATCTGATATAATTATAACCACATCTGTTCATGAAGTTAACTGTCTCAACACTAAACTCTGTGTTTAAGGCTCTTAGTTGAAGGAGGCATAAAGACCCCCACATATATTTAATACATTCAGGCCTCACCTTTGACTCTTGTGGGGCTAAGCCAAGCAAACCTACAGATGTGTTTTTTGGTTTGGTTTTTTTTTTTTTTTTTTTTTGGTAGTACTGTACTGTGTTGTCACTCCTGACTTCAACAGTGCAAGGAACTTGATCCCAGTAAGTTCAGAGGGCAGTTGTCAGGTTGTCAGAGCATTACCCAGACGGGCTTTTTTGGTGTCTCCAGCTCTGTAGTTCTTGTGCTCTTGTGGAAGGACTTTAGAAGAAGAAGGAAAAGCTTCTTGTGTTACCTTGGCCTTATCAGTGTGAATGGTTGCTCCCTAGTTTTTCTCAGTGATCATATGCTTTGTCTTTCCTGAAGCTGAAAGAGACAAAATTGTTCAGTATTTGAGATCCTGCCTTCTTCAAACGAAAGAACTAGAACCCTTCTGCCTTTGGACATGTAGTGATTTCTTCCCAAGGGCTGATTAATTTAAATCCTGCTGAACATTGTTTGGCATCAGAGTGAAATGAGTGGTGGGGACATTATAGTGCAGAATATCTTCAGGGGAAGGGCAGCCTGATTGCATCCAAAGCCCTTCAGCCAAGTGGTTGTTGTGGAGAGGAGCATATTTCTGGGGATTTTGCTAAGGAAAATGCTGGTGTGAAGTACAGCAGTATGTATTATCCCCTGTAAGTACAGTCTGGGAGCTGACCTGCTGGGAAGCAGCTCTGTGAAGACCCTGGGGGTCTTAGTGAACAACAAGCTGTCTATGAGCCAGCAGTGTGCCCTGAGGGCCAAGAAGACCAATGGCATCCTGGGGGGGGCATTAGGAAAAGCTTTGTCAGCAGGTTGAGGAAGGTGATCCTGGTCCTTTACTCAGTTCTGGTGAGGCCACTTCTGGAGTGCTGTGCCTGGTTCTGGGCACCCCAGGACAAGAGAGACATGGAACTCCTGGAGCAGATCCAGTGGAGGGCTATGGAGATAATTAAGGGTCTGGAGCATCTCTCTTAGGAGGAAAAGCTGAGAAAGCTGGGCCTGTTCAGTCTTGAGAAGATATGACTGAGAGGGGACGTCATCAATGTGTATCATATCTGCAGGGGGGTGCTCTGTGTGGTGATGCCGAGCAACAAGATGAGAGGTAATGGGCAGGAACTGATGCACAGGAAGTTCCACCTGAACATGAGGAAGAACTTCTTTACTGTGAGGGTAACTGAGCACAGGAACAGATTCCCTAGAGGGAGTGTTAAGACTCCTTCATTGGAGAGGACAGAGGAACAGGAATAGTCTGGATGCAATCCTGTGCTATGTGGTCTAGGATGACCTTGCTTGAGCAGAGAGATTGGATCAGATGACCCACTTTGGTCCCCTCCAATCTGACCAATTCTGTAATTCTGTGTATTGTCAGGTATAAAACCTTATCTAATGTCTGTCATCCCTGTGGAGCATGATATAGTTTATAACTGACTTGCTTATAAAGCTTCCTCACTGTTTTAGCAATACTATCTGAATAGACAGTGCTGAAGTTCTCAGTTTCAAGTCCTGACATCATTAACTACTTCTTCAAACCTCATGGCTCTCCATCCCTAAGAATGTTTTTTAGTTAGTCAAAATCATGTCCCTTCTCTCTCATCCCAGCTAAATGACATTAGAGATTCATATAGCAAGACTTTGCTGTGCTATTTAAAAAGAAGTCTCCATCCTTAGGCATGTATCTGCCCAATACATATCTATCTGTAAGTTAAAGCAAATGCTTCAGTGTATAGCCCTGTGTACAGCATCCAAAGCTTTATCTTTTTTTCTCCCCAGGGTAACCACAGAAGAAAAAAATCAAAAAGTAAGACTGCGGAGAAGAAAACAGCAAAAGAATTTTGCGAATCTTTCCGATCCGGACCGCCAGGTGTGAAGCAATAAAGAAAATGCTGATTGATCAGGGATGCTGCATATAAGGTGAAAGGCCAAGGCCATATTAAGTAATTCCTATAAAATGTTAACTCCCTCCCACCAAAACCAGGAACAGCTAGAAATGCACTGACTTGTGCTAAAGGGTAAGAAACTAGGCTGGAGAGAAATGTGTATATTTTTTCAAAGAGTAAATATATTTGTATCAGAGTGTAATTTCACTTTTATTCTCTGGAAGTTATGAAAGAAGCTTTTGTAGAAAACTTTCTGTATCTTCTCATATAGCATACTTCAGTTGGAAGAGACCTACAAGGATCATCCAGTCCAACTGCCTGACCATGTCAGGGCTGACCAAAAGTTAAAGGGAATTGGTACCAAATGTCTCTTAAACACTGACAGGCTTGGGGTATGGACCATCTCCATAGGAAGCCTGTTCCAGTGTTTGACCACCCTCATGGCAAAGAAATGCTTCCTTAATGCCCAGTCTGAATCTCCTTTGATGCAGCTTTGAGCCTGTCCTGTCACTGGACACCTGTTGTAGTAAAAGAGATATTAGCAAACATTATTAGTGGGGTACTTCTTGCTCAGGACAAGTTTGGTTGAATACGACTGGGAGATGACACTATGCAAATGCTCAAGGTACAAGCCCATAAGCTAATTATTGGGACTGCTCATGTGTTCTACCACTTCATTGGAGCTGCTTTTTGCTCAACATGAAGGTAGCTTTAGTTCTGACCTAGTAACATGCTTGGAACAATAAGCTGTTTTATCTGACGTTTGTTTTAGTCCAGCTAGGTGTCCCACTTGTGGCAGTTCCTGTCAATCAAATTTCAGAATGCTTGGCTGTGAGCACCTGTTGTTCTAGGAAATATATATGTCTATAAAATACCTTTCTGATGTGGTGCTTATCTCTTCTGACGGATGCTTTCTCTCTCTATGCAGTTCCTTACTTCCCTTCTGGGTCTCCTTGGTGCTTGACCTGAAAGCACAAATCAGAGGGTGGTGTGTGATGGGCCCTGGCCAAGAGCATCTGGAGATGTCCATCAAGGAGGAAGACTGAACCAAATAGTCTATCCCAGGTCAAAATGTCCATGAAAATGATTTGGTCATAGGATTTTTGATTTTAGTGAAGTTATATTTAAGTGGGGAAAAAGGGACTATCAAGTCAAAGAAAAATTACAAAACTGTGCAGTAAACACATTATGTGCCTGTGCAAATGCACATACAGAGTTATATGCATCAATTAGCAGCTCAGGGACAGTTTATGTTGTAGCCTTCATTCTAGAGAAAAGTCTCTTTATTTATAATCTAATCAAGGGCAAGTCAATTTTGTTTTCCTTTGCTACACCAAATACATTGGAGTCTGATACCTATCAAATATTCACCCATGACAGAACTGCTACAGAAGGAAGCAAGCATAACAGGAATCTTGAGCAAATGTACTTAATCTTGCATCAAATGTAGCTAAGCTTGCATTGTAAGGTCATGTTATTTTTAAACTCTGTAAACTGTGTTTGTGTTGCACTTTTCACTAAGCCAGTTTGGTCTTCTAAGTGATTCATGGTTACAAGCCAGTGAAATGTATGAGCCTCTGGAACCACAAGGGAAAAAAGGTGACTCCTAATCCTGGTCCCCATTTCTAAAAATGTCTTTGTAGAAAATGTCGGAGAATGAGAAATCTTTCTGCCTCCAATCTTCCAATAAATAGAGTTCAGCTCTGGACTGAAGTCAGACACTGCACACTTCTATTAGGTACCTCTGACATTCCTGGGGCCAGTCTCCCTTGGTTGCATCACCATGAAAATAAGAATTGTATCTGAGGTGGTGCAAACTGCACTTTGGGTTGTCATTATTACCCTTGGGCAGCGCTCCTCTGCAAGTTTTCAGTTTTAGCTAACTAAGGGCTTTCTGAAATTGACCTTTTGGAGTAATGTTAGTCTCTTCCAGACTCTGCAAAAGTTTTGTCTGTTTCTTCCAAGTCAGCTGATCTAAGGGGAGCTGCTAATCCCAATGGCAATGAAATTTGACCCGTCTTCAAGGTGTTGATTCTTTTTCTTTTGCTGAAGATAAGAGTCTTATCTTTGTCAAGTTTGGATGAAGCATGGGCTCCATATTCCAGACAGCAGAGGAGTGTATTCTGAGCTGTTCAAATCATAGAAAAAACTATAAGCTCCTTGAAAATAGATTTTCTTTAACCTGGGAATAGATATGTAACAGTCTTGTTGTCAAGCATTTAATAAACTTTACTGGTCAAAAGGCTGTCTTGATTATAGTTTATAGACAAAATTTGAAAAAGAAGTGAGGTGCCAAGTTAGACAATTCAGAACTAACAATAAATTTGCCTTTTTTTTTAAGTTCTTTCTTGTTGCCTTATTCGAGATTTTCAATTATTTTGTTAGTATTTTTTCCTTACGAAGTGAGAAGTCTTTATTAGCTGTTAAATCTAGCATATAGTATGTTAATTGTCACAGAGCCTGTTGATTGATCATGAACACTTTTTTATCCTCTGGGGTTTGCTACCACCCCTGGATACTTTAGTTGTTTTGAAGCATGTTTCTTTCATTTCATGAAACTGTGCAAAAGGCATGAGGGTCTGTTTCCAGAGTAAAATATTTACCTTGCAGAACTGAATTGGTCTTAGCTTTCAGCCAGACTGAACTAATATTTTTGAAGAAAAATGAAACTGCATCTCAGTTTGATTCTGATGCTTCTTGAAATTTCAATTAATATATCAAAGTGAAAGTCTTAATTTGTTGTGTTAACTGAAATTTGCTTTTCGGTTTTGTTTTTCGAAAACAAGAAAAACAGAAGGAAAAGTTTAACTTGAAAGAGGAAAAATATATTTCTTTAAAAAAGAGTCCTGCAGTAGTGCAAATGACTACTTTCAGTATTTAACGAAATCAGAATTTGAGCGGCTCCATTTAAAATATTTATTTATGCTTTTTGGGTTTTTTTGGACTCCCCCAAAAATGTGACATTCAATCAGATTGAGGAAGATGTTTGAAGTTATATGTAATGTGTTTTCCATCTAAAAATATGAATGTATCCATATTTTCTTCAATCTGGGCTTCTGTCAGCCAAAGACCATTAGGAGAACAGGCTGAATTTTGGAATTTGGTATCTCATGCCCACCGACATGATATTTATGCATTTTATTCAAAGCACTTTTTGTTTTCCATTAGATTACATTGGCTCAGGGCTCATATCTGGGTGTTTTCCTTTACCCAGAAGCACTTGTTTTCTGTGAGTGAGGACTGCAGTGTTAGGACTTGGGAATAAGATTTCATTGCAATGTTAAATACAGATTTCATACTGGTTTTCATATTGATTATTGGCTTCTGCAGGAAATAGTTAAGGTTTGGTAGGATTCTTGCCATTTTTAGTGTAAGGGGCAGTCACAATCTGTCCTTGCAGGACAGAATCAAGTAGAAAAGTATATGAAAACAAAGGGGAAAGATGTAAAGACAAGGATTAATTCTGCTTTTCAGTTGACTTCTACAATCCAGTTACAGCTATTGATAAACTCTTTGCAGCTTTATCTTTGGCAGTGATGAAACTGTCCTTGTATTTTCTCCATGTTTAGCTGAGTCTTTGTCTAGTAAATAGAGATGATGACCAAAAAAATATGAGTGTGAAGACAGAAAAAGGACAAAAAGAAATGAAACATCTGATCATATAACTGACCTAGCATGAACTTGTCATCATTACTAAGGCTGTGAATTAAATTTTCCCAGATGTTCTCCCTACCAATTTTTACTCAACCATTTTACTCAATAACTGGTTTTCTTCAACAGGAGGGCCTTTCTCAGAGACTGAAAGGGGAGATTTTTGGAAACTCTGCAAAGTGAAATGATCAGTGAAATGAACAATGGAAACAGTGGAGTGAGTTGTAATGGGAAAAACTAAACTTCTGTAGACAGGGAGGGTGAATTCTGTTCTCTGAAGTGTGCTCAAGGGAAAGCAGCTTTCAGGAGCATGGTAAGTTGGAGAGTCATGTCACGTAGCTGGGAGAATGTCACTCATGCAGAAAAACTTTGGAAGGAAACAGAGAGCAAAAAGCTAGGTCTCGGACATAGAAAGGACTTGGGACCAAAGAGGATTTGGCAGTTTGCATCTCAGGAAGGCACTGAGTTGGATGGAAAACAAGCTGCAAGCAAGAGCACACCTATAAGGGCACGGTGGGCAGATAGGAGGAGTCTATTTTTAGTTCCTGTTTTTGCCTTGACACTTGGAATTTTTTTCCATCTAATAAAATAAGCAATCAAAGTTTATATTGAATCATTCCTGTTAGTTGCTAACACAATCGTATTAGTAAGGCTGAATCAAAATGCAGTACGCAAATCTGAATATCTGCTATGAACAGCTCCCATTAAAATTTAAAATACCCTTTTCCCCAAATCTCCTCTAAAATAGAACAAACTCCATGGAAAAAAACCCCAAACATGTTCTGGCTGTGGCTTAAATAACAGAATTCAGGAGAGCCTAAGTGTAAGACTTCCACTTGATTTTTATTCCTTTCAGTTTCTCTCCATATACTCAGGTGAAGATCAGCCTTAGTTTTGAAATTCCCAGCTTTTCTCGCTTTGAATCACAGTTACCATGTTTTCTAAACATCCTGGGGTTTGCTTGAAATGCTTCATTTGGTCTGAGATTGACTCAAACCAGCAGATCTGAAAGTGTAACTAAGCTTGATTTCTCTCCTGCAGCAATCCAGGAGAATTGGGTGATGGGGCATGTCTGGATGCTGTTAGTTCATTTGCATGTGAACAAGAGAACTTCAGTTTATTCCCCCACTACATACTGCAAAAAAAAATAAGTTATGGTCTCTGAGGTAATTTGGTTTGATAAAGTTGTTAGCAGTAAGTGGTGATCATAAATTGTTATCTAGCTCTGAAGTGAACTTGCTTGATACACCTGATTAGAAAATGTGTGACAAATCTTAATATTTTTCAGATGCTTTCAAAACTCTTCCTTATAAGTTTCTTGAGAAGCAAGTGGAGCTTACCTTGAAATAGAAGAGACGTTTCCAAATCACTTTGACAGCTTTTCTGTGAGCTGCAAAGATGAAGGAGAATATTTGTCTTTTCCCTGTGGCAGCAGAGAATCTCAGTTTTGGTGCAACTTTCAATTATTCTGCTTTTCCAGTCAATATTTTTCAAATGTGATTTAGTGGAGACAAGACAAGGTGATTAGAAATCAGGTGCAACTTGACAGATGGCATGAGAGATTTCCAAAAGTGTCTGAAGAACACATGGGGGAAAAAATTCTCTGATCTCAGCTTCAAGAAACAGAGTCCAATCAATTCACATGGCTGCTTCTTACATGGATCTCAAACCAGGGGAGACTTATGCCACTGGAGCTCCACTGAGCTGGAAGCTGTTACTTGGGACTTGCACTGGTGTGAATCAGGCCCAACATGCCCACAAATTTGCCCTGATCTCATCTATCTTGTGCTATTTACAGAGAACTTGAAAAATCCTGCATAGCTTTGTTGCTTACAGCAGAGCTTTCCAGCTGTGACAAATGGGTTTGGGAGCTCCCATTTTGGGGTGCCTGTTCTGGGGCATCTAAGCAGGGCCCCAAATGCTCTGAACACTTCTCTTCTGAAAATCAAGCAGTTTATTTTAAGCCTCTGAAAATGTAGGCACTTAGCTTTCTTTGAATCTCTTGGCTCTGAGGATTTGCAAGGCCACAGACCACTGATTTTGCTTGATTTTTACAGTACAGTGGGATTGTATAATGAATTTTGTTTCTGGTGTTTTGCACTAGTGAACAGTAAGAAAAAGCTCCTCATGTTAATGACCACTTTGCTCTCCTTGTCCTACTCCCTCTCTGTGTACAATGGTGTAAAAGAATATGAAACAAAAGGCAGTCTGCCTTTCTCTAAACACATAAGATGATAAGGAAGCCAGAGTTGCATGTACTTCTTCCCTTTCTCCCCAGCATTTGAATTGTGCTTGTCTGTGAATCTTGTGCCTTCATGCTTTACATTCCTGATTTCTCTAATATGTGTCCTTCTTCCAGAGACCCTGCCCAAACTTTCTTTCCTGAATAGGCGATGCAATTGCAAGTCATATACTGGCAGGCAAGTTTTAAGCTCAGGCATTGTGGTTGTATTTCCGTAAAACTATTGCTCTCTTCTCTTTTTCTGCTATTCTGTGGTTGGTTTCTTTTTCCTTATTGATTCAATGATGAGAAAAATCCTTTACAGCAGAATGTGTCCAGCTGCACAAAGAAGTCTCTATATATGTACTGGTTTTACGGCTCTCAGCCGTAAAGCTTTGATCTCCTGAGATTCAAAAGATGCCTTGCCATTTTAGTTTTTGAAGAATAATAAATGGACATGCTTCTCCCCCAGCTTTTGCCTTAAGTAGACATTTTCATCCCTGGGTAATGAGGAGCATGATCCTTTATGAAGAGTGTAGTGTAGAGTTACAGGAAATACATGATAGTCATAAAGGACTGTAGTCAGTTAGGACATAACATAGGGAACATTTCACCCTATTTCATATGTTGTCCATTGAAATGTTACCAAAAGATGATCTTCTTTTGCAGCCATTTATTTTTCCAGGTGAAAAATTTATTTTTATTTTATATTATATTTCATATATTTGAGGAGGGGCAGCATTTTGGAACACTTTCAGTGCTTCTATTGTCTGCATAGTCTCCAAACACAGAATAAAAATACTACACCTTTCCACAGAATTTGGTGTTCTCCACTTCACTTCCTTTAGTACAAGTATGCTTGTAGCAGCTGCAGGTTGTCCCACTAGCAAGCCTGCAGACGCCACATTGGAGAGCACTCAAAAGCCTGTCTCCCATGCAGTTTGGAATCATAGAATGTTTTGGGTTGGAAGGGAGCCTGGAAGATCATCTTGTTCCACTCCCCTGCCATGGGCATGGACACCTTCCACTAGACGAGGTTGCTAAAAGCCCTGTCCAACCTGGCCTTGAACACTCCCAGGGATAGGCCATACACAACTTCCCTGGGCAACCTGTGTTAGTGCCTCACTGCCCTTACAGAGAAGAATTTTTTTCTTAATATCTAATCTAAACCTACACTTTTTCAATTTGAACCCATTCCCCACTGTTCTGTCACAGGTTTCTCTAGCAGGCTTTGCGGTCTTTCAGCTGATGTCTAGCCTGTGTTGCAACCCCTGTGACAGCACTCAGAAACCAGCCTGAAGAGAAGTGTTGCAAGGGTGCCTAAGCAAGCACTGCTCTGAAGAGGGGTGGGCGGAGGTGGGGCCGCACCTGGGATTTTTAACGGCAGAATAAATGAGAAGGTATAGGGCAGTGCTGTACAGTCAGTCCAGCCCACCTGCTGTGTCTCTGTTCTCTTTCCCTGTGATCTGCAAGGGTATATTGCTAGCATTAAATCTTGAAGAAATACATACAAGCAAGTTTTTGTTTTCTCTTGTGTTCTTTAAACTTCAGTTACCCATCAGCAGCTTTCAAGATGACAAGAATTTTGACAGCTTGCAAAGTGGTGAACACTTTGAAAGGCAAATTGAAGTTTTGCAATGTGTCTGCTGATCACTGGAGTTTCTCAAGGACCTGTCCCAGGCTGCTGAACATCAAGGTAACAGTGACTGAAATACTGTGGCTTAATGGATGTGTTTGGCATGCAGAGATAGCTTGCTGCAGATAACACAGCTTACCTAGAGGCATGAACCAGAGGAGATTTGTCTGAACCCTAAGCAAGGGGGTTGCTTGGCTAAATGGTTTTATTAGCTAAGCAAACACACTTTTTCTGTGGTCTGGAATGGACATTATAGAGTGGATTGCACCAAAAGGTGGAAGTTTAGGGTTTCAGTTAGTTACTATGTATTATTCTTTAGAAACATCCCACCCTTCTATAGGACTTATAGCTGAGTGGATCTTTTTAGTCCATATGAGCATGAATCGGCTGGATATTTAAAATCATGCATCCCTTGAATCATGTGATTAATCCTATTGAATCCATACTGAATCTGTTCTCAGTGTATTGGAAACCATGATGGCTCTGAGATTAATTGAAGCGGTAGATATCCTTTTGTGAATACATCAGAGCATCAGTTCTTGATTTACTGGGGCTGGGACCCCTCAGTTCACTTCCCTAGCTTTCTTCTGCTCTTTGTTAGAGGAGTTGCATTTGACCAGTTTTGCTGGTGTAACCTGGACAGGTGTGGCAGAGTACGGGGGTGAAATGGGACTTTCTGTATGTGTTCTGTAGCACTGGCAGTGTTCTGTCAGCATGCACTTTGCATTGAAAAGGCACTTCTGCACATGTATCCTGTTGAATGAACAATGTAATAGAATTAACAACTGGAGGAGTGGTGTTTCAGAGGGTGGTAGGACAAAGCATTTAGAGACTCGGGCTGTGGGTGCTGCCTTACATAGCAGGGTGATTTAGAGGGCTGATCATTATAATTTCTGTCCACTGAGGACTAGGGTTTTGCACACCTGTCCCACAGGAAAAAGGAGGTCCCATTCATTTTTCAGGAGTTCTTGGAACACCTCCCCACAGACCTATTACTTGGCTGGACAAGGGGGAATGGATTCAAAACAACAGAGGGTGGGTTTAGATATTAGGAAAACATTCTTTACTGTGAAGGTAGAGAGGCACTGTCACAGGTTGCCCAGAGAAGTTGTGGGTGCCCCATCCCTGGAAGTATTCAAGGATAGGCTGGGTGGAGCTCTGAGCAACCTGTGATGACAAAAGAAGTCCTGCTTGTGGACTATAAAGCCATCATGGTCACCAGTTTCCACAGCTGCACCATTTGGAGTGGAAGTAGGGCTCTGACATGAGAAGGAAGTTCCTTGGTTATTCCTTAGGCTGCAAAAGCTATCTTACTTTGAAAATGACCAAACATTAAAACAGTGTCAGAGCTCTCAGGTGGGACAGTGCTGTCTTCTCATACCTTTTCAGGGCAGGTGCCAGCTTCTTTTGTTCCATTTTGAAATCTCACCACTGGGCTTTAAAGTGTCTTTTGGTGTAGCAAAACAAACCGTGATAGCTTGAACAATCTCTTCTCTGTGGGTTTTGTTCTTCAGATTGAAACGGGATAGAAGAAAATGGATACAATTTCACTGCCAGTATTTCTGGATGAGTGGAACCTGTGAATGCACTAAGAGATGCTGTTGACAAATGTCACAGTGTCTGGGGGACAGGAACCCAAGATTCATACTTGGCTCCTTGATTTGTAGCTGGGATGGCCTGTAGCATCAGTGTGCTCATACTGTGCATTGTGGAACATGCATGTACACTCAAGTTCACCAGGGTTTTAGAAACTGTCAAGCCAATGAAGCAGGGTTGAAGAGTTCTGCTGGAATGCCAGCCTTGCTTGTCTCTGTTGTCTCTGATACCTCTCTTGCTTTTTGGAGTTGATTCAGTTTTTTCTACCATGCTCTCTAAAGCGTGGCAGTTGAGCATTTTTTTCATAGAAAAATTATTCAAAGGTACTTCAATCTGTGGTTATCAGTCTGATGCAGGAAAAGGCATCTTTCACTGGTAAAGTGTTGTAGCCCACTGTTAGGATTCCGGGTTCAGCTTTGATGATGAGACACCCTCTTTCTTTACACATCCTAGGTTCATTCTGGTAGTCACCAGCAGTAGGCTGGATCTGATGCATTCTTGTAATAGTGGATTAGCATTTGAAGTTTGGATTTAACATCCTGAATGCCATATTGATGGTATAAAGTACATGTTTTGTCACCCATTCAAGGACTGCACAGTGACAGACTTACAAGGTCATATTTCATAATACTGAAGCATCCAATTTAGAAGTTTCATGAACATGGCCTACTCTGATGGGGTTACAGTACCAGCTAGTCTAGTGTCTACCTGTGCTTGTAAAGCTAAAAGGTGATTGCTTAAGTCCAGCACCACCAGTGCTGAAGAAAGGGAGAAAGTATATCTGCTAAGAGAGCAATGCCAGGTGAAACCCTTGGGAGATATTTTAACCTGAGTCCTAGCAATTGCAAATACACTCAAGGTGGGTCAAAATGAATGGGACTATCTCTTTCAAGGTGTATGACAGGATCTGTTGCAGGGCAACCAAGACCTACTGTGTAGCTGAAGTACTGGGTCCGTTGGCACATTTGTACCTGCACTGTGACTACCTGACTCACCACAAGATGTGATGCCAACCAGCCTCAGAAATCTCTTTCTGACAATTATTATGACATCTTCTGCCTTGGCATTGACAGTGAGGAAACTCATTTCTTTTTTAGAGTTAATTATTTGAGTTAAATACCTGCAGGAGTTTGTGCTGTCAGAATGGATGGAGAGTAAGAAGGCTGAGATCTGACATAGTTTAGGAGCCTGTGGCTCCTGTGACTTCAGCTCAGATTTTTAAAGCCAGCTTTACAGTGGGCCTTGTGATTCTGTTAGAATTCAGACTGTGAAATACAAAAACTTGCCTGAGGCTTTTGCTTTAAAACAGTGACAGGCTTACACACCACTTTTCTTTGGGACATACAAAAGCAGAAGTGGAAGAGAGTCTCTATTATAAATATGCAAGCAGTAAAGCACCAGACCTGAAGAAAAAATAAGTAATTCTGAGAAATTTTCATAATTTTGCATCAGAATGTGGAAGTTAAGTGTAGTTGTGAGGCAAGTGACCAAGTAGTAACTTATGGCTGCTTTTGGTGTTCCAGACAGCATTAGGCCTAATGGGTATTTGTGAGAAGTTTGTAGAAAGAGTGAAATACAAAGTAATTAAAGTCATGGCCCCAAAGCCAGACAGAGTTCAAGAGGTGTTTGGACAACACTCTCAGGCACACAGTGGGATTCTTGGGGTTGTCCTGTGCAGGGCCAGGAGTTGGACTCAATGATCCTTATGGGTCCTTCCAGCTCAGGAAAGAGATTCAATGACTTGTGATTCTATGCAGGGGTTAATGGCAGTATTAAGTAGTGGTACAATTCTCCTATTATTGCATGCTTAAATGAACATTTAGTTGCCCTTTATTGCTTTTTCTCATTGGGCTGTTTCAGGGAACATAGCAAAATACAATGAAAACTTGTTTCTAACTTATGTATAAACTAAGTAAAGTATCAGAGAGCATGAGGGAGAGGTCGTAATTATAGGAGAGTGCCTAATAATTCTTCCCCCAAGTCTGTACTCTCTCCAGTTAAACTCAGCCTAATTGGGGAAACACCACTGTATATGAATAGTCTGAGATGTAGTGACTCTTGAGTCCATAGTTCCCTATTCCATCCCATATCTCAGTTCTAAAGAAGAGACAGAGTATCTACAAGTGAAAGAGGGACCCAGAGAGCAGACCAAAGGCACCTCAGGACTCTCTGTAGGGATGTTTAGCATCACTGGTTCAGGGTGATCAAGCTTCTTTATAATTCAGGAACAGGCAGAGAGACTGTGGCTTGAAGCTTTATCATTTAATGCACTTCTGAGGCCAATATATTTAAATGGGAATGTAAAGAGTAGTATGACCAATAAATAGCTGGCTTGTAACAGTATAGCTGGCTCAGTAAAGAGAGGATTGGGAAAGCTATAAAAAACACGAGGAATGAGCTAAAAATGCAGTTAGAAATGAAAGGGAGATATTTTTTTGAGCACTGGCTTTAGAAACTGTATCAGCTTACTGTGAAAGGACTCGTCAAATGTATCTGACTCAGGTGGAATGTAACTGGGAAAAATGACTGCAAGGGATGCAGAGAGTTGGGTAAGGAAGTGAAAGTTGAGTCATTAAGCTACTCCACTCTTCTCCCCTTGGAGGTGAAAGTGAAGGGGAGGTAAAATGGGGCCTGTTTCCATAGAGATGAGGCAACTTAGTGAACTGCTACTGTGGGGGAGAGAAGGGGTGCTTGTTTTCTTGGGTGCTCGGTGACTTGTATAAGGTGCCTTACCTGTCTTGGTTCCCCGTCCTCCTTTGGTTTTTGTAATGAACAAATATTTATGGCATTATTGTGAACAGTCTTAAGAAGAGTTCAAGTTGTAGGAGCTGTGACTTTTCTACCATGGTACTTGTGTTGAGTTTCTGGCTTTCCTTTGTTCTTTGCCTTGGATGGTAAAGGAACTAATCCAGTGCTTCTCCCTAAGTGTGACTCTTCTTTGGTCTATCCCAAGACACTAAACTTGATTCATTCTCTATTCTTGCCCTTTCTTCTTCTCTTAATGTTAGCCAGAAGAAAATGTGTCGTAATAAAAATATATACATATAAACATACATACATACATATACACACACAATGCATATATATATATATAAAGAGCTGGCAAAGGAAGTCTTGACTGTTAGTGATGTCCAGAGAGATTTCCAGCCTGTGGTGTCAAAGTAGTTACAAGAAAGCTAGTCCTTTGTTGCTGGTTATTTGGTCTTGAGAGAGTGGATGCAGCACATTCCTGGCAGCACCTTTTTATTGCAGAAGAAATCTGGTGGCTTTTGGCTTCTCCTGTGCTTCTGATATGTCAGCTTTTCCATAGCTAGCTAGATGTGTGAGCCAAGAAATATGTGGCAGAGACTGTTGTGCCACATGAAATCATGGTCTGTCTTACTGTCATCTTCTGATTGGATGGAAGTAAAGTGGCCTACCCTTGAACCTGAGTCCCAGTTGTGTCTCTGCCGTAAATCAGTGTCCATCCTAGTTTTGGTACTTGGCATACTTGTAGTCCTCCAGCAGTTAAAGGTTCAGCTTCACCTTGCCGGAAGAAACTGGGGGATTTCTTTGGAGGAGAAAAACTGGACATACTTGACTGGTTACTCTGTGAAGGAAAATCTACCTGTTCATTTTCCAGTACAGCAGTTTATAGAGGACACACTTGGAAAAGCAAATTGTACTGCAGATCTTTTGAGATTTTGCAGATCTTTATCATCCAGCTTGTGGACAGGAAGGGCTATTACAGCAGGGAACTAACTGGAACTCATTTAATTTGGTTTATTACTTTCTTGTTGGGTTTGTGTTTGGTTGTGTCTTTTTTTCTTAACTGCTACAGTGCTTTTTTTACTTCATATGTGAAGTGTTCAGTGTAGTGGTACCTGAACTAGTTAACTCTTCAGGTTGCTTTGACAAAATACAAAAATTCTAGCAACATCACAGCAACAGCGTGACCCTTTCTGTTAGCCATCTCCATCCTCAAAGCTCTTCAAGAATCCTGCAGTCTCTCTAGAGCAGAGGGAGTTCTGCTAAAGGTGAAACTACTGATATGTACAAAAGGGAAATCAGATTGCAAACAGCATGTCTCATATTGGGGATGTCTGGAAGAAACATTTCAGTTTAGATTACAACAGAGATTTCTCTGAGACTACATGGAGATGCTGCTGAGAAGTATGGGGACAAAGGGACCTCATGGAAGCTCTGGGATTTTTGTTCATTTCTTGCTTGTTGCTTTGTTGGTTTTTTTTTAAAAGTGAATATCTCTCCCAACTGAGCCAACTGGCCTTTTCTATAGCCTGTAAATCACTTTTCATATTAAAAACAAAACTGAAAAGACAAGGCTGGCATGTTAAGGATATGGTAACACCTACACTGGAAATGGAAGCAAGAATAATTGCTTCCAGAATGTTCAACAAACCAACAACTTAATTAAGAATAATAATTCAAGGAAGGGAGGGAAACTTTTGAACATCTATCCTCTGCCAGACCTGAACTTGAAGGCAGGTCATGGCTCAGGGACATTCTTCTACATTACTTGAACATGGTGTAGGGACTCTAATAGTACAATGGGGGCTTCTGTTCAATGAACATGATTTCTGTGATGTCTGGAGTATGGAAGGACAGGTGGGCTATGGTGGTGGGAAGGCCATGCAGATTCCTGTCAAGTACTTTATTGACAGTGAGGCCTTAAAGCTCAGACTGATTGCTTTGGGGTTTAGCCCTTTGTAGTTATATGGATCTTATCCATCTCTGTGGACTTTGCTTCCTAAAGGATTCTGCCAGGAGGTGGTGGCAGTTAGGATTGCGATTCAGGAGATTGCCCCAACATGTGCCAAGTGGTATGACTTGCTTGAAGTGGAGTATGGATTCAAATCCTTGGCCTGCTGGGAGATGGGATCCATCCCTTGACACCAAGGCTGGGAGAAACCTGTTCCAGCACTCACTGTCCCATGTGGACAGTGTGGGTTGGGTATTGTTAGACACTAGATCAGCAATTGCTGGGTCAGAACCACCTTAAGGGGTGTGTGTGCATGTGTGTGTGTGTGTGCATGTGTGGAGGGGGAAGAGATGGGTCAAACTTCACAGAGGTGAGGTGGCATTGTATTTCTCATAGCAGGCCACTGGAGCCCAGACGGAGAAACCCCGGAGCAGCTGCCAGTCAAAAGCAGCCCGGGAAAACTTCAACACACCACACCTCCTGAAGTTCCTAATCCAGGCTCGGATTGGCAGGGAGAGTGAAAACACTGCTCCTCACCTTGGTCTGGAACACCAGAGTGGCCAGTGGCTCAGAGGTCCCGCCTGGTGGCTGTGGCCAACAAGGACCAGAGCCTATAAAACCAAAGGCTGAGGCTGTTGACTTGTGGCTTTGGGAATGGGGTGTTAAAAATTCTTGGAAGGGTTCTAACAGGGCAGAGGTCCTGTCCAAAGGCCAGTCGGAGGCACCCAGGCCACCTCTGTGCTTTAACATGCTTTAGGTATGTGGCAGGTTTCTGTAGTGAAAGGTGCAGTGACATTAGGGAGCCGACCAACCTGTCATTTTAATTTGGTTTAAACCTGGGGGATTTAGCTGAAAAAATGCTGTTTATAACTGGGAAAGGAGGTGATTTTGGTGGTGTTGACTAAACAATCCAATGGCATGGGAAGGTTTATGGTGGCTAAACCTTTGGAGAATGACTGGATGCTTGACATTAATGAGGAGAAAATGGCAAGGCTAAAAGCATCCCAGATGCACAGAATTCAATTACTTGGCAGTGCAGTTTAATTTTTAGTATATTTTGCAGTACATTAGTAATTGATCTGTGTGGTATTTGTAACTGCAGAGGGACTCTAAATGAATGATTGTCATGATGGTTACAAAACGTTCAATACTGGGAATGAAATTTCTCCTTGCTGTGCTTGTTCATGTGATTTACGGCTAATGGAAAGTAGCTTTCCTGCTCTTTTCTGTAGCAAATAGGTCTTGATTCTTCCTTCAGAAATCCCAGTAAGATAAATTGTTCTGTAAAAAAAGCCAATAGGAAGTTAAATCATGGTGAGAGATGCTCCCTGTGGACACACCTGGGACATCTCCTGTGACACAGGCCACTGGGGGTTTTGCACTGATGGTCACTCTGCTGCAGCTCTGTGCCCAGGAGGCAGCTGTGCTTGCCTTCCAGAAGTGGAAGTTTCTCAGGTCCCTAAAGGTTCATCACCAAATTCCTTTAAGCCCTAAAATTCATTGACAGATCTGTTTCCAGCTTTGCTTATCTTTCTCTTCCCCAGCGTGTCACCACTGATCCTCTGTCTGAGGGAGGCTCCCAACTCATTCTGTTATTTCTGCTATGCATGTAGTCATTATTTTTTTATTAGAAGCTAGAATTCCCAGATGGATCCTCATCCAGTGCCTAGGCAGTCCAAGAAAGGCTTTCAAAATGAGGCCAAAGAGGGTGTGTTTAGCCTGGTATATGCAAAGACCCAGCTGTGACACTGAATCTCTAAAGGACTTTTGTAAAATTCAGTCTGTGTCCTATTTCTCTTGGCTGTAAAATACTGATGAAGCCTGAAAGGGATCCCACAGTTAGTGTGGGACTCAGTTCTGCAAAATACTCTGGAAGAGGTATGGTTTCCTGTAGACTGCTTGTTCCATAATTACCTCTTCCAGAAGAATTTATATCCCTGAGATAATTGAGACCATGAGTGTCCAGTTGACCCATGAGTTCTGGTTTGTGTCTGACACCAACTATACACTTACTTTTAGCAGCTTAGCTCTACAGTTGCACCAGAAGTTAGACACCTCTCAAAGGTCAGAGTTGGATGTGAGCCTGCAGACTCAGTAGCAAGCCTTTAGCAAACAGTGAGGAGGCAGTCACAGGATTATGATGTTGGTTAATTGCAAGATATAAGAAATTAACAAAGTGATGTGGAAGAAATTAATAAAGTGATGTGGAAGGGTGATCTCACAGTACATGCTCTGCTTGCAGTGAGGCTTGCCAGCTATTAGGAGCACAGTGTTTCCTAAGTGTTAGAAAGAAAATTGGCATCATTAGTCTGGTAAAAGAGATGGTATCTTGGCAATTGGGAATGGGAGAGCATGGGAAAACTTACAGAGTGAGGCATGAAAGGCAGGTGTCCCATGTGTTACCTGTATAAACATCAAGCTTTTTCCTCCTCTGTTTGAGTCTCTTCATGTGCCTTTCTCTAGGTGCAGACAGCGAACTTGGTGCTGGAAGATGGGACGAAGATGAAGGGCTATTCTTTTGGCTATCCATCCTCCACAGCAGGGGAAGTCGTATTCAACACTGGGCTCTCTGGGTAAGGCAACAGCCGATGAGATGTAAGCATCAGTACTTCTCTGGAAGCTTGTTGAACTGTCGAAGCTGCTTTTTTCAAGCTCTTAGGGTTCTGATCGAAGCAGGTAGTTTTATATATAATGCTACATTGTAGTCCAGGGATACAGAGAGACACATAATTAGTGAAGAAGCTTCAGGCAGTTCTCTGGGTCATAGAATTTATGGTGATAAGGGCATTTAAAGACAATGATAGTGAGGTATGCAAAGATGTGATTACTTCCCGCTGAAATGCAGTCATTGCTGAGTCAGAGCAGAAGACCTGTCTGTTCTCCCTCCAGTGCCTGAACAACGTATAGAAGTTTGAAGCATCTGCATCCTTCTGGGTCATGAAACTTGGCCTCCAAATGCAAAATTTTTAAATCCCGATGCTCCCATGTTGGTCACCTGTATGACTCATCCCTTATGACATTTGTTGGCTCATATTACAAATAAGGATACATTAAACTCTGTGTCCCTTCCAGCTAAAGGGTAGGATCAGATTCTTGCCTAACCTAGTGTATTGGGTCTGGCTGAGATGGAGTTCATTTCCCCATAAGAGCCCTTACAGTGCTGTGCTTTGCATTGGTAGCTAGAAAGGTTTTGATAACACACCAGTGTTTTGGCTACTGCTGAGCAGTGCTGGTGAAGCATCAGCATGGTCTCTCAATGTTCCTTCCGCCCCTCTCCCCCTCCCGTTGAGGAGATCCTAGGAGGGGACACACCCAGGCCAGACCCAAACTAACCAAAGGGATATTCCATACCATATGACATCAACTCAGATATAAATGCTAAGAAAAGGAAGAGGAAGGAGGGGCATTCATTATTTACAGTGTTTGCCTGCTTAGCAACTGCTATGCTTGCTGAAGCCCTGCTTCCTGGGAAGTGGCTGGACATTGCTCGCTAGTGGGAAATAGAGAATAAACCTTGTTATTTTCCTCTTTGCATGTGTGCACATAAACTTTTGCTTTTACTTTAGTAAACTCCCTTATGTCAACCTATGAGTTACTTTCCATCTTATTCTCTTCTTTGTGCAGGTGGAAAGGGGAATGATAGAGTGGCTTGGTGGACACCTGGCATCCAGCCAAGGTCAACCCACTACACCTAGTATGGTTCTCTGTCCTCTTGAGTAGTAGAACCCTCTGGCTGACTTAGGATGGCAGCCAAAAGTTGCCAGTGCTTTTAACTGAACTGCTTGAGCAAAGGAAATCTGCCCAAAGGAATGAGGCTTTTGGTAAGGATAGGGACATAGGAAAACCAACATGGGGAGGTGAGACAGCTCTGAAGTTGTTGGTGCTTGAGCTTTTTCCTGCAGTCATTCAGAGCTGTCTTCATTCAGCTGCCTTGTGTTCTCCAAGTTCTTTACTTTGGAGAAACAAATACTCACAGGATGAGTTTTCAAATGAGATCCTTGGTGAGAATGTTCAATTGCTGCAGGGGGAATCAGTTTGCAAAGTTTTGCATTAGGAGGCAATTATTTAAGTGTTTTGATGGCACTAATTACTGACTGTGTTAATATACCTGCCAACGAGCCGCTCTTTAATATAGACCAGAATGATGGAGGGCACCAGAGTTCTCAGTGATAGACTGTGGGCAATAAATCTTGCCACATCACAAAAGTCAAGGAGGACCTGATGAATTAATTTCTTCTCCACATGTTACTGTGGCAGCAGAAGTTGTGTTTGTTTGTTTTCTAGTGATTTGGAAAGGATGCCAGTGAAAGTGAGATCTCTTCTGTGCTGGGAAGCATATGAGCATGGAGGGAATATTCAAAATGTAAGGTTGTATCTTCAGAACTCTCTCCAGAACACGGCCTTGACTGATTCAGAGATAAGGAAGATAAAGAGTTAACAGCCTTGTTGCAGAACATAAATGTGTCAGATTTGTTACCAGTCCAGGAGCTGATGTCCATTGAAAGAAACCCTGTAGCTCTGCCTCGTGCTCCTGAGCACAGAGATCAAGACCTGCATGCCCAGAGAAACCCAACTACCTCTTCTCACTGACACAGGAAGAGTTTAAGTCCCTGTATGAAGGAGGTGCTTAAGGCTGGGGCGTTTTCCAGCCTGCCTGGGCACTTGGCAGTTTGTCAGGATTGGGAGCAAGACGTTAGTGCAGGGGTGATTTGGGCATGGCTGTTCAGCCTTGGACCACTGCTTTCTGTGTAGTGGATGTGTCCAGGTGCTGAGTGGGGTCAGTGTGTACTCTGTCCTGTGGTGATTAATATGTTGCTCTGCACTGCATCTGCTCACCTGGATTCCCACATCCTGATTCATATCTTAGAACTGGAAGGCAAAGCACTTTATGTTCGTACAGCTCTCAGGCTTGAAGCAGGTAAACCTGACTGAAATGTTGCCATAATACTCTGGAATAGAGGGCAGAGAACACTCTTTTGGGGTTGAAATGTTGAAGGCATTAGAAAAGCATGAGGATGAACTTTTCATAAATACTTGCTCAGAAAAATTTAAACCTAGTGTTGCAGCCATCTGTTAGTATAGGAAAAAAAAAAAAAAAGAAAAAAAGATGTCCAGTTAAGAAAGAAGAATTACAAACCATAAAACATTCCCATATTTGAATGTCTTAGTAAATACATTTGCCTCCAGTAAGTCTCTGTGTGTTTCCCATGATATTTTAGTGAGAGAATGGATTGAGAGGAATTGGCTGAAATCAGGCAGGCCTTTGGGCAGGCACAGCAAGGATTAGACCTTGCAGCATCTTTGGAGGTCATGTTTCCATGCACTTCTCTGTGCTCCACACAGAGCTTAAAGGGCATTTTGTCTCAGTGCCAAGCCCTGCCTGCACACTCCACACAGACCCAGTGTCTCTCTGTCCTTGTTTCCTGATTGCAACTGACATGCAAAGGTTTATTACATTAGCTTTGTCAGTAACAAAGAGTCTTCTGGAAGACTCAGAAGGAGAGAACAATGTCAAGCATGCACATGTCATGTGCCTGGTACTTACTGCAGTTCTGTGATCACACTGCACTTTCTGTGGTTGTTTACCTGCAGTAGCAAGTATAGATTTGAACAGCAGGAGAGGCTTACCTGAAAATATTTCATGGCCATTATTCATTTGACCTGTTATTTTTCAGAGCTGACAGGTGTGCTGTGTTGTCTTTATCTACCAGCAACCATTCTGGCTTTTGTGAAGAGTTTCCCAATGATTGACAATTAATCTTTTGGCAGTAAGTCTGGTGTTCCATAAAAATGTCTTCTGTGAGTTGCTGATATCTGGTAAATGGCTGGAGTTGCCAATTATGTATTGTTTAAACAATGATAGCAATAATAAATTATATTTTGTATAGGGCGGATTCATCCTGAAGTGTCCTCATGCATTTGGCTAGCTATGTTTTAGTCAGCAATTGTTTAATGGATTGCTGCAAAGTATGGTACAGTACAAGAGAGAAAGTGAAGGTCTGTGTGTTAATTTGAAGCTGAAGAATAGGAGCATATAGACCACATTTACCCAGTCCCTGTATTTGGGGTTGAGAGTGAGACTGGATCTTCTAGATCCAGAGCTGATACTTTACAGAAGCCTAGGTTTGGTCCTCTGCTGAAGAAAAATGTTTCAATATGCTTTTAGATCTGTCCTTGCTGAGGAGGACATTCAGGCAGCGGCTTGAATAAATTGCCTTTCCTAGGGCTTCTACCTGGACTAAAGGTAGGACATGCTCTGGTGCCTTGTGACTAGGGTAGAATGTTGAATCCCAAAGCATAGTCTTCAACTTGGCTTCTTCAGGGATACACAAACCAGTTTCTAAGCACTTAGGAGTCTTGTCAGATGAAATGTATGGTGTCCTGTGAGTGGGAACCTGGAGGCTGTAAAGACAGACCAGGCCTCTGCTGTGAGAAACTGCTGAAGTGGGACTGTGGCAGGGTATTCGTTGACAGAGCAGGTAAGAGAAAAGAATCCAGAGTAGTAGTAAGGAATCACAAGGATTTGTCTGCATGTTCTCCCACAAAAAAAAAAAAAAAACAGATACAGCCCTGAACATCTCAAGACCTGCAAGCTCCAGAAAGGGGAAGGGACCCACCTGGGCAGACAGCTCTGTTGTCTGCTGGCTTTTCAGTTTGAGCCTACTATGGGCACTTAGAGGGGGAAGCTTTTACGCTGCATGGAGGGAAGGGCACAGCAGTGTCAAAGCACTGCCCACATGCTGTGCCCAGGGAATGGTCAAGCCCAAGCTGTTATCTGAGAGTCTAGTGATATGCCATGCAGTTCTGTGATCTCTCTGCCCTTGGTTTACCTCATGTTAAATCACAAGGAGTTTGAGTTTGTTGATAGCTCCTGTGTTTTTCTTAAATAAAACATGAGAATCACAGAATCAGCTAGGTTGGAAAAGACCTGAGATCATCAAGTACAATCTTTGATCTAGCACCACCTTGACTGTGGTACTAAGTGCCACATCCAGTCTCTTCTTAAATACCTCCAGGGATGGTGAATCCACCACCTTCCTGGGCAGCCCATTCCAATGTCTGATCATTCTTTCTGTAAAGAATTTCATCCTAATGTCTAACTTTAACCTCCCCTGGCACAGCTTAAGACTGTGCCTTCTTGTCCTATTGCTGGTTGCCTGGGAGAAGAGACCGACACTCCCCCCCCGCCCCCGCCCACAACATCCTTTCGCAGTTGTAGAGAGTGATGAGGTCACCCTGAGCCACCTCTTCTCCAGACTGAACAACCCCAGCTCCCTCAGTCACTCCTCATAATGCTTGAGCACCAGTCCCTTCACCAGCCTCATAGCCCTTCTCTGGACCTGCTCTGGCACCTCAATATCCTTTCTAAACTGAGGGGCCCAGAACTGAACACAGCACTCGAGGGATGGCCT
>JAWWMO010000002.1:2027476-2106601 GCA_035047845.1 Dendrocincla fuliginosa
AGGTCTTTTTTGGCTACCCCCAAAAGGGGAAATGCAATTATATCCACGGACAGCAGGTGGCACTGTGGCACCTCCGCCACGGGCCACTCTCTCCCAGGGGTTGCAGTAATATTTATGGACAGCAGGTGGTGATGTCGTGCCCGGCTGGCTGGGCTCCCTCAGGGTGGTGGCAGGCAGTTGGTTTTTAGGTTGATTCCCGTGAGAAAAATGGGAAGACAGAAAAGCAGCAACAATCCTGTCTCCGCAGACGCAGGAAAACCGGGGCGTTCTCCCACCTCTCTTCCTCACGGCAAGCTTTGTAGTGATTATGATCACTCACATATGAAAGCAGTCGAGTTTGAGAAGGGAAAAAAGGGAACACAAATTCAGTATCCAGTGGTGCTGGAATCCGAGTGTGTGTGTCCCCGTCTTCCTCGCTCCACCGAGAGCTGAGCTCCCCAACCTGCGCAGAAAGTCAGAAAAATACCAACCCCTTCCCCCTCTCTCCCCTGCTGGGGGAAGATCGGAACAAAAGCCTGGCCAAACTAGATAACATCAGGGTCTACATGTCTTTTGTCTCCTTTGTTAAACATCTTTACCGACATTTAGGCGTTGTCTCCCAGTCTTTTGGAAGGAATTCCCCTTTCGGCCTTTGAAACTCTGACAGGTAGTAATGCCCATTATACTGTGATTCCAAGTGGTGTTGGTGTATGGCTTTTAAAATAGTCATCTAGTCTTCTCAGGCTGAAAAAACCACTTAGTATTTCACTCCACATGTGTTTATAAATTGGGGGTAATGGTAAATGCAGGGCACCATTTGGCTGAATAATCTGGAAGCAAAATAAGACCAGGTTGCTGCCAGAGAGCAAGGAGTAATTTAAAGCTTTGTCAATAGCATTTATGGGACTTGCTGCATGGTGACACTCAGCAACATGGCTCTCAAGCACCATGGTTTTTAAGCACTACTCAGCACTGTGGTTCCCAAGAACCTGACTTGTTGAAGATGACAAAATTTTCAGCTCTGCTCAATGCGAAGCTTGGGGCAGCTTTCAGTGTAAGGTGCTACTCAAGGAGACATAAGATGTCAAACACGGTTAAGAGCAAAACTCTCTCCTTAAAACTTACCCTTAGCAGTGTGCATGGCAATGCAAGATGTTGGCTCTTTCTTGACCTAGGAGAATGCAAGGATATTTCAGGTATGGAAAATCAGAGAAGTATCTCATAGGAGAATCACTAAACCCAATGAGCAATCCCAGTGTGCATGTTAGTGTGATATCCACAGGATGAGCTGAGTTTAACATATTTGATCATGAAAGTGGTTTGCAATAGAAGTTACCACAAAACAGTGACTTCCTCTGTTTTACTTTCCCCTTCCATCCTCATAAAGTTTGGTACGGCACACCCTGTCCCCATACGTAGAAGAGGTTAACCCTCTAGATTAATCCCACTTACTCCAGGAGTGGGGCAAAGCCAAAGCAAGGATTTCTTTTCCACTGATACCCTTAATGGAGAACGATATGCTGCTAGCAGAGCAAGTGTATCCTAGCTTCTGCCAGGTGGTAACAGCAGTACAGAGTAGAGCTTGCTGGAGGTGACTTTTATTTTTAACAGTTTACTCAGAAAACAGCTGTGCTGACCTGCCTCCTACATAGCTTTGCCTTACACCAGTTCTGCTGCCTTGTAGCTGTCCACATGAGGTGGCTGAAAAACTCAGAATGGGTTTGTGGGTTTCCAAAACTAAAAAGCTTCAAACAGCTTAGCGGATTACTCCCAGATCTACACAACAGTTATTTGGAGACTTGAAGGCAACTCAATTTCATATCACTACACAGCTTGACAGACTACCTGTTAACAAATTTTACTGCTGATAACGCCTCTCCCCTGAATGAAGGGTTAGAAACAGATTTTTGATACCAAGGAAGGCTCATAAACTTCTGAAGATGCTAAAAATTGCTATAAGCTGCCAAGAACCCATCTTTAAACATCTGTTCTTGTTGCTGTCCCTGTCAGCACCTCGTCCCAGTGTTCACAGCTTCTACTTTGCTCAGTCTTTGGTTTTTTTCTGTTGTATTTCCACAGGGCACGGTACTTGGGAAGATCGAATTTGAAGGTCAGCCTGTGGAGTTTGCAGACCCAAATAAACAAAACTTAATTGCAGAAGTTTCAACAAAGGTAAGAAATTCTTCTTTAGTATCAAGGCTTGTTACAGTCGGATAATCACAGCAAAGCAAAGAACTGTCTGTGGATTGCGGAAAGAATTTTAGGTTTGAATATTCCCTGCAATGAAATTAAAACTCAAACAAAGTTATATGTTGATACCAAAACCCGATGTTTTTATTTTATTAATTGTAAAAGAGGCAAAGACAAAGGAAAGGAAAAATAGAGAGAAGTTGGAAAAAGCTAAGGTTACTTTAAAAGCATAGGATGGTTTTATGACCACGTTCTACCTTTCTGCTGACGTGTATAGTAGCAGAGGTGAAGCAGTTTCTGCCTTTTTTTTCCTTTTCTCTGACACTTGTGATGGTTATCTTATGGCCCTGGGGGGTCTGACAACTTGTTAGAATGCAGTGTCTGGAATGCAGCTGTGACCAGTGGTCTCTGTTGCTCATGTTTTAGCCATTCCAGTTAAGCAGCCGCTGGGCAGTGCAAAGTCACAATTCCGGCCAATTCAGCTCTCAGGAATATGGTAGGGATGCAGGAACAGGGTTTTTCAGAACTCACATATGTAGCATAGCTGGTTTCTGTTCTCTCCAGGATAGCAGCGCTTCAGGTCCCAGTCACAGGCTTCAGAGTTGGTGGTGAGGAGAGGTGGCAGTGGGGGAAAAGCTCCAGTCTCTTAAGGCAGAGAGACTTGCAGAGCAGGTGCCTCTTTTCCCCTCCTCTCCTCTCCTGTTTTTGCACAGTTTTTACTTCACTTTGTACGGGTATAAGACCTTTTTGCTGTGGTTCATTTTGCATTTCAGGTGTCCAAAGAGATAACAAAAACAGACATAATGACAGCATTTTTTTTTTGAAGCATTTTTCATATTATCAGTTTTCAACAGGGCTGTACACTCCAGGTAGTAACTGGTTCCCATTTGCTCTGGGGATCAGCCATTTTTTCTAAACAAACGATCTGGGTATATTTTATAAACCATTCACCTTTCTAGAGCTTTGACGAACTGTCATCTCAATATCATCCTTGTAGAATTTCTGTGGCTCCTTAGGTGCAATGTTGAAGATAAAAAATGAACTGTGTTGAGCTGGATGTGCTCTGAACGATGCTCTGATTGGAGGATTGTGTGTTAGAGACTGGACTGAGAAGTATTGGAGATACAGTTAGACCTGGTATATGGTAGACATAAGAAGAATTAATACAAAGAATGGCTACTTTTCTTAAATTTCAGGAAATATTTGGCATAATTTTGTTGGGGTGATTCCAGAATGTATTTCTAGATTTCAAAAGGAGACCAAATTAGGAAACCTCTGGATCTAATATTACTACTATTAGCTGCTTTTCCCATAGATCTGTACAGATCAGCAGTTAGGTGTTAGCTGGGCATGCAAACTGTGTTTGACCACAAGCTGAGAACAACATTACAAATAGAGAGGTTGTGAGAAAAATCTCTTAATATTTGATTTAGGACAATGACAAAAATAATCCGTGAAACAAGGAAAATAATACGAGTAGGAAAAATTTAATCATGACATGTGTCAGGTACTCAAGTCCATAGATTCCCAAGTACACACCTCCTGATTCAAAATCCCCACTTTTTAAACAATTCTAAAGTCCAACCCTGTTGATGACATGGGGAGGGCGTTCCTTTTCCTCGGATTGGCTCTTCTGTGCCTCCCCTCATGCAAGGGGTGGAGTTTCAGGCAATATGTCAGCCTCCATCCAGCCGCATAGTCTGCCACATGGCCCGAAGTTGCGTAAGCTATATTTCTACTTAATATACAATTGCCCTATTCCAGAACATTAGTCCCTCGCATGCATTCCAAAACTGGACTGGATGCCTTACAACTTCCGCAGAGCGCCTATAGGTTAGTAATAAGGGACAAAAACTACATCTTTGATTAATACCTATTGCCCAGTTCATCTGCTTGTAATAAAACCATCCTTTCTATTTCTCATAAGGCTGTAGCAGAACAGGCCCATACTACAAATATTAACTATTGTTGTATGAATTCAAGGGCTAAGGTCTTAAATTGTGTCCCCTTCGGGGATTTAACTGGGATAAAGAATGCCCTGGGTGCTTAATCCCACTGACTGAAATGAGAACTGAGTGTATGAGTCCCTTTTGCAAATTCCATGCGTGCTGTGGTGTTTGCAGCTCCTTCAAGATCAGTGAGGCTCTGGAATTGCTCTGCAAATAGTTGTTTGTGTACTGTTCTTTACATAACTTGGTGTGTTAATGGTATGGGTAAAAAGCAGTCCTAAACAAACTGGTAAGCGAGAAAGTGGAAATTTGAATCAGGCTCCATCCAGGCTTGGAATTACAGTGGTAACTGGTTACCTGGAATGCCAGTGGAATACATAGGCCACCTTGCAAATCTCACCTTCGGGAATCTCACCAATTCATCCCAATACCTCCACTGTATTTTGAGTCAGGGTTTGTTGCTACACAGGATGGCAGTAAGGCTGTAATCTAGAATTGCAAGGTGCAGCTGGAGCCATTTGAAGCAGTATCTCAGGAATAGGTAAGGTTGCTGATGCTAAACTGCAGTTACTAAGAATTTCTGTAAAGAGGCTGAAAATAGCTTCTAAAAGGGAGATATAATAAAATTAATGGTGCTTTTGTGGTCTCATTATGTTTATAACTTCATTTTACAGGCTTGAAAAATAAGATCACAAATAAGGCTGTAAATTAAGTAAGCTGTTTAATGTTGATAATTACTGAACCTTGAGACTGTTGCCAAACAGTGATGTTCATGTAAATCAGGATACAGTAAGATCAGGAATCTCCTTATCAATGGTATGTTAGGAGTGATTGATTGTTTTTTATTATTTTTTCACCCCCACCTTCTTTAAATGCTAGTGATACAGACTGTGCTTGCTAACATTATCTATCCAGGGTAGGAAATGCAGAAAACTGCCAGTTTTCTACAGGAACTTTTGTTGGAGGTTTTTTTTGGTTTATGTGATGGTCAGTCAGAAGAGATGAGAGATTTTTAACCACTCCAATCTAAAAGGTTACTTCTCTCCAAACTTGACATGTAGCCCAACATCCTCTGTTCTCAGCACTCTGTGCCAGCAGGAGTTTCTGCTCTCCCTGACTGCTGGCTCACAGCCTTCCCACATCTTTTCAGACTGAAACAGTGTCCTGGTTATAGTGGCCAGCACCAGTTTGTCACTGTGTGGGTGTGGCCAGGATGTTGTATTCTACACTCTCTATGTCATTTTCTCATGCTAACAATTGATCTTTTGCAGCAGCCAGGGCACATCTGGCCCCTCAGGCTACAAGCTGAGTGTTTAGGAACTCCGTGACATAAGGAAGTTTTCCTGTCTTCACATCAATGACTTAGGTGTGATAACTCCCCTCTGGGGGTGGGGGGAGTCTTTAGCACCTTCATACCCAGCCTGAGGGATCATGTCTGCTAATGGGCCATCAAAGAGTATCCCATGACTCATAGTGTAGTAAATCACCCATTGTGAAACTCTTCACTCCGGGGGAGGTACTGGACATTCCCATCTGAGCCCAAGCATATATAACCTTGGGAGTTTGAGACTTCTGGGACCATTTGTGGGATCCAGAGGAGGACCAGGACTTCAACAGGACTGTAACTGCCACTTTTGATCAGACTGTGGGCATCATCTTCAGCAACAGGTGTTCTCTTTCCTTTGGGCGGGGTGGGGGGAGGGCACGTGGTGCCCAGCACAGGGGCTGGTGAGCTCCATTGTGTTTGTGCCCCAGCTTGCTGGGTTGTATATCTGTTCTTTGTAGGTCAAACGGATTTTGCCTTTGCATCATTGTACTTGGCGTGATTTTTTTATTAAATTGTCATTCTGACTTGCAATCTCTTTTGGAGTTGGTTTGATTTCTCTTGCTGGTTTACATTTAAACTAGTACAGACAGGTTTTTTTATAGGCTGTACAGTGAACAGCTGAGGGAAATCCTCTAGCTTTAGAAAGAATATCTTTTAACAGTTCTCTGACTCAGCACCTGGTCTGGTTTCTGTCTATACTCTTGGCCAGGTCAGGTCTCAGCAGTACAGTGTGACAAATGGGGGAACAGTTATGCAGACAGCAACACCTAAAATTAGTTTTACTGCTGAAGAAAATGTAACAAATCTTAGCTAATAATTGGGTAGGGAAGAGTTTTAAGAGTGAGACAATTAAACTCCCTCAAAGTAGTTTTGCCCCACAGCTCCCTCTGGCCATGAGAACAGCCAAGAAGAACATTTGAAGGCAATCTTTGTTTCATGATGTTTTGTGGATTTTAAAGTATGAATATTGTGAGGAATTGAGGGCGTCTTCAAAGGCCCCTTTTAAAAAGAAGAGTGAGTTTTTCTTAAAGGTCTCTGAAACATGACACTAAGTTTCTGTGAGAACTGAGCACCTTAATGTTCTTGAGATTTTTGAAACCCACCTCTGAGAAGCCTGAAGGGTATCAGGTAGAAGACCTATATAATTCCTGTGCAGTGATAGAATTCTACCATGGACTGTGGAAGCAGAATCCACTTGTGCGCAAATGACTGTGAAGATGTCAGGCGCATGCTGCAACCCACCCTGTCAGGCAGGAGTAACTTGTTTTTTAATATTAAATCCCTTAAAGTGAATTAAAGTGAATTTATGCTAGATGAGCAGTTTTTACATATTTGTGCATTTATATAATATATGTTTTATTTTAGAACAATTTGGTTGCAAAGAAAACAGATATGTAGCCATTTTGGTTGTCATTATCTATAGTAGCATAGCAATATAAAGGCATAAATGTATTGCAAAGAAAGCAGGTATTCAGGCATTTTGGCTGTAATATAGCCACCCAAGAAAATGTTTAAGGGAAAAGTGACTAAGAGACAAAAGAATAAAAGTTTAATAGTCGCCACTCAAAGTTCTCCAGCAACATTGGGTTGTTGTGGTCACTGGTGTCTTGGTGTCTTGGTCCATGGGGGAGTTATGGGGGAGAGAAGCCCATGAAACGTACCCTGAGAAACCCTCCTGATGACTCCTTGTGTGTCTGTGTGTGTGGTTCTTTTTTGCAGAGCCATGATGTTTTTGCAGAGGCTGGAGGTGCTGGTTTTAGCAAAGTCATTCAAGGCTTGAGGGGAGTGTATGCTTTGAGGGCATCCCTGCTAAGGAGCCTTCTCCAGGGCAGTGATGGCTGTGTGTTTCATAGGAGACAAACACACACCCAGAGAGTGCCACTAGTCTCTTTTAGATAAATGTCACTGTCTTAGTTCAAGGGGAGAACTAAGATATCTATGTTGGCCAAGAAATAATCCCTCTCCTTTAAATTTAGAAAGCAGAACTTTAATTAGAAAAATATATATATATGAAAAGGGTAACACTTCTTAACCACAATTACACACACACATGTATATATCCAGAAAGAACCAAACAACAACAGTTTGTAATAAAACCTTTAAATGACAAGGCAAACAGTTAAAAGGTCTTTTGGCTAACCCCAAAAAAGGGGAAATGCAATTATATTTATGGACAGCAGGTGGTGATGCCATGCCTGGCCGGCTGGCCTCTCTCTCAGGGAAATGGCAGGAGCACAGTTGCAGGGTGAGCTCCCATGGGATTGATGACAAAAGCAGCAGAAACCCAGTCTCTACAGTGTAGAAAACAGGCATGTTCTCTTCCTTACAACAGTCTCTGTGGTGCCCAGGGGTCTCCATGGGTGATTGACAAAGTCAGAGAGCAAAAGACACAATCCTGGTCCCCCAGCGATGTCAGACTCGGTGTGTCCCCATCTTCCCTCCTCTGTGCTGAGAGCTGAGCTCCTGACCTGCGCAGAAAGCGCAGAAACCCTGACCCCCTTCCCCCACCCGAACCAGTCTTTCCTCCCCCTCCCGGCCTGGGGAGAGATCAGAACAAAAGGGTCTGGCTAAAGCAGTAAATATCAGGATATGCATATTCATTGTGCCCTTTGTTAACCATCTTTACCGACACGAAGGTGTTGGCTCCAAGCTTTTTGGAAGGAATTCCAACTTAGGTTTGAAACTATAACAGTCACATACATAAAGAAACATCACACACACAAGACTTTGAGGCTTCTAGGGCTTCACAAATCTAACAGTTTATGGGCTATGGTCTCCTCAGCCTTATCTTCAATCTCCTGGCATCGACATCTTGGGACAGCTGTCCTTACACAGGTGATGCTCTTGCATCCTAAAGATCTTTGTGTCCCAATCTTTGAGAAGATAAATGTTCAAACAAGAAGTAAGCTAGGATAACACAGAGGGAGGAGTTGTAATATTCTGCTAACAAACTTCATTTTGAGGGGATGTCTTTCCTTCTCTTTGGTTGTGAAGTGAAAACATTCAGTTTGTCAACTTGCACCAGCCATACTGGACATGGGCACCCAGCTGTGAACTATAAATGCCAGGGAAGCTGATTACAAGGCAGTTGCTTGCTTAGTTTTATTTTTTTTAAAAATACTTCTTTTCACTGGTGCCCAAGAGAAAAGCCACTTTGGGCAAAGTATGTTTATCAATATCAGCTTTCAGAAGCGGAGTGTAACTGAAGGTAAGCACAGTTTGTTTTTAGGAGGAAGAAGACAGTGCTTATTGATGAATAACATCCCAGCCTTGTGCTACCTGCAGTCATGTAGCAAGTAAAATAATTTAGCAAGTTTCAGAATGTAGCTGTCCATAAATAACCTTACATCAGTGCTATAGCTGTCTAACAGTGGGTCTGCATGGTGCAGTATCAAGGAACGTGCAACATACAGTGGTTTGACTTCACTCTCTTCTATTCTGGCTATGACCAATAGATAACTTGGTGTACAAAGGACCATGGTTAATATTTGGGACTGGCGACAGTTTATTTAGTGGAATGGGTGAAGGAACAGCAGCTGGAAGAGGAGGAGAAGTACTGAGATAAAACTGTCAGGTCCATATGAACGTAGACCATGCCCAGTGATGTGTTTAGTCTGGTCTGTACTGCCATGGTGAACTGAAGGTTGCTCACAAGATATCTCCAGCTGTGCCATGCTTTGGTCTTATTGGGACTGGAGGGTTGGGATGGTGTTTACTGTGATCGATCTGTAGCTGGTACAAAGCAGTCTTGCTCCACTTGAAGCCCAAAAAGGCCAGATAAAACTGTTTAGAGACAGAGTTTTTAGCCTTTAAACAGCAAGGTATTTATTGGTGCAACGTTGGGGAATCCCCAGCTCTCGCTGGACAAAGAGTTCTGAAGTTTTCAGTGAAAAAGCAAGACTATTCATACAATTTTGCAAAGGATTACAACATCTTTTCATGCATGTTCACAATATTGCAACATCTGATTATAATATTCATAGTAGGTGGAGAGTAGGTGGAACCTGGGCATGGTTGTCTCTTTTGGGGTGAAATTTGGTGGGTCTTCCTGTTGCCTTCATCTCTAGGGGGTTGCATCTTCACTCCTCTTCGTCATGAACTTTTCAACTTTCTCTGTTTTTGCTGATTCTTGCAAGGAATCTTGGACTTGGGCCTTTGTTCCCTTCTTATCTCAGTGTTTCTGTTCTGTTCTTTTAGTGTATCTTCCCCTCCCTAGTTATATTTCTATGTACTCATCTTTCAGGGCATAGTGACCCAAAATTTGTCTTTAACTAAGCATTTTCTCCTAGAGAGTTCTCAGCGTCGATATTCTAAGCTAACTTTTAACTCTTGGAGCCCCTGCTCGGCTTCATACTGGCATCAGCTTGATGACTGAACTTCAGCTGAAAATCTCTCATTTGGGTGTATTTCTCTTGGGCTGCAATAATCTGTGAGAACTGGATTTCTGCTCCACTGCTAATGAGGTGAAACACAGGAAAAAAACCTTGTCATTAGCTATGGAAACAGGTGGTTACTTAGAAATTGCATTATTGCTGTAATCAACAGTATATAAAAGAGCATTATAACTTCTACTTCCACAGAAAAATGAAGTTAGCACTAATGTCTGCACTGTTCCTGAAGATTTTAATTTAAATTGATAAGAACCAGTTGCTACATATTGGTGTAAAGCTTTTCTGATGCCTATCTTTCCTGTATTTTGGGGATAGGATGTCATCTGTCATTTATAGCATGGTCTGTCTTTTTATAGAAAGTCAAGGTTTATGGCAGAGGAAATCCAATTAAAGTTGTAGCTGTTGACTGTGGTTTGAAGCACAACATTATTCGTTTGCTAGTAAAGGTAAGTCAGTGCTTGATGTCCCTTATCTCTTGTTCTGCTTTGACAAGAGCCTTGCCTGTTACTCACTAGCCCTGCTTCTACCTGCATATATCCATTCTAGTAGCAGTTGCCCTCCTAATATCAGGTACAATTATTAGAATGATTTTTATGTATTAGGTGTTTTCTGAACTTGATACACTAAATTGAGTGGATAAGAAAGAGGACTTGTACAGCTGCCTCTCAGCAAAGAACCCCTTGAAGATGAGTCATCAAAAGATGAGGCACAACTTCTCTAAAGAATAACCAAGGAAGATCAACCCAACATTGTAAAAAATGAATAAACAGTGGGAAAAAAGTTTTAGTGAAGATGGTGGATAGTTGAAACAGGCCCAGGGAAACTGTGGAATGTTCATCCTTGAAGATATTAAAAACAAGTGAACCAGGCCCTCAGCAACCTGCCCTAAAGTTGGAGTTTTCTCTGCTTTGAGCAGACCTCCTGAAGTTTCTCCAGTGTCATTTATTCTTCGAGTCTAAGATTCTGTGACAATCTTTTCCTGCTTATAACACAGTGATGTAGCAGTCCTTGCTTCTTTAGCCACACAGGAAGATTGAAGGCAGTGTCCTCTCATTCCCTGGATGTACAGGCTTTCTCTGAGCCTTTTCTCTAACCTTTTCTCTGTTACGGGCTTGTGTGGATTTTGGTCCCATTTTTTATGTGCAGGACCATTTCTAGCATGTCATAGAACAGAGCTGTGAAGTCCTAATTTAGCTGTCAGGATGAATGCGCTATCTAAAAGTGAACATTTTACATGTGTACATAGACTGAAATCCAAACTCAGTTTTTGGGACATGAGAGCATAGGAACAATCTCCTGACACAAATTTATTTGTTTCCCTCCTGCCATAATTTCTTGTTCCCTTGTTTTTTGGTTTTGTTTGTTTGTTTGGGGTTTTGTTTGGTGGTGTTTGTTTGTTTTTAGCGAGGTGCAGAAGTGCATTTGGTTCCATGGGACCATGATTTCACCAGCATGGATTATGATGGACTCATAATTTCTGGAGGACCAGGGGATCCCATGAAGGCCCAGGAGGTGATTCAGCATGTCAGAAAGGTACAATATAATAGCCCTAGACTGATTACTCTTGCTAATTTGCCTTTTTTTCAAGTGCCTGAAATCCAAACAATTGGTTGTATTAATATGTTATGGGCCAAATGTTGTTCAGTCATTTCAGCTGCCTGGGATATTTCTTGTGTTGCTCCACTGAAAGTTATCTCCAGCCTGGCAGTTACAACAAGGCTATACAGACCTTGGTGAACAATACATGGTAAACATGATGACCACAATTACCTTACTGGTGCCTTAAAGTACCCCATGCTCTTTCAGGACTTCTGGGACATTAAGGAATTCGGGGCTCCAGCTTGGAATAATGCTGCACACTAAATGCATGTAATGTAGAGTGTCACTGCTTGTTCCCCTTGACTAGTCTGATGTCAGGCTGTGCTCTGAGGCTTCCCTTTAAAGCAGGGGAGAGGAGGAAACTTTCCTTCCTAGGCTGTTTTCACTCTGGCATTCAGATTTTCCCCAAATCTGTGAGGGGACTATGTGAAGCATGGTTTACGCTGGAATTGCTGAACAGAGACACTTCAATATCTCTTGAAAACCTTTTCATTTTAGGTCCTGGAGAGTGACCGCCCAGAGCCCCTGTTTGGAATTAGCATGGGGCATCTAATCACTGGAATAGCAGCTGGAGCTACTTCCTACAAGATGCAGATGGCCAATAGGTGCGGCAGCTCTTTTGCCTTCCAGGGCCCACACAGACCAGTTCAGCATTGTGAAAGGCCGCAGAGAAGCAGTGCTTTGCTGCTGAACTGGCTTAGTAGCAGCTAGCATGACAGTAACATTACTTCTTCATCCCAGCCATTCTCCTTGCCTTTAATATAAATTGTCATGTCATGCACTACTGGTTTTGAGGGTGTTTTGAAAGTACTTGATGTAATTGATTCCCCTTAAACTGAAGGGCAGCTAAGTTTCTCTTAGCCTTTTTTATTTTCAGAATGGCTGCCAGTATTGAACAGCTACAATTGAACTGCTGTCTCATAGTTGAACTGGTCTCATAGTTACGAGTTCCTCCTAACTGTAGCACTTGGACACATTTGACACTTCTGTTTTCTGATTCTTTTTTCTTCCAGAGGCCAGAACCAGCCCGTCCTGAATGCAGTGAATGGACAGGCTATCATCACTGCTCAGAACCATGGCTATGCCATCGACAGCTCTACCCTCCCACCTGGCTGGAAGCCTCTTTTTGTGAATGCCAATGACCAAACGACTGAAGTGAGCTCCTACTTTATTCCAGATACCGGCACATAGAAACCTCTAATAAGCAAAGACTCTGGCTTTATTTCACCTCCTGGAAGCTTGCTGTCAGATTGCAGTTTGTTGTCAGGGCTGAACTTGATAATCTGGCCATCTACTTTACTTGGAGCCTTGCCTTAAAGGCCACAACGGGTTAGCCTTTACTACTGTTTGCTGTGCCAGTCCAAAGTGTAGGATTGTCACAATGACTTTAGGATTGCCCTTGAATGGTTGCCTTATTAATTTCCAGGATTTCCCTACCACTGGTGGTGCTCGCTCAGTTACCATTGCCTTAGGGATTTTGCCACAGCACTGCAAGCCTGTGCCATCATTTTGTTGTGTTGGTTCTGTGTTGCCGAGCAGAGAAAAAAAAAATTATTGCATATATAATATGGTCTGCTATTGTAAATAGAATTTCAAGGACTAAAGTCATGAGGAAGAGAGGCTGCCCCTAGAGAACTTACAGGATCTAAGGTAGAAGTCCAATGTCAAGTGACGTCCATGTTTGAGGCAGGTCTCAGTCTTCGTAATTGCCCATTTTAAATCTATTTCATGAGGCTCTGTGTTGTGCAAGTTAGTGAAAGCTTGTTAATTATCAGTTAGTAATTGAAAAAAAAGGTGTTTTCTGAAGCAGGTTCTCCCATAGGAATATACCCATCTCTCTTTTTTTGTATAAATGCCCCACATCAAGTCTGTCAGATTGAACAGTGTTGCTCTGAACTACGCAGCTGGTTGTTTTAGAATAAGTTTTTTCTGTCTGATGTTGTTTTCTTTATCCTTAAAGATACATCTAAACAGAGACATAGATTACCAAAGAAAATATTAGTACAAAAAAAATGTACAGTTGTTTGGCTCAAGTTTTGAAATGTGTTTATTTTAGCTGTGTTGACAAACTGGACCCTTTAATTCCCAGGCTTTAGCTGGAGTTTGGAGGCAAAGGTGATAAGGTTGGACATGAGTCTTCTTGATCTAGTAGTGTGACATTCCTTTATGTGAGCTAAAAAAAACATTTCTGTGCACAGCAGCAGTCTCCTACACCTTCACAGCTAGACAAAGGACCGTGTTGGTTTAGCATGGGATGCACAAACTAGATCAGAATGGGTTAGGCTGTCATGTGCATTCTGTTGCATTCCTTGATTTGAAAAAGAAAAGCATTTCTTGTGGCTGACCTGACCCATCACAGCTGAACAGGACCAACACAGGTTTCCAAGTACTGACAAGCAGCAAAGTGAATCTTTTTACAAGATATTTGTATGGAACTAGAAGGAACTTGAGCATTCAGGGAAAATGTGACAGACTGATGGAAATCTTTACTCTGAGAGCAGAAACTCACACCATAATGGATCAGCGGTGGTCAGTAGCTTATCTCTTGTTCCTGTCCTATGCCAACATCCCATCCTGCAGCTCTGAATGGCACTGTGACTCTACATGAACTGTTGGGACTCCTTTGTTCATTCCTAAGGAAAACAGGTTGTATCAGGATTATTTTGCTCCTGAGGGACTTCTCTACCTCCATCTGGAGTTGGGGACCATGAGCAATGACATCTGTAGGGTAGTCTCTCAGCGGACCCTGCCTCTTGGTGCTATCAGGCCGTTCAAACAAGAAATCATTTTTTTCTTACTCCAACTGAAACTATGCACACTGTCTCCAAGCTCAGTTTAGGTCCTTCGTAGCTATTGTCTGTTCACAGCAGTAGTCCCCCTTCATCACTCTGCCCAACCCAGGGCAGAGGTCAAGCCCCTGTGTCAGCATTTAAAGTGAGTTATGGAAATCAAGATATGATCAAACCCCATTTCTATTGTGACAGAACCAATCAAATTGGGATGATAAAACCATTCATTCCTTAACAGCCTTGCCTCAGGTTATCTTTTCTTGCCAGCTTTTCTTCTCTGCCCAGTCCAGGATTGACTCTGGAGGAAGACCAGTGTATCTGCTCTGTTAAGTACTTCCAGCTTATCAGTGTTTGCTGTTGCAGTGAAAATGGTATCTCCACTGTGCCCCTTGTCCATGCACAGTTGAGGGTTGCACAGGCACTGGAGCATTAACAGCAGAGCAAAAGGCTCAGTGGCTCCTTGGATGAGACATGGTTTGAAGACTGTGGATGAAAGAGGTGTAAATTTGACAGTCCCTGGGAATTTACCAGTCCTTTGGCCTTCAGTGCTTACAGGGATGAGGTGTGGCTTTCTGTTGGCTTGTTTACTTGTCAGGAGGTTTCTAAGAGAATCACTTTTAATCCTGCAGGGAATTATGCATGAGACCAGACCAATTTTCACAGCACAGTTCTATCCAGATGCAAATCCTGGGCCAAGGGACACAGAGGTAATGTATGAGGGCTGATGTGGGCTTGCTTTCAGGTGGCCTGGGAAGTGCAAATATGTATCAGGTACGAGAAGATGATTTTATGTTGGTGATGATCCTGCATCTTGGTTTTGAAAATGTCAGGATCCTAACAGAGGGCCCAATCATGCATAGACTTGTGTCTGCTTAGCTTGAACTGCAGCTAATTGCAATCAACACATATATTGACTTCTGTGTGCCTTGGATCAATGATTCCATTCATATTATGGGTATGCATTGAGTCCTGGTGGGATTATCTCTGTGTTGGAAGTTACTGAAGTGCTTAAGCTTTTGCAGGATCAGTCTCAAATCTCTGCAAAAGAGATTGCAAAAGGAATAGGATTTTATCTAACAAAAAAAATACTAACCAGGTGCTTTGTAATAAAGTCATTAACTTTGTAATTCATTTTAGTTCCACTTTCAAATTTTTTAATTACTGTAGAGTTATGTAAATGGATTCACACTTCCTCACTCTGGTTCTCCTAAGTGAAATGAAATTTTAATTCCCCATCTGTGACCTTGCACAAATTCTGTAACAACTGGTTGCGTAGTCACAGAGTATGACTAAGCAGCATCAAGGGAATGTGGAGGGCAGAGGAGGCATGTCTGAACATAAATAAACTGTTTAGCATTTCCTGAGAGAGGAAGATGGGAGAATACATAGAAGTGCTTATTTTAATCTTAATTTGTTGATGTTGATTAAACCTGCAAATAAATCTCTTGATATCAAGAAGTTTCATAGCAATCTGATTGACTAGAGAATCTCAAAGAACTTATAACAATGCTCAACTGTGTGTCTTTTCCCAGTCTGCACTCCCACTGCTGGGATGGGTTTGATAACATAGTACCTATTCTGATAGACTTGCAGGACCCATCCATACTCCTTTCATGGGTAATTCCCAGCAGCCAGCCTCAGAGGCTGTGAGGCAGGAGCTCTGCAGGTGTGGGGTCAGATGGGAAGTCTGTCCCACTGTGTGTAGCTACCTGCCCTGCCTGAAGAACACTTTTCTGACAGCTGCTCTGGGATCTCCTCTGGAAGGACAAAACTGATTTAGCACAACTGATGTTTAGATATCCCTGTTCAGGTCCCTTCTCTGTAGCAGGTCACATTCCAAATGGTTTCCTGAGCTAGTCTAGTGTATGCTCTTCTGTGTTTTAGCTTTTAATGCATATTCTCTTGTTGCACTCCAGCCACATAGAAGCAAAGTATACAGGCATGATTGATGTGCATTTTCTTCCTGATTATGACCTCACTTTCTTAAATACATCTTTGTTAGAGATGTCAAAGTTGTTCAATAAATTTCATCTTCTCATCATCTTCTCAGATGATGTAAATCTACCTGCTGAAGGCAGCAGAGCAGAGCTGTTTGCTTAAGCTCACCAAATGGCCTAGTTTTTCCTTCTTTGCTTGGTATTTATTTAGTTCCATTTTGGTGGTTAAATACATGTGTTTATTTTTCCTAGTTCCTGTTTGATTCTTTTATTTCCCTGGTTAAGAGTGGGAAAGGCAGTACCATTTCCTCAGTCCTGCCCAAGGCTGGAGTGACAGCTTCCAGAGTGGAGGTCAGTATACAGATACTTGTTTTTCATGCCAGTCAGTGAGGCTGGGACCTACTGAACCCATAGCAAAAAATGGCACAGAAAGCTGGTCATGGAAGTCAGAGGAAGCCTCCCTTATAAAAGTCCTGACAGCTGCTTGTCTCAGTCATGAGGCCTCTCTTGTGTTATTAAGTCCCTTTTCTTTGAGAAAGTTTCAAATTCTGAAGTTTCTTGGATTTTTCTTTGCAGTTCTCCCAAGAAAGGTACTCTCATAGCAGTATAATGAGGTGTCCTGGGCTAACCTGGCCATGAGATTTTGTGCCTGTGGCGTAATGTTGGTGCTTGGTTGCCTAGCACAAAAGTCTGAAATTCCAAGCATGAGCTGAATTTCACAAAATTTTGCTGTCTTAGAAGGCAGCTGGACTTTGTGGGCAGCCAAAGTGAGGCATGATTATCTACAAGCACATGATACAATTAACGTGTTTATTGTATGCCCTATACATGAGTTATGTGTTTCTCTGACTAGAGATATATGACAGAAGTCCAGTAGAAATACTCTTAGGAGTAAAAGTCCCATGGTTTTGAAAGTGGCTTTTCTTCTGAATTTAGAACTGATGTTCTGTGATTTGAGACTGTGCTAACATCCACTGTGATAGGATTGATTTTTTTTCATGCTGTTTTGACATTTGTAGGTCTCGAAGGTTCTCATTCTAGGATCTGGGGGTCTCTCTATTGGTCAGGCAGGGGAATTTGATTACTCTGGATCCCAGGCTGTGAAAGCCATGAAGGTGAGGAGATACTCTGAAAATATTAACTTCATGTAACCTACTTTCTTTTCTCACAGCTAAACTGATCCTCCAACTATAGCATCACCGAGGCAGGGAAGTTGATGAGGACAAATGACTGTATGGAAATTTAACCATTTTTTGTTGGTGAACTTGTTCTATGAGTGAAGTGAGTTAGGAGGTTCATTGCAGGTTTCCATTGCAGTCTTTGAGCAGTTTGTTATTTGTGATGTGTGGCTGGTCACTCCAGGCTTCTCAAACTAGATGAAGAGGAGGGAGTACACCTGAGCTGGAATTACTGGAACTTCTGGAGTATGTCAGTACACTGCATGGTAGACAACAACAGCTGAATGGTTGGTTGCTGCTATGCAAAAGATTTTGAACCCCTTATCAATGCAGGTTTTCTAAATCGTATTTATTTTGAATACAATGAACTTTTTAAAGGTCATGTGTGTCAGGTTTTTTTTCCAGAATTCGTCCTAGAAAGGATACTAGGGCAAAAGCTCATGCTAGGAGAAGCTGTAGAAGGATAGAAGTGTACTGTCATAGGATTACTACTGGTAATGTAAGAGTTACCTGAGACCCCCAGTTCCTGTCTAACCTCATGTGAAGGAGGAGAGCTTGTAGATGTATGACAGTTTCAGAGCAGAAGTGAAAAGGCAAAAGTTGAAGGAAAAGGTTGCAAGGGCAAACTACAAGTGCAGTAAAATCCAACATCCCAAACAATGGGGCTAGAGGATGTGATATCTTTTCCCTCACCACTGCCATGAAGACTACCCTTATCTTAGGGTAAAGTTTAGGGTCATTTATCTAAACCGAAAGATTTTCCACAAGGATTATATATGTTCTTTTCCTTCCCTGTTCCACATGTTTCCAAGGAAAGTATGCTCAGTGAAAAAAATCCAAATTCTCATGGGGAAGAAAGGTCAGCAGAAATTTACAGCCAATCTTTAAGGCAGTATTTTAAGTTATCAAAAGAAGGAGAATAAAATGTTATCCAGCACTTGAATTGAGCTTTCAAAACTCTGAGTGAGAATCCCACTACTTCAGGGGAACTATTTCTTTGTTCTCCCAAACCAATGACACAAATAATCACATATTTTAAACAAACACAAAAAAGTCTTACGGCATTTTCATGCTTGTTTGTGACTTGGGGGGAAACAGCAATTTCTGTGCTGGCCCCAGCATCGCTTCCAGTAGCATTTCCTTGAGGGATGGCAGACTTAATCTACTGGTCTCGCTCCTGTTTCTTTCTACTCTATTTTAAATATTGTCACTGTTCCTGTTTTTAATGGGAGTCACCATTGTTTCTTAACCTCCACAACTTCCATATAGCAAATCTTTTTCTTGAAATGTATTTTGCATCTATAATTAGCATTGTTTTCAAATAATTTGTTTGATTGTAGAGGTTTATTTCCTTACAAGAAATTGATGACTATTAGAATGAGTTCTCTTAAAAAAATGAAGTCACAATAATTGCACTTTCCAGTCCACCTTTTCAAGAAAGCAGTAAATCATTGTTTTGTATCTGCTTGTGGTTGACATGTTTTTTTTAAGCTTGGCCATGCTCATCATTACTAGCAAAACTTTGTTGGCTTCCTCATTATGTGCTAATATTTCAAGAGGGGGGAGAGTTGATCTTCCCAGGTCTGACTCAGACTTTTCTAATAATGAACAAGCTGTAGTGAACTTCTGTCTGTAGCCAAAAGAGAGGCAAAACTCCCACTGGTATCGCAGGAAACAGATAACCTTTATTATCACTCTATCTCAATTTCTTATCTGTAGAAAAGAAAAAAGCAGAAAAGAGAAAAAGCAGTGTAAAGTTTTCACTAACCTTTATCTTGTGTATAGAGGCAGAGTTTGTCTTTTAATATGTGCAATATTAAATGAAAAAGTTATGGGACAAGATTTTTAAAGTCATAATACTAGGAAAATTAAAGTATCTTTATGGAAAGTCAAAGCAAAAAGCATATTTTTGTTACTGTTACTAGTTGGTCCAAAAAACTCTGAGAACTACCTGGATACCCATGATCAAAGACCTACTGCTTGGCAAGAAAAGATTGGCTTGATTAAGATTGATTAATTTTTTGGCTTTGGCACTTTTAATCTGACTTCCAACAGAAGACAGATGTGATTATACTGGACTTTGTTCTTGTCTCCTCTATGTGATTCCTAAAAGTGTTAAACAATTTTGACCAAACTTCTGAATTGGGTGGGAATGTCCATTCTCTTAAGATTCACAGACAGAGGCATAAATGTAAAGAACTGACATTAGCTCAGCCTCGTACAAGAGACCAGAAATCTGTAAAGAATGAGGCTTTTTTAATTCTGTTGTTGGTAAACTACTTGCTGAAACCCATCTCTCACTGCTGCTGTTAGCTTTTTTATACCTATTTTTAATGCAGATTTTAATTTTCAGGAAGAAAATGTGAAAATTGTCCTCATGAATCCCAATATTGCTTCAGTACAGACCAATGAGATTGGTTTGAAGCAGGCTGATGCTGTCTACTTCCTCCCTATCACTCCACAGTTTGTCAGAGAGGTCATCAAGGCTGAGCGTCCCGACGGAATAATTCTGGGCATGGGTGGTCAGACTGCACTCAACTGTGGTGAGTATAATACAGCTGCCTTGGCACTTCTTGCAGGGAGACTAATTTTTTTTTACCAACTAAAGTAATAAAGGACAGGACTTGGGGAAATGGCTTCCAGTTGCACCAGAGGAGGTTTAGATTGGATATTAGAAAAATGTTTCTCACTGAAAGGGTGGTCAGGCATTGAAACAGGCTGGAAGTGTTCAAAAGGTGTAAGGATGTGGCTCCTGGGGACATGGTTTAGTGGTGAAAATGGTTATGCTGAGTTAACAGTTGGATTTGATGGTCTTTCCCAACCTTAATGATTCTATGATCCTTACACATGTTAGGCAGAGGCCTGGGGAGTGTGAGTCACTGCTAAGATGTGAACATAACATCTAATTGCTGGGTTTGATATTCAAAAATAATTAATATGTGTTGCCTTTTAGCTTAATTCTTAGTTATCATAGTTGGATTTGGGATATTGAGACCACCTTGAAGCAGAGATCAAAAGGAAAACAGCTTCATTTAACTTCTTGGACCAGTATTCATCTGTGCAGCTTTGCTCTGTGTTACAGATGATGGCCAAGCAGTAACTGTACTAATATCCCAGGTTTCACTGATTTGAGGACAGAAAATGTCATGTTATGCTTCTGAGATCTAATACTGAAAATTAATAATAAAATTAGCTGTTGATGAGGCCAGACAAGTTGTCAGCTAGTCAGAAATCTTTTGAATACTTTTTTCTAAATTTTTGAAGTTTTCTGGATTCTCTGTTGTGCGGGTGGTGAGGCAGTGGAACAGGTTGCCCAGAGATGATGTGAATGCCCCATCCCTGGAAGTGTTCAAGGCCTGGTTGGATGGGCCTTGGAGCAACATGGTCTAGAGAAAGCTGTTCCTGCCATGGCAAGGGAGTGAAATGAGATGATCTTTAAGGTCCCTTCCAACCCAAACCATTCTGTGATTCTAATAATTTTATGATTCTTCATCTACTATCCATCCTCAAAACTGTGTCTTTGTTTCCTTCACAGGAGTGGAACTCTTCAAGCAAGGAGTCCTACAGCAGTATGGTGTGAAGGTCCTAGGTACATCAGTTGAATCCATCATGGCTACAGAGGACAGAAAGCTCTTTTCCGATAAATTGACTGAGCTAAATGAAAAGATTGCTCCTAGCTTTGCAGTGGAATCGGTAAATCAGATTGTTTTGAAGATATGATTACTATTACTGTTACCGATTTGAGTTAGTGATGGTATTTCTAGTTTTGAGTGAAAGCTGAATGCAGCCATGAATACTTTAGTGCGTATCCTTGCATCATCACTGTCTTAGTTCAAGAGGAGAACTAAGATATCTATGTTGGCCAAGAAATAAACCCTCTCCTTTAAATTTAAAAAACAGAACTTTAATTAGAAATATGTATGTATATGAAAAGGATAGCAGTTCTTAACCACAATATATAACACATATATATATATATCCAGAAAGAACCAAACAACAACAGGTTGGAATGAACCTTCCCCCCCCCCCCCCAACGACAAGGCAAACAGTTAAAAGGTCTTTTGGCTATGCCCCCCAAAAAAGGGGGGGAATGTAATTATATCTATGGACAGCAGGTGGCATTATTGCACCTCAGCCGCTGGCCCCTCTCTTTCAGGTGTTGCAGTTATATTTATGGACAACAGGTGGTGATGCTGTGCCCAGCTGGCTGGGCTCTCTCTCAGGCGAGATGGCAGGCACAGTCCCCAGGTCAGCTCCTGTGAGAATCGATGTTGAAAGAAAAGCAGCAGCAATCCCATCTCCACAGGGGCAGGAAACAGGCATTCTCTCTCTCCCTCTTTCCTCACAGCAGCTTCTGCAGTGCCCACGATCACTCACGGGTGAAATGGTTGAGTTAGGGAGGGGAAAAAACACAGTCCAGCCTATCCAGTGATGCTGGGATTGGTGTGTCCCTGTCCTCGCTCACTTCGCTGAGAGCTGAGCTCCTGACCTGCGCAGAAAGCACAGAAACCCTGACCCCTTCCCCGACCCGAACCAGTCTTTCCTTCCACTCCCTGCCTGGGGAGAGATCAGAACAAAAGGCTCGGGCTAAAGCAGATAACATCAGGATATACATATTCATTGTGCCCTTTGTTAACCATCTTTACCGACACGAAGGTGTTGGCTCCAAGCTTTTTGGAAGGAATTCCAACTGAGTTTTGAAACTATAACAATCACTCCTCAGGGATTGATGCTGGATTATGGATTTAAAATGAGTGAAAATGCAATTAAGCACTTGGAAAGCCTAAGCCAATTTACTCATTGGCAGGAAAAGTAAATTTGGGTGGGGTGACTCCTGTGCTGCAGCACAAAACTATGTCAGATATCATGGGTCCTTTGTTTTTTTTTAAATCTTGTACAAGCTATTTAGACTTTGGTGTTTAAGTCCTCAAAATCAGCAGTACTGAAATATTTCTTGAGGATGGCAGTACAAAAACAAAAAGTTGATTCAGTAGAAAGTCTGTTTGAGTTTGGAGAAAACAGAACAGGTCTTAAACCAGGAGGTCTAGTGGATGTTTGTTCATGCTAAAGTTTCTGGAGAGAAACCAGGTAAAGAATGTGGAAAAGTCTGTGGAAAGTCGACAAGGAAGTCCACACATAGCTAAAGACAGTCACCTCCCTGTGTGGATGATCCAGTTTTCTGCTGTTTGGCAGAACAAAGCAATATTAATAGGTCAACATTTATTATTTTCATTTTATCTTTGGACAGCTTGGTGTCTTACTGATGGGATTTCCAGTTAACTGTGTAAGCAGAGTTGAAGACTTTATTCATCTGAATTTTTATCTATCTCTGAAATCTATTCCCCTCTTCTTTAAGGTTGAAGATGCTTTGAAGGCAGCTGAAAACATTTGCTTCCCAGTCATGATACGTTCTGCCTATGCCCTTGGTGGTCTGGGATCAGGCATATGTCCTGATAAGGAAAGTTTGCTGGACCTTGGTACAAAGGTTTGTCTGGATTTGCAAGTTCTAGGAATAGAACTGAACATCTGATTTTCTTAGATACTCTTCTGGTAGTCACAGGCACTGGAATTGTACATACCCAACCTTTCACCTTATCTGTTAAATGTTGCCCTGATTCCTTCTACTGGCCTGTTTTCTTAATTCCTACTGACCTAGGTAATGAAAATGGCTAAATGGCAGATCTGTTAAATTCATGACAAGTCATAAGTTGAGCAAGTTTTTCAGCAGTTTTGTTCTGAAATGAAACATATTGACCTATATTTACCTACTTTCGTGAGTAAATGGTGCATGAATGAGGTCCTGAAATTTGAAACATTTGAAATGCTGAGTTACAATGTAGTCTCAGGGACAGAAGAGCTGGGAACCTTGGGCCTCTGCCATGTTTTTGTCTAAATCTGGTATTTTGGCTAGATCAAAAGCTCATGTAGAGATTTAACAAGATGACATTTCATAGTTTGACATCTACCAGCGATCTCTAACTATGAGGATAGCTCTTTTTCTTTAGGAATTCTAGGATTGTTTTTTAAGAATTTGCTGTGAAAAGTAAACAGATAATTGGGGAAAACAAATCAAAAGCTTTTTTCCTTGGCAAAAATGCAGAATTTTAGGAAATAAAACTCTATCCAAGGGTCTCTAAAGTTATTGCATTTGTTTTTTTCTGGTTTGCTGAACTTCTTAATCTTTCACGTGTCTCTAGAAAAAATTGCTGCTGCTGACTTTTTTGTGTTCCCCCACCCTGCTGTCATGCAAACATGATTTGGGTCTAGTGTGCTCAGTGCTGAACAAACACTGCTGGGGCACAGTCAGCTGTGGGAGGCTCAGAGAACAGGAATGACAGATGTGGGAGGAGGTAGTTTGTGCAGTAAACCCCCATCTTACAGATTGACAGTGAGTTGGAAACACTAGGCTTGTGCATAGCCTTTGTTTAGAGAAAGCAAAAATTCACCCAGAAATGCTGGTAATGCAGCTGTCAGAAAGGTTTGTATAAAAACATTTTTCAGTGGAGAAAGCCCTGTTTTTGAAGTGAGCCTGCTGCCTACCAACACTCCCAAATTCTTGTCTACAGGACTGTTTCTCCAGCCGCTCCTCTCCCAATTTATACTTGTGCTGGGCTTATTTCATCCTAGGTGCAAAATCTGGCATTTCTACTTATTAAATGTCATCCCATTAATCACAGCCTAATGCTCCAGTTGATCTGGACCCCTTTGCAAGGCCTCCTGTCCCTCAGAGAGTGAACAACACCTCCCAGTTCAGTATCAATATTTCAAAATTTACAGTGAAAACCAATTTGAATTTTGTTGAATTAACTTAAATTTGGATGCTCATTTTCACAGCCCAGCAGAAACTCTGTTCCATTCAGTTATGAAGATGATCTGTAGTAATTAATTCAGTGAACTGGCATTTCAGGCACTGAATTTTGAATTGTTTATAATTCAGATAACTGAACTCAGCTAGTTCAGGTAACCTGGCCTTTAGTTCATGTTTCCCAAGCCTGATCACTGAGTCAGAAAAGATAACAGACATAGGAGCAGTGAGGATTGTTTTACAAGTGCGGTTGGGTGTTCCTGCTACATCACCACAAATTCAGTGCTGGCTTAGGGTGTGGAAATCCATTCCTCAAACTGTTTTTAATTTTTTTAATAAGTGATTTTGGCAACTGAGCTAAGGGCAACATTTGAATAACAGCTAGATCTGATGACAAAGGGGACCAGACTACATACCTAATTAATGGACAGCATTAAAACAAGAATCTTTACTAAAGGATGGATTGATAATGTTTCCATTACTTTCTTGGATTTTAAGTGCAAATTGATTAATGTTTTCTATCTGCTAATATTAAGGCCATTTATTTGCTTAGATTATGCTCATTTACCAGCAAACTGTATTTTTCATTTTTGCCTCATGCACTGAGGAGTGGTTTCAAGATTAGTTTAAGAATACATCACAACTCTTGCCTCTGGTTAGTATGCCAGTGATAAGCAGCATTATTAGGTCTATTAATTGTGTAGTGTTTACTGGCACCCACACTCCCTGTCACTCTTTCATTTCAATTTCTGCAGTGTTCTAGTGTAGTCCTTGGAGCTGCCCACATAAAAGTATATGTCTGTTGCATGATTGAAGCATTAGATATTTTTATATTCCTGTTTGTTATTTATATGCCACTGCAAGCACACCTCCCCTACCTTTTTTCCCCCATCATATCACATAACAATTTTCTGTGCCTTTCAAATGAAGTGATTGAAAAAAAAGAAAAAAACAAAGAGAAAGATAAAGTACTTGTTATCAGTGGTATGAACTTTACATCTTTCAATTTTCATGTCGGGCTGGGATGTCTGGAGATAAGTCACAAAAGTTTTAATATGAAATGTATTCTAATAAGGGGTTTGGTGGTTTTTTTGGGGGAGAGTTTTTGTTTGTTTTGTTGGTGTTTGTTTTGCTTTGTTTTTTTTGGGCTTTCTTTGTTGGCATTTTTTGTGGTGGTGGTTTTTTTGTTTGGTGGGGGGTTTAGGGCTTTTTTTTTGTTTGGTTGGTTGGTTTTTGTGGTTTGAGGAGGTGTTCTTTTTTCTTTTTAACTGTTTATTTTACTATTTATATGCCCAGGCATTTGCAATGACTAACCAAATTCTGGTGGAAAAGTCAGTTGTTGGGTGGAAGGAGATAGAGTATGAAGTTGTGAGAGATGCTGCTGATAACTGTATTGTTGTCTGCAATATGGAAAACATCGATGCTATGGGAGTCCACACAGGTAGGCTTGGACACAGGGTGGCTTGCTGAAAATGATTCGTTAACTTTTTTTATGCAGTCCCCTTCTGCCTGCTGTTATTGATGCAGCTTTGTGATTGATGAAATGGGTGCTAGAAATACTCTTCTCGTTTTGGATAAAGCCAGCTAGGGTGTGAAACAGATATTGTTAAGCTAATCCCACCTAATTTCTAGCAGGGGTTTGGCAAAGAGAGTGACCTGTGAGGCCAGAATTTACTGCTGCTTCTCATTTTCCTTCACTTCTACCTTATTACAAACAGGAGATTCTGTTGTAGTGGCTCCAAGCCAGACACTCACTAATGAGGAGTTTCAGATGCTGAGGGATCGTGCCATCAAAGTTGTTCGACATTTGGGCATTGTGGGAGAGTGTAATATCCAGTTTGCTCTGCATCCAACTTCCCTGGAGTACTACATTATCGAAGTTAATGCCAGACTCTCAAGGAGTTCAGCTTTGGCCTCCAAGGCGACAGGGTAAGATTATTTAAAAAACCCTAAATACAACAGAACAAACAAATGAATAAACAAAACGGAGAGAAGCAGAATAAAAAGATGGAATTACAGTAATGGATTTGAATCCATGTATAATTTAAATATGTGACAGCTAAAAGGAAGAAGAGTTCCTGCACCTGCTCTCCATACAGTTAAAACATGGAGTTGTAGGCTAAATTTTCATCAAGAAAGACTGAAGTTGGCTCAGGGAGAACTCTGGAGTGGTCAGGTCAGTAGGGAGCACATTTCTGTATGGGAAGCTTCTGAAACAGTTCTTGTCAGCACCTGCTAGGATTGACCCTTGAAGAGCCAGTCCTACTGGGAGATGGAGGAAGGGGTAAGTGAGCTCTCCAGGTCCATTCTACCCTGCAGATGCTCTTACTACAAATGAAAAAACTCCCAGGAAATGTGTGTGTGGAAACCTAATAGCTGTCCTTACAAAGCACGTCCACTATATCCATATGTTGGATACAAATCACCTCTGGAACCCAGAGGACACAGTTATTAATGAGCTGTGTGTCAGACTGATGCAAATGGCACTGCTAGCTTGTTTGTTAGCTAATCATAAACTAATCAAGGTAAGGATGGTCAGAGCAGCCTGTTTAAAAATTGGCTTCTTAATTGCACTTTGCAGATACTTGAGATATTTGAGAAGCACGAATTAATCTCTAATTTTCAGTTCTCAGCGACTCTTGTGGTTGTTGAAGAGCCATAGCAGGCTGGAGATAAGCCAGGATGTTGGGCAATGGGTGTTTGATTGTTTCCTTTTTGGATGACAGACTTGCAGCAAAACATACCTGTTAGTGTGGGCTCATTGTGGGTGTGACAGCTACTGAAAGTGGTGGCTTTGTGGATAAAAAAGCAAGGCCCAGATCTAAGGAGGTGGAGCCACAATGTGTTGAGGTGGAAGGCTGGATGGGTCATTGGGTCATGCTGCGCTTGAGCACAGGAACCTTCCATTGTATTGATGAGGGACAATCACTTCATATCTGTTTAATTGGATCCACTTCTAGGATTTGCAAAAGAGTAGTACTTCCTACTCTACTGTTCTCTACTTGTGCTCTATGACAGATATCCGTTAGCCTTCATTGCTGCCAAAATTGCCCTGGGGATTCCCTTGCCAGAAATCAAGAACGTGGTGACAGGAAAAACCTCTGCCTGCTTTGAGCCCAGCCTTGATTACGTTGTTACCAAGATACCCCGCTGGGATCTGGACCGTTTTCAGCATACATCCAACCAGATTGGAAGCTCCATGAAGAGTGTGGGAGAGGTGAGTGCAAGACACTCCCCTTTCATTTCACCACTTGGGGAAGTAATTTCTCTTTCTTGGAAAGCCTCAGAGTATCTGTCTTCAAGGACCTAATGAATCTGAGGGTGTTTATTCAGCTCAAACAATTTTTATCCAGTACTATAATTAATTGAAATGAGTTAAGACTGTGTAATCTTAGATATCATAGTGTGGGTTCATAAGTGGTTTGAGTTCTAAAGGAAGAGATCACTATGGATTACCCGAGGTTGACTTCATTCTTAACACTTCAGGACTCTCAGAGTCATTTTTTAGTTTGAGGTTCTGTAGTGGTGATTAATTAGAGTAAAACTTCATGAGTTGTAATCTGTTAAGATTTTCAATGATGCCCGTGAGCCACAGCTCTCAGTTGTTCCCAAGCTATTTTCCTCTGTGTTAAAACCATATGCCAGATCTCAGCCTATTTCCACTCTTGAAATCCAAACACAATCTGTAATCTTGCCCTGAAGTTGTGACTTCTCGTAGTGATTAAGTCTCTTATATCAGAATTCAAGGTGTCTGGACACTTACAGTAATTTCAGAGCATGTTTTAAGAGAAGAGAAATGAAGCAAAATGGGTAAATGACTCACTTAATTAGTTAATTATGTATCCACTATTGAAGCAAAACAATTAATTGTGTATTTTTTCAGTTGCCTTTCTTTTTTAATGCTTTTCAAGTAGCTATTTTATTGAATTATTTTGACATGTAAGACCTTCCTAACATCATTGTTGTTGTGAGACAAGTCTTCATCAGAATTGAAAGGATTAATTAGAATTTTATTTTCCATTGACAGTTTTGGCTTTTTATGGCAATGAGGTGGAGTGTTTTTTGTTTTCAGTGAGTTGATGCTTCCTGATATTAAGCCTCTCTGCTTAGGGGTTTGGGGACTGTTCTGTAGAGGTGGGGTTCCTAAATACAGTTACCTTATGCACAATCAGCAATAAACACTTGCTGGGCATACCCATTTGTAGGAGGAAGTGTCAAGTTCTTCCAGTACTCATATGTCACAGAACTGCCTGAACGCAGGCAGGATGCTGGGTAAAGGGAGGAGGGAGATATAGGAGAAGTCAGTGCTCTAACAGTGCTGGTCTGTGACTGCCGCAGGATGAACTGAAGCAGGGATGAAGAAGCTTAAGGGATGCAGTTTGCAGCTGGTGGAGGTACTGAGCAGGAGGGTTAGTCTGCAAGACCTGTGAGCAGGAGGGGGAGTCCTTGAAGCAGAGTTTCTTGCCACTGTATCTCTATTAGTTGACACAGTTGTCTCCTGAGGCCTGAACTTGAAGGCAGATGGCAGCACCTACTGCGCTTTTATTAACTGAACAGTGTGGCCTGGCCTGGCTTTTCCTGAGCTCTGTTGTGCTGAGCAGTGGGCCTGGAGCTCTGAGAAAAGAGAAAATGATGGTATTTTTTCTTTTGACATTTTTCAACATTGTGTTTGAGAAGATTTTTATGCTTTTAGGGTTTCACTGTACTTGGAAATAAAAATGTAGAAGTTTTAGAATGGGCTGTTACCTTGCAGATTTCCAGAGAGAAGGGCTTGTTTCTTATTAGAAAGACTGAAGGAGGGAAACCCCAGTTCTGCTCTGCCGAGGAGGAGTAATCATTTAAGAGAATCCTCAAGAGGGGAGAGTTACTGTTAAATGTAATTTGAAGGAAGAGGAGTAGATTTCTCTTGAAGCTTAAAATTCCCACAGTAAGTTTCTATCTCTAACAGGTTGTTAAACAGAAATATCATTCTATATTACTGTACTGATGCTGCTAGATAATGGTTCTTCTCTACCAAAATGCTCCAAAGCAATTTACAGAGAAGAGCAGTGGCGTCCTGTATTTTACAGATAGGGAGACAGAAGCAGAAAGGAGTTGCTTCTCTGGAACACCCTGTTGAGTAGAGTCAAACCTAGAAGTGGGACTCCCAGGGCTCAGTCAGCTGCATCTGTCTTTCTGTCTTAAGTCCATCAAGACTATCTTACAGAGGAGTCCAAAGTCTGTCTTCATGGTTTCAACTTGCACTCTTCTGTTATTGAGGGTACAGCTCACATTAGCTAATGCGTAAGTGCTCTCCATTACAGGTCATGGCTATTGGACGCACTTTTGAAGAGAGCTTTCAGAAGGCCCTGAGGATGTGCCACCCCTCAGTAGATGGCTTCACTTCGCATCTGCCTATGAATAAACCCTGGCCAGCCATAGTAGATCTCCAGAAGGAGCTCTCTGAGCCATCCAGCACTCGAATATATGCAATAGCCAAGGTAACAAGAGATAAAAAGACCTTGACCTTTGTCCCTTGAAAGCTACCAGACTGGGTCAACTGAGGTCACAGAGTTTTCTTCACTCCCTTCCTTCCCTCCCTCTGCCAAGCACACTGGCATCCTATCCCTTTATAGGATCCTTGTTGATGCTTCCTTCATCTTCCATGTTCAGGTAATGTGCTTGCCTTTTGGTGGCACAGTCTTACCTAGTGCCCATTGCATTCAGGTGCATTCCTGTCTTCTGATACTTCACTTTGTAGCTGAGCACTGATGGAGACCTGGATCACTTTCCTTTCCTATAATATTATATTTGTTGGCTAAACATTGGCTACTGTTCAGCCCCGATCTACACTAGTATAAGTGCCAGTCAAAACTGGCCAGTTTTGCAGATTTCAAAGGAATAAATGTAGATCTTTTTGAGAACTGAAACAAAGGATGATAAAGAATAGCAAGCTGCAGTCTGGGAGAGCACTGTCTATTTGCAATGGTTGCATTGGTATGGGTTTGAAACTAAAAACACTACAAAACTCTATGTTTAATTTCACAGACAATAAATCCTTTGTTCTTTGAAACAGGCTTAACTTGGAGTAGCATTCTTTTAACGCCTCTCCTGTCAAACAGGTCAAATCACTTCAGCCTTCAAGGTGTCTGGGTAATGAGGAGTGTTATTGTAAGGGGACCTAGGGTGTGAAACTATTTCATCCCTTGTATCCTCAGTATTTGCCTGTGTATATCACATGGTAAATGTGGGGTTAGTTACTTTAGAAGGTAGGTGTGATCTCACATTTGGTTTTGCTGCAGCTAACTTGTCCATCTGTCCGTGCCCTCTATGGAGGGGAGGGCACAGCTGTCTTTCATAGCTCCTGCCTGTTGATTTGTGTTTTTTAAGTTTGCAAACTTTCTGAGCAGGGAATTACTCTTTTTTCCCCTGACTGTGTGGTGGAGTCTTTAAGCCCTTTATGCTTGTGTGTAATATATCTTGTTTCGTCTCCATATGAGTGTGGGGTGCTGAGGCTGTGCTGCATTTGCTGGGTTTTCACGTAGCTGTTCTTCTTATAAATGGCCTGAATGAAAAGCACAAGATGTTCTATAAATGTGTGGCTTGTCCAGCTGTTGACTTTTCGCATTTCAAGCTGGAGAAGTGCATATCTTCATCTTTCAGCAGCTACGTTTGGTCTTTATTGTAGCCTTTTTTTCTGAGAGGAAAATCTTGCTGCTTGTCTCTCTGAGTGTCTTAGAGAGCTTTTGTGAAAGGTTAATGTTAGCATTGTGTGAACACAGGAGATGTGAGGAGATGAGGGTGAGTTTGGGTCCCACATTGGTGGGAGCATTGGATCTTTCCAACTGCTGGCATTTTCACCTGGAGCTGTTGTCAGAAGCAAGATCAAAGGCTTAATCCCTCCCAGGGGCCTCTGCCAAACACAGTGCACTAATTCATCCCCATTAATAACTGAGGCAAGCTGTATCAACTAGAGGTGCTTCTGGCAGCTGGGACTGCTTGCCTGAAAATCTCTTTCAAGCCTTCTAACATTTAAAAGCCCATTAACATTTAAAAGTTAGTCCCCATTAGCCATCAGCTTTATTTGGAAAAGGATGGAACTTTGTTTTATGTTATGTCTTCTCCTCCCTCCCAAACCCCACTAGTCAGCTCTCCAAGGCTTTTTAGTTTTTCTCTCTCCTTTGTCTGTTGGATGATGACAACAGTAACTGTTCAGGTGCAAAGAAAGGGAGTTCAGCTGCCATTCAGAGCTATTGTTGTTGTGGTGGGGCTCCCTGTTGTCATGTAAAAGAGGGCACTATGTGAGAGGCTGACTTAGATGAGACTTGCTCCTTGGCTGAGGGCTGCAAGGATGGAACAGCCTGGTGAGCAGGGATGCTCAGGTTGTGTCAGGTCTTTCTTCTGCCTGTTAAGATTGTAGACAATTGCTCTCAGAAGACTTAGGTGGTGGATTTGATCCATGCTCTGTTTCACACCAGGGCCCTGGTCTCCTAGTTATCTACAGTACAAATGTGTAGTTTGCACTTGTGCTGCTCTCCACAGGCAGTCAAATAGTTTCTTTGTTGGGGAGCAGGGAGGGAACTGAAGGAACAAGGTTGCTGGCCCTATAGAGACCATGGGCAGCTGAGCTACCTTCCATTGCTTGGCCTAGTGGCCAAGCTTGTTCCATGACTCCTGGTGTGAAAGCAGTCCTATAAACCACTTGGTTTCCCAGCATGGGACCAATCTCTAGTCTATAGGATGCTCTTGAAGGTGAGCAGGGCTCTAAAGTTATGCTGTTCTGCTGTGATTCTCTCCTCCTGCTTCCATGGTGTGTTTAGGCTGTATCTTCATGTAGGTTTGAATACAGTAAAGCCATCAGAGTGCTGTCCAGGGCTCTGATCAAATCCTAAACATGCTGTCCTGTTTTTGGCAGGCCTTGGATAACAAAGTCTCGGTCGATGTCATTCACAAACTCACGTCCATTGACAAGTGGTTCCTGTATAAGATGCGCAGCATTGTGAACATGGAAAAGATCCTGAAGGGAGTGAACAGGTAAAAAAAGCCAACAGCCTTGCCCTGTCGTTGTTGTTGGGATGGACTCAATAAAAAGGAGGTGAAGATCCCGAATAGATAAAAGTGAAACTTCTTCTTCTTAACTTCCCTTTATTTTTTCACACAGCTGCTTTTATATATTTCCTAAGTGTATGTGCACCAACATTATTGGTGCTCATTACACACAAACAATCACCTCTTGGCCATAAACTACTGTCTCTGTACAAACTCGTCCAAGTTTCTTATCTGCTGCTTCTCCTAAGTTCTCTCAGTCTCTGCAACCTGTTTATCTTTACGGGTACACAGCAGTCTGGCCAAGGTCAAATTCTTCTTGCTCTGTCAAGAAATCCACAAACCTGGTACAGTTTCCCACATTGCCCTAGGACACAATAGGCCTTCTGGGAATTCTTCTGCTGGAAAACCTATGGTAAGCACAGATGCATTCAATGCTGAGAAGTTTATTCCAGTTCTTGGAGTAAGCAGTGGTATCTTAAAACCCAGTTTACTGCTTTACACAGTCAGCAGAAATTTCTGAACACATTCTTTTTGGTAAAATAAATCCTTTGAGTACTGAGACATCTTAACTGTTCTCAGGGATTATGGAAGTTCCAGTTTGTTTTGGAAAGTCCTCACTGTATCTCTGAGGCTAAGGCTAGGAATATGGATGGCCTGCAGGGAGTAACAACAGGCTGCACTCATGTGCCTAGGGCAGAGTTAGCCTTCAAACTAAACAGAGGACTTGTCCTGACTTACTAGACCTGGGACCCACACACACTGCATTTTATTTCCAGTCTGGCCAATTGATTTTTAAGCTTTTCTGCCTTGCTGTGATCATACAGTACGTGTTGCTTTTGTACCACACTTTCAAACATCTATAGTTTCAGACATATTTAAATATAAATCTTCTTCTTTCTTCAAGAAAAATGACCATATAAAAGCAAACAGGAAAGCTGTCAATAAATTAAAGCACTGGGCTGTATTTCAGTTCAGCCACTTGGTGAGTTCAGTTTCTCTTCATGGTTTATGAGGCTGGAAGAACTTCCTTGCTGAGTTATTAGTTGTGTGTTGGCAGCTTCTCTGCCTCTGGTACCCATTGTACTCACACGTGTCACCACATGAATGGCACTGGGAGAGCACCAGAGCCAGTACATTAGTTCACCTGCCATTGTCTGCATTTTGACCAGCTGATTTTGAGCAGACCTTGTTCTCCCTTGTGGCCCAGAGCAAGCTGGATCTGGAGCTAAACAAAAATAACTGTGGAGGAAGATTTTGAAGAGAAGGAGCAGCTTGATTATTTTCAGAAATCTTTTGTTTGACTGCAGAAATTTTTGCCCTCTAACATCTGTGTCATGTTGCATTTGTCTCTGGTCCCATAAATATATATATGCTCCTGAGGAAGCAAAACAACATATCGAGAATCAGTTTGAGTTCCTCTCTGCTGGAGTAGCATGCTCTGGGCTGAGGCACTTGGGACCCAATAAGCTGGCCCCATCCTCAGCTGGTATAAATCCAGCATCACTCCACAGAGGCTAATCTTGCCAAACTGTCCTATATCACTGAGGTTGCTTTCCCTTTCTGTGCAGTGGGCAGCAGGTAATTAGACTGCCAGTACTGTAATCAGTAGCTGGTACCACTTCCCATAATTTTTACTCCTTCTGGTGACCTAGGCAGCAGGCTGTACAGGCAGACTGATAAAGTGAGCCCTCAGATAGTATCCAACTTTGCATTTGTATCAGACACAACCAATATTGTGTCCCTTGGAAGTGGATTCATGCAATTCAACTCAGATTGCCAGTGGTATCATAGAAGGTTGGAAGGGACCTTAAAGATATGAACTTGTTCCAACTCCTCTGCAGGGACACCTCCCAGTAGACCAGGTTGCTCAGAGCTCCATCTAACATAGCCTTAACACCTTCAGGGATGGGGAGGCCACAACCTCTCTAGGCAACCTGTTCCAATGCCTCACCAACCTCACAGTAAGAATATTTTCCTAATATCTTGTCTAAAGCTAATGTTTGTCAGTTTGAAGTCATTTCCCCTTGTCCCATTCCTGCATACCCTTGTAAAATGTCCCTCTCTGTCATTCTTGTAGGCTCTCTTCAGGTACTGGAAGGCTGTAATCAGGTCATCTTGAAGCCTTCTCTTCTCCAGGCTGAACATATCAAGTACCTTACTCTCGTTCATTACTCAGGCAGACTTTCCCTCCACTATCATTACTCACACCTTTCCAGGGAATGTGTTTTACTTCCCCACCCCCACTGAAGGGAGGGAATGGACTGTCTCGCTGCATTACATTGAAGGCACATTGGCACAGAGGCAAAAAGCCAGGGAAAGACACTTATCCAAGACACTAGTCCAGTGAGCCACGTCAGGAAATACATCTGCAATAGCCAAGGGAAAGCTGAGTGATGCAAATGAGACTTGGCACATGTGCTCTTCGTGCAGCCAGCTGTTTCCAGTTCGCAGCACACCTGACATGAGTTCTACCTGTGCTACAGGATAATTTCCAATTGAAAAGAATGAACTGTGATGCCATCATTGCTTGAAATCTTTCTGTTGTTGAAATATAGTTACCAGAACCAGAAAGAGTTATCCTGTTCCTGGGCACTGTTACTGGATACAAGCTGTTCAGATGAATCCATCCCTTCCTTTTTGTCCCTAGACAAGGTTTGGTGTTCTTTGCAGTAAGGTTTTGGATGCAGTTAGACTAACATTTCTGCCAAGAGTCTTGTTCTGGGCCCTGCAGAGCTGTCATTAGAGGCTAGTAATAAAGAGATGGTCTCTGCCAAGGGGAAATTTAGAGCTAGAACAAGTTGGTATGATGGACAGATGGGGAAGGGGGATCAGAGACAGGTGGAGGCCTTTGTGAACAATTCAGCAAGCAGCTTTCACACACTACATGCTGCCTTGCATCCTTACCACATGCAGCAATTTAGAGGTGAGCAGAAAGCTTCACTGATATATGCAAGGAATCTGTGAGAAAGGTTGTGTGGGAGAATGTAATGGAGGGAGAACTTTCTGACCTATAAATGTGCATTCTCTGTGGTGTAGAGGCAAGGTCAGCCATTTGCAGAGACAGTAGGGACTGGGGAAGATACTCTGCCCCTTTTACTTTTGTCCCAGTGATCTTTTTTCCAAAGAAGACTGGACCTAGTGCTGATGAGACGCTATCACTTTGTCACGCTTCAGCACTGCTTCCGTTTGACTCTGGCCCTCTAGGGTAGAAAAGGAGTTGTTTCAGCTTATGTGATGAGGCTGCAGGAAAGCAAATATCCTGAATTGGAATGGGAAAAGAAAGCCATTTGAAGAGTACTTATGAGAATATCAGGTAATATCACAGACATGTCAAAAATGTGCCTCTGTTGTTTCTCTTGTGACCTACATATTTTTCATTTTAAGTGGAAACTTACATTGTTTGACCAGTTATCTTTATACCTAGATGTAATCTTAAGTGTGACCTGTCCTTTCACACACATGCACACACACAAATAAAACTGCGTACACATACTCACAGAAAGAACAAGCACCATCTTACGCAGTCAGTCCATGATCGGTGGTGGTGTATGGAGCAATGGCAGTGCAACAGGACATGCGTTTATCAGGAAATTCTTTCCCTAAGTTTGGCCTTACCAGTCCTGTGAGCAAAAACTGAGGGTAAGGGCCTTGCAGTGATCCCATAGCTGTTCATCACACTGACAGCTCATGAAGGAAATGGAAATTTGCATAGACCATGTCTGAGACAGTGAGGACCGAGATGAGACTTTAAGGCCAGTTTATGGACCCAGTCCTGAGTGAGTCAGATTTGAAGCAGAGTCCAATAATGGCATCATGCCCAGGAGCACAGATGAAACTCAGACTTGGAAGTAGCATCTGGTACATACTTGACTGAAGACACTGGTGGCCTAAGTGCAAAGGAAAGCCACTCTTGGAATTTGCATCTTTGCAAACATTCTTTGACCATTTGCAGTGAAGATGTGTTTGCACGTGGCCATGTTTATCTGTTCCCTTATTCTGTGATCTCAGAACTGTAACTGTAGGCAATGAGAATTTACAGTAAACTCCATTAAATAGATGCTAAAAGATAGGCAGCTATGGTGAAATCATCATTTAGGCCTAAGTGATGTGGGGACAGAAGTCTAGTTGAATATTAAACTTCAATATTGATAGAAGGCTGTAAAATAAAATTCAAGTGAGAAAATAGGAGCATGATAAACACTCATTTTGAGGAGCAAAGCACAGTTTGTGAGCTTGCCCAAGATCTCAAAGACAGTCTGGCAGTGCAGTGAATTGCACTCTGTTGCCTTAAATCTCAACTCTTCAAAATAACCTTAATAAAAATGATGGCATCAGTCATGTTTCAATAACTTTATATTTTAACCTTTGTTTTGGAGGGGGAGAGTATGCCCTTGCTCTGTGGGTGTTGAGTGAAAACACCTCCTGGCCTGTGGCTTGCTTGAGAAGGCTAAATGCAGTCCTGAGTATTGCTCTTGTGGTTCTTAGAGACACACGGGTTAATAGAGGAGAAAGAAGACAAAAGTGAAAGGGTGAAGACCCACTTCAGCCCAGGATTTGTAACTGGGTGCTCTGCTCAGCTGCCCATGAGATATTTATTGCAAATTCCTCTTCGGATCTCATGTCCTTGGGTCCATGGGAAGTGTGCTTTGAAAGCTGCTTCCTGGAAGCATGACACAAGATTTCAAAATGTGGCTGTAGTGGAGTAGCCATAGAAACAAAGGTGCTGGAATGAAAACCTGGCACCAAAGAGGTGAACTGGGAAGCAATGCAGATAGAGAAGCTCACACAGGCCATCAATAAGTTGTGTTCTTCCACAGACGTTGCTGTACCAGCCGCTCCTCTCAGCACTACCATACTGTTTGCATGTTTCTTTATATTATTTCCATAAAAGTTGAGATACAAATCAGAAAAGTTGCCTTTATTAGTAAATGGAGATAATGCTGTTATAAATGTGTTTGTCCAAAACACACAGTGAGGTAGCCTGATTTCCATACCAGTGCTAAGGATTTGCAGTTCTCTGATCCAGCTCCATTTAAACATGATGGAGCAATTCTGCTGGCTTCTGTCATGTACTGGGAGTAGTAAAGGAAAAAAATGCATGGGAATAAATGTACAGTTCCATTTCCATGTTAGAGACTTGGCTTTTCTCTTGCATAATGGTTGTTCTGTACAAAAGCAGTTACCTTTCTGCATGGATTAGTAAGTGGCCTAACCCAATTTAAGATGCTAGCCCAAGGCAAATGAATCATGTCACAAAATAATCACTGCTTTTATTTACCACCCTGCTGTAGAGGTGACAGTGAATGATATTTTTATAATGAGAAACAAAAAACAGTGGAAAAAAGCTGCAAATGACAGTTTGCTCTGTCTGTCAGTAATCAAATGACAGCCAGCTATATATGTTCCTGAGGCTGAAGGGAGGGAGGACGAGGGAGTAAATGCCACTGGAATAGGCTCATTTTCTTGGGTCGACAGGTCTGCTCACTCAGAGAATGCTGAGTCTTGGAGGGAAATCTAATGTATCTGTGTCCTTCATAGCTGGTGACAGCTAGCAGCAGTTTTGCCTGAGAATTGGTGGATTTTGCTTTGTTTACTCCTGTAACTTCAGTTCTGCTCTCCATGGCATATGTAAGAAATTCTGCCTCTGAAAGGAAGCAAAAAGGGCTGAGGGGAAGCAGAGGAATTTGTGGAGGTAGTGTTAGTGGATAGGAATCACCATCTTTAATGTACTGGGGTGCCACAAAGTGGGTCTTGCTTTCCAGTATCCAAAACCTGGGAAGCTCAACCTGCTGGATTAGGAAGGACTGTTTCATAGAATCATGGAATGATTTGGGTTGTAAGATATCTTAAAGATCATCTGGTTCCAACCCCCTGCTGTGGGCAGGGCTACCTTCCTTGCACTAGACCAGGATGTTCATAGTCCCGTCCAACCTGGCCTTGAATACTTCTCTTCCACAACTTTCCTTCTGACTCTATAAAAAGGAGGAGGATTTGCTGTAGTAAGAAGGGTGATGTGGTGAAGGGTTCTGGAGAAGATCCAGGGTGTAGGTGGTACTCCTGTCTGGAGTTAGCTCTGAGTGCAGAGCAGGCTCATTGTGCCAGGCTGGGACACAGCGTGAAGTATGGGAGATACAGTGAGTAGTTTGGGAGACAGTGTGGAGGGTAGGAGCTAAAGTGAGTGTTTTCTTCCTACAAATACTCTCTAGCTTTCTGCTGTGCTATTTCAGAGACGTGTAGCACTCTGTTCTCATATTAAAGGGCCAGGGGAGGTGGTATTGGAGAATTCATAGAGCAAACCTCACCCTACCTGGGGATTTGACACCTCAAGTTTCTGGTCCCCAGTTATGCTCTCAGAACAGCTGGTTTGACATTTGTGTGATTCTCACCTGTTTAACACTACCCTGAGTTCACTGAGAGCAGCAGAACTATTCTATGCCTAAGCCTGAGTGGAAAAAACAATCCAATGACTCTCATGCTTCAGCTTCCTGACACATTCCAATAAAACTGTCTTACCCCTCTTATCCCACTCAAATAAAATAATACTATTTTTTTAAAAATACTGTCAAGCAAAAGACATAATTGAAAGCTCTGATATAGGAAAATTGCTTGTTTGTTAGTAATTTCCTTTTTCCTGATTCAGAGCTTGCTTGTTCATAAAATATTGATTTATTGGGCAGGCAAGGATGCTCTTGGCAATGAAAATGAAAAGCAGATTGTGCTGATAAAAATGCAGAGGCTTTTTTAGGTTTTTGCAAAACCTGAGCTCAGGAGAGGTAGCTTAGAAATGGAGTCAGGCAGAAGCTAAAAGGGCTATTGGTGGAGTCAAAACAAAGTGAAACAAAGAGTAGGAGAGAAAAGAGTGGAGAGAATAAAGAGGGAATGGAGAAGATGAAAAAACACAAAAACAAGTCCAAAATGGATAGGCAGCTGTTAGTCTGCAGAGATGGCAGGGGGAAAGCAATGTGTTTGAAATAAACAACAAAAACTAGGACTCCTGAAAAGCAAAACCAGGAGAACAAGCATGTATGGAAGTATCGAGAGACCCTGTTTGCAAATAAGAAGTCATAAAAGGTGCCTCTGCTTTACCTGGTCTATCCCCCTTCTCCATTTTCTTAATGCAAGAAGCAGCACAAATGATAGGGAAAAAGATATATCAAGACTGTCAGAAGGAAAAACCCACCTTGTGCATGAGCCTCTGAAGGTCATTTCTGCTATGGATCTCTGAAGTCAGCAGCTTTTTCTGAAGACTGGCCATTTCTGAAGTAAGGCAGAGCATCCTCAGCAACAGAAAGACTTGTTTGGTACAAATTGTAGTGTTTTGAGACCAGTTGTCTCTCAGCTTAGCAGGGTTGGATCACAGTTATGCCTCTGAGTGGTTTGTCCCAGAGCTTCAGGATTTTTATGCGTTTGTGTGGAGTAGGCAGCTGCAATGAGAGGCAGGACATACATTATGATTTATCCAGCCCAGTCTGGTGAGGCCTATATTTTAAAATTTAGACTGGAAGGGAGAATGTAAGGAAGATATTAAGTTAAAGTTTGGGCATGAAGTCTTAGGGATACTGAATCCAAGAAAGGAATCACTTCAGGTCCTCTGTGGAAGCTGAAATGATAAATGACTGTATAATTGCGCATACAGTGAACTTTTACTAGCGTGATGGAGAGTGCTGCCTGGGAGGTGATGGGCATCATCGTGAGTCACTCATTCCTGTCTCAAAAATACAGAAAAATAAAAATATTACCTCATAGGTATTTGTGGGGGACACCTAGTGCAAAGAAAGGTCTGTTATGTATGAGTCTTCTTCCTTTCCTTGCCTTCATGTGCCTGATCCTCTAGCAGCATTATGCAGTATAGAGGACACAAGCACTAATGTGTCTTATAGGTATTCCTGTAAAGCCTTATGCATAGGTGTTTTTCTTATTTAATCTCAGTGAAACAGTTCCAGAACAGACACTGAGAAAAGCCAAACAGATTGGGTTCTCTGACAAACAGATTGGGAAATGCCTGAGGTTGACTGAAGTCCAGTGTCGTCAGCTGAGACTGAGGAAGAATATAGTACCCTGGGTGAAACAGGTATGTGGTCCTGGTGGGGGCTTCCAATAGTGCAAGGGGCAGGAGACCTCCATTCTTTAGAAACCCCTGCCTCTGTTAACATCCACAGAATTTTTGATGTTGACATGAGAGGAGAACACCTTTCACCCATGTAGCTGTTTCTTCTGCTCTGCCCGCATCAATGTAATGCCATGAGCATTCCCAAAGAGAGACTTGTTCGTATTCTGAGGGGCTGAGAGGGAAACACAGCTATGTGGCTTCAGGAAAAGGCTGAGAATGTTGGCCCACCATGGTGTGACCATGAAAAGCATAATATGTCTTCTCCCTTGGTAGTAACTTTTTATAGGCTAATACTTTAATTGAAGTCTGCTATTGTTATGGGTTCATTTGCTATTCATTTTGATAGCATGAGCCTAATGAGGTCATCTGGTATTCGTGGCTGCTGCATTTAAGGTATATTGGTATTAAACTGCCAGCTGGTTTTTCTGTCCTTAAAGGGAAAAAATCCCTACCCAAACTACTGAATGTTTCTGAAAAAGCTTGTCTGTATCCTCAGGCCCAATTCCAGCATATGTTTTTTCTTGTGCCATGAAGTATGTCACAGTATTAGCAACAGTAATGGGCAGCAGAAACTTAACATGGTGCTAGTGACATGTGGTCACATTCTGCATTTTTCACTAGGATTTGGACAGCCAGTGAGGATTCCTGAAAGTACTTGAGATTTGGACAGGTTTTTAAGTGGTATAGCATGTAAAAATTCATGTCAGGACTGCTTTAATATTGTTCCCTGTTCAGTATTCTGTGTAGAAATGATTCAGATGTTCAGTTGGGGAACTTCAGCAGTTGCTGGTGTCTTAGATGGACTAGTCACCATGTATAACATACGATGAGTATTTGACAGTAGGCAAATTGTTCTGGGCTCTCTGGTGACTAAACTATATAAGAAATCATTAAAAACTACATATGATAGGTGGTTGAAAATCACTCCTGCTTTATGTACCACTTAATTATCAAAGCAGAAGTTGTACTGTAACATAAATACGGAGTAATTGTGCTGATCTCTATGTGATATTGTGTGTGTATTTGTGTTCAGTGAGGGAGTAAGATGGAGTCAAAAGTAGCGTGTGAAGACAGATTCCAGATGGCCCAGCTAAAGACGGCAGGAGACTTGAAGAAATAGAGATATGTGTAATTAATGCTGCCAAACAGAGTAGAGAATGAGGGCCGTGGTGAGTAGAGAAAGTTCCTGGGCTGTGTAGGTGTTTCACCAAAGAGATGCAGAGCTAAAACTACAATTTAGAGAGTTGTGTTGACTGGAATGTAGAGTCTCAGGGGGAAGGTGAGGCATATGCTGCACAGAACAGTTCAGATCACCTTCTTATGAGGGGAAAACAAAAGGACAGAAATAGCAGTAAAAAATGAAAGAGGGAAAAAAACAACCCCAAACACCTGCACATAGGAAAGATCTTGCACTGGCCAAGTCACAATTCCTCCTCTTCTTCCCCATACAGATTGACACACTAGCAGCAGAATACCCAGCAGTGACTAATTACCTCTACATCACGTACAATGGGCAGGTAGGCACCTTCAGAAACAAGACTTCTTGCTGTCCAGTTTGATCTTTTTCCCCTATGCCACATTATTTCTGAAGATCTTGCAAATGTCTCAATCTCTGTAGCAATTATTTTGGATGGTATTACTTATTACAGAAGGCCTGGAACTTTCTTTTGCTCAAATCTTGATCTGGTGCATTTAGTGTTAATGCTCCTGTGTTGTTAAGATCCTGTCGTATATCACCTGTAGATGTACAGGTAGGTGCTAGGAATGCACAATTCATGTTTCACTCACCTCATCCCAGCATTCATTTTCATGTGAATGTTCATAGTTCCTTAGGCTGCTTGAATAGCCAAATCAGAGGTGCTATGCCTCCTTTGGTTTGGGTGCAGCACCACTAATTCCAGGAGAGTTGCACTTGATTTACACTGCAGTAAATGAGATCAGACTTGAGCCCTAAAGGATCAGACTGTTGGATATGAGCTGAGCACCAGAAACTATTTATTCTGAAAAGCACAGAATTAAGGTGCCATGGAGTACATATCCTAATTACTTTTTTCTCTCACTTCTCAGGAACATGATGTAAAATTTGATGACTGTGAAGTCATGGTGTTGGGCTGTGGACCATATCACATAGGTAAATCTTTCTTACAACTTTTTTGTTCTCCTCGTACCCTCAAGCCTTCCTCAGGTATGCTTGTGGTTCATTTGTTCCTCTTCTCATATGGTGACAAAACCCTCCAGAGTACAGGTCACAGGACATAATTCCTAATACAAGGTTTGTCTTTTATACTTGATGGGAGACTTCATTACACACCCTGGAAAAAAAACAGGAGAATTTTATTACCTTTCACTTGATACTTAGTTGTGATTTTCACAAAGTTTTGTGGTATTTTGTAATCTTATTTTTTTCACATGTTAAGGTCTTAAGAACCTAATACCTTGTGTAGAAGTTTGTTGATCCCACACCTATCTTATATGTTTAATGCCATCTGATGACGATGTTGTTACACACTATGTGTTGTACAGCTGCAAGTATAGGTAGCTCCGAAAATATTTTGATCTCTTCAGCTGCTTTTGTATAAGCAATTCTCAGTATGCTGTTTTTTCAGCCTGCTCAGATCATTATACAACATAAGAGTTTCTTCATGGCTGTGAGTATTGGGTGGACAGACGGCTGAATTCTGTAGATGATGACTTTCACTTTTTCTTTTAATGGATCCCTCCAAATATCTCACAATCATTGACAAGAAAAAGATTGCTTGTTATTCAGAAACATTTTTGCTCCACATCTTGCAAAAAGCAGTGAAAGCTGAAAGCTGTTTTGAAAGCTGAAATTGAAAACTTTATCCATTTGTTTTGCTTGGATGGAGAGGTCACATGCTGCACTCCTGTTGCATTTGTAGGATGTGTCTTTTTGAACTCAGTTTCCAGCATGAATGTTGAGATGAAATCAGGAGGAACACTCCATGATTATGCTTATCTCTTGTGAATCCTTCTGCCAGTTAACATGCTGTGTGGCATGGTTATAAAAAACATGAAAAAGATGCCAGTGTTCTTTCATAATTCAATTGAATGTATGTGAATACATTTTGCACTGTTTACCTGAAACTCCTCACTGCTTAGATTAGCCATGCAGGTCTGATTTTGGTGTCACCTGCTCTGTAGCTTTGATTAAATCAAGACCATCTTTGGAAGAACTTGGAATTTAAGAGGCTGCCAAAGGAAACCATTACTTGTACTTCTATAAGACTTTTTTCTAGGTGCAAGAGCCAAGTTGATTTCTTTTTCTCTCTGGCTATCTTTTTAAGGCAAGTAAGCAGAGTGCTTTTCCTCTACACTTTCAGAATTGTAATCAGAATTCAGTGGGATCAACTTAGTGTTCCCTGCCAGGTCAGAAAGGGCTAAACTATTTGGATAGAAGTTAAACATAGGAGATTATTTTTCTTATTTGCTTCGTGAAAACTGAGTTTTAGATTAAAAAAAAACCCTAATCTTATGAATTTTATTTGAAAATATTCAGGAAATATTTGAAAACATTGCAGGAAAATCTTGAATATGTTGACACTTTTGCAAAATAAAATTATTTGGGGGAAGTGTGATGCCATTTCAAGTCATGCTATATTCTGTGTTTAAAAAGAATAATATCCAAACTGAAGTGTATTCTTTTGAAGTTTCTCTTTAACTGATATGCCAAGTAGAAACACGATATGACTCAGTGCAGTTACACACTCCTGAACTTCAGTGCTTTCTTTGGCACACCTTTCAGGCACACATAAAGCCTCTGGCTCCTGGAGAGCCTGAGCTGAAGTGAATTATCTGTGCTCCATAAGGTGTTGCTCAGGTATTCAAGACAATCCTTGCTCTTCACCTACTGTCAGGAAGGGATCACCGGTCCTGAAAGGGGGTATGTTTGTATGAGTCAGTCCTGAAAACAGTAAAAATATATTGCATCACCTGCATGGACCAGCAGAGTGCTCTGTAAATTTTAAGGTGTGCACTTAGATTTTAATGTGATTAAAACCTGCAGGTGAGTTAAAAAACATGCCTGTATCCATGTAGTCGTTACCTTCTGAGGAGCAGTGTCTGGTTATGTTACAACAGTCATTATTGGTAATACTATTTATTTTCTGTCTTCCCTTTTCCCATGTTTGGACATGACCATTACTGGATGTGCCTGGAATATACCTACAAATGTTCAGCTGTTTTCCCAGTTTGTGTCTGAAGCAGTCAGATGGGGGCTGCAGATGACCATTGTGTTCCAATACATATCAAAGTTTCTTATGCACATAAAAGTACCTGAGTAATGGAAGTGGAATGCAAAAAGTGAACAAGCATCTAGTGTCCCTTCTGGGAAACATCCCGTTTCAGATTTTATTTCTGTCTGTTTTCTGTGGGGCTTTAGCTGAGTCTTAGACATGTTTTGAGGTTCTTGTTTGACAGAAGTATGGACACAATTTGTGTGCCTATCAATGAGTGACCTGTGCCAATCATCTGTGACTAGGTGGTAGAGGCAGCAATTAAACACAGTCTGAATTTCCAATATATGTTGACATACAATTATATATAATAATAATATCAGTGGTTAATGATCATGTAATGCCAGTGAATGCAGCATGATGAGGCCGAGATTTTCTTGTAGACTGTAAGCATAACCATTTAATGCCATTTTTAATCTGTGTTGTTCTCTGTTTATGTTACCCCTCTTAGATGCTGGAATGTAGAAATTTATAGAATAGGAGCTGTTCACACAAGTCTTGATTCCAGTGTTCCCTGAAGGCACAGCACTGCCCTAGTCGCAAGTGCTGCAGCTTGCCCAAGATTAGTCACTGAGTCTAGTGACTAGTGACTCCCTTTGTGCCTCTTTCCTTTCAAGGTAGCCAGAGTGTATACTCAGAGTTCAGGGCAGTAGGACATGTTTGCCCCACAGTGTTGCCATAGTCATTGTGGCTTTAAACCAAGGTAAAAGGACCACAGAGTTGCTCTGGAAGTGTTGTTCTACCAGCTTTCCTTGTGGTTAGAGCACAGGAAGGTCAAGCCCACCGTGCTGTAATTTTTCTGTTGTTGTTTTAGCCATATGCTGCTTTTGTGGAAGATAAAAACCATTTCAGTCTTCTGTTCTTTACACCACATCTGTAAAAATGCTTTGTGTTTCCTGGAGTAAACCACATTGTCTTACAAAACAGGAACTCAATTTGGTCAACTCAAGCTTCTGCCTCTTTAATTTATCCTGGAGCACATTGGATGGGAGGCAGCAGTATCTGAATGAGCAGCAAGAACAGCCATGAGTGTTTATGAGCACAGGATGACAGATGTGTTACAGAGGTCTGACACTCCTAGCAGCTCAGTCAACTTACCTGTTATGCTTGGAGTTTCATGCTTGTGGATGATTAATTTCCATGGGAGGACAATTAGCTTTCTTGCTTTGAACTGACAGGACGCAATGCTGCCATTTTTTTTCTTTTTCTGTTTTAAGCTTGAGTGCTGAGAACATCTGTTTATGGTTTCTTCTCTGCATCCTTCCTTTCCTTGCCCACTTTTCTATCTCCTGACAGGCAGCAGCGTGGAGTTTGATTGGTGTGCTGTTTCCAGTATCCGCACGCTGCGTCAGCTTGGCAACAGGACTGTTGTTGTGAATTGCAACCCGGAGACAGTGAGCACAGATTTTGATGAGTGTGACAGACTTTACTTTGAGGAGCTGTCATTGGAAAGGATCTTGGACATCTACCAATATGAGGTAAAGGAAAACAGAAGCACTATAAAAAGACATGAAGCAACCGAAACTTTTCAAAATTCATGTCACTAGCTTGCTTTGGCAGAGCAGCTGGGGGTGAGGGGAGAGCGCTTGCTCACAAAAGCTGTTTGGTTTGGATCCCATTGTTGCATTTTACACATTGTTGATGCTCCTAGCAGGCTGCTCAATAATGAATGCCAAATAAATATCAAATTATTTTTCAAATGCCATATTGTGCAATATTTACAAGCAGATTTAATTTGCTGCGGTCATTTATTGCACAAATGGTTCTGTTCTTGTGGTGCTGGGTGTTAGCAGTTAAGCATACCCCTGAATTGAAGCACAAGTCCTCTGCCTGAAGCAATAGAACAAGTTTTGTGCACCATGCTAATGTGTGCTCAAGAACTTGTAGGCTTGGCGTTGCAGTACAATGGCAACATTGTGGATGTGGTCCAGCATATGGGCAGGCAGATCAGGAAGGGGCATTGGAATTGCCATCAAACCAAAACATGTTCCAGCTCCTGATCCAAATATTGATTGCACTGCTCTTGTAGGAGTTTTCAAGTGTTGAGAAGTCCTAATCTAAGAGATGGAGAAAAGTCCCAGACAGATTTATTAATGACAATATATATAATGTAAACAGTTGGCCCCAATATTGAAAATGTTGGTTTCTAACTGGTAACACGCTCATCTTGGTTTTATGGCTGAAGCCACAAAGGTGTCTTTAAAAGGTGCTTACAGGAACTTAATTTACCTTGAAATTCAATGCAAGTTAGCTGTGTAACTTGCTGAAGCAATTTTGCAGAATGCAAGTGATTTTTCTTGACTCCATATCCCAATATATGAGGATCTGAGCTCATCTCATTTGTGAATAGGTGCAAGTTTTAAAAAGGGTTTTATAATCTGGCTATGTTTTGATCACTCCCAAATTTGGAACCAAGCAAAAGCACATCAGAACTCAAGTCTCAGTCTTGAGGCTCTGTTCTTCAGCCATTTAAAAAATACTGGCTAGGACCATTTTTAGATTGCATGTTCATACTTTCCTGTTTGTACATGTTGTTTTACCCCTTCTTTAAATTTTTTTGTAAAAACAGACTGCTATTGGAAAACATAGATTTAGGACAGGCTCTCTGAACTCAAAGACTGATTTTTGAATATTTTCGTATTATCCATGAGGCTCAACTCTAAAAGCATTGAACTCTTGTTTGCTTAACAGAACTGAACTTCTGAGTGTGGGGCAAACTGGTGTGACAGTTTGTCAGACAAGTAACACTGATGAAGCACAGCATTAATTACTGCAGGGTCAAAGGGAAGGTAGATATAGATGATGAGGCAGCAACTGCTCATTTTAACAGGGAGTGGTACTAATTAGCATATTGGGTAAGAAAAATGTGTGAAAAGAATAATGCATATATATTGAAACATGCATTATCCTGCTTGTCATGGCAAGGCTTGGCAAGTTAATGGGAGGTGATGCAGATCTCAAGGTCTAATTAGCAGCATATTGTGGTACCCAGAGCTGAAGGAGGAGGACACTTGGCAATTTCCCCAGCTCAGCCAGCCATGCTCATAAACTGTGCTGTACTTGTGCTTCTGGGCAGGTTTTTAGCCTGTCCTGCTTCTGAAGTAAACAAAAAAGTGATTGTGAGAGGAGAGAGAGTAGGGAGGAGGCATCAGGAACTGGAGTGGTGGGAATAAAAAGGGGGATAAGAGAGATGGTGAGAGTTTGCAGAGGTTTCTGCTACTCTGGGTTGGGTATGAAAACAACCAATTTGGTGTTTGCTCAGGAGGTGTTAAAACCCTATCTAAGGATCCCCAGGATCTAAGTCTAAACATCCAAAATCAGGGTTATGCTGTTTAATAATTCCCAAAATGAACAGTAAATACTCATCTGTTTCTGGTGGTTTGACCCTGGATAAACTCCTGGTGTCCAGCAAAACTCTTTCAAGGCCTTTCCCTGCCCCGCTTTCACCTTCCAGAGGGAAGAGAAAAAAAACAGCTAGGAATTTATGGCTAGAGATAACAACCAAAAGAGGAGCTTTGTTTAATACCACGGGCAAAGCAGAACTTAGAATAATGCTTAAATTTATTGCTAACAAACTAAAAACAAGAAATAAAAACAGGTTAGAAACACTTTTCCACCACCATCCCTTGGTCTGTTCATGCTCCCTCCTTCCCCTGATGGTGCAGGGACAGGGGAATGGAAGGTTTACAGTTAGTTGTTGTTGGGTCAGCCATTCGCAGATGTAAGTCCAAGACTTAAATAGGAGTTCTGTCTCGGGGCTTTCCTGTGGGCTGCAAAGGGAACAGCTCGCTTCACCACAGTTGTCACTATGGTCACAGGGGAATCACAACTCTGAGTCCTTCCCCTGCGTTCCGTGGGGTTCCCCCTATGAGAGAGATCCTCTGCTCTCCCATGGGTCATTCCATGGGGTACAGTCTTTCATGAAAAGCTGGCTGTACCTGCTAAGAATGAGTTTCTCCCTCCATGGATCTCGGCCACAAATCTCTGCGAGACTCTGCTCCATCCTGGGGGCCTCCTGCTAATGGGCCTCCTGTTAATGCTTAATGGTTCAAAAGCAGGAAGTTTTCCTTGGAGCTGGCCCTCACTGGCTCTGCTCTATAGGATGGAGGGAAACTTCCATAGGCTTCCAGCAGAAGCCAATTTTCCTCTTATAAAAAAAAACCTAATCAGAGAAACCCACGACACTGTTTTAGAACACTTTTCTTCAGTAGCAACAAAAAGAAATGGTGTCATTATGTCTAATTTACAAGTATGGAAATAGAGTCTTGGAGGAGTAGAGTAGTCTGCGTAGAGTCATGCAAAAGGACATAGGCAGAACTGGGGACAGAGCCCAGACCACCAGCACAATGTAGTCTAAGATATATTATTTGTTATATGTAATTTCTTTTTCAAAAAATGAGTGAGCCAAATGCTATTATACTGTTAACAAAATACTTCTCCAGGCAAATGCAGTTGAAAGTCAGTCTCTAAGGAAATGATCAAGTTAAAATTAATCTTGAGATCCTTCACCAATCCTGCAGAAAGCCATCTCTCCCAGTTTCATATACAAAGCATGAATAGTGTCATGATTTCAGACTGTTCTTTTAACCTCTCCTGCTCATTGGCCTTCTCTGGTGTTCCAATTGACAATGAACTGTGGCAAGTACTTTGATAAGTCCTGAATTTTTGGCAAACTGTAGGTAAACCCATTAGCAAACAAAGGACACACCTCTGTACCCTCAGTAGAGATGATTCATCAGCTCCCTAAATGTTGTTAGGATTAGCAGCAAAGTTTGGGCAACTGTTCAGCTCAAATAAATAGGTGCACTGATTTGTCCCAATTTTTGTGATTAGACAAATGAGGCTGCATTGAGGAACAAGATTACCAGCCAGATTGAGGCAGCTGGAACCTGCCTACCAAGAGATGCTCACAGCTTCACACAGCCTTATACCAGAGATGTACTCAGCTGTCCCTCCTTTCTCTCTCTTGTGTGCTTTTATACATCCAGTTACCTTCACAGCTGCTTTGACTCATCAGAAACTGAGCTCTGCATAACAGAGCTGTGCATTGGAGGAAGTCTGATTTACTGTAAATTTGCAAAGTTAGGTGGTAGTCTGCGAGGACAATAATTAAAAAAAAAAAATCCCTTCCTTCAGATTTATTGGCTTTTTGTTTCCAGAGAAGATGCTCCCTTTTTATTTTAATATCTATCTGCTTGAGGGCCTCTACTGATTCTTTTTCAGTTTCTAAAATAATTCTGAAACAATTCATAAAACTAAAGGAGGCTCTTAGGTACAATTTTAATGGTCTAATTTGTTTTCAAACTCAGGGAAAAAGAAACCCCAACTCTATTACTAATGACATAAAACCAAAGTAGTAATAAAAAGAGTGATTTTTGTAATAAAGGGAAAAATAATTCCCTCTAGGCTTCTTTCACTAGATTATGTATTGCATATATTTTAAAGATATCTAATGGCAAGGATATTATTCTTTTTTATAATTAAAATATAGCTGATGAGAGAATGATATGCAGTGGCATCTTTTTCTGTCTGCCCACATTCTCAGTGGAGCAGTCCTGTTCTCTGGCAGGACAGTAGCTGCTCTTTGCATGGAAACATCCCTTGGAAAACAACAGCAGAATTTTAAAGGTGTCTTAGTTCAGAGGAGAACTCAGATGTCTAGGCTGACCAAGAGAAAGGAAAAGGCCTTCTTCCCCCAAGAAGGTCAGACAAAAAAAAATAAAAATAACCCCTCTCTTTTAAATTTAGAACAAAACTTTAATTAGAAAAAAATATATAGAAAAGGAGAACAGTTCCTAACCTCTATCTATCTATCTATCTATCTATCTATCTATCTATCTATCTATCTATCTATCTATCTATCTATCTATCTATCTAATCTATCTCCAGAGAAAGGACGAAACAAACAGTTTGTAATGAACCCTTTGAACGAAAGGCAGTTTTCTGCTCCCCTATGGGTGCAATTATATTTGCAGACAGCAGGTGGCAGTGTTGTACCTCGGCCAGCTGCGGGTTCTCTCACCGTTGTGGGGCAGAAACGTCTGTAGAAGCCAGTGGATGACGCAGCAGTCTCGATTCAGTTCCTACAGGATCGATGGGCAGGGGGATGATGGGGGGCTTCCTCTCTGTGGGACAGAGCAGGCGCATTCCCATCCTCTGCTTGACAGAAGAGATGTTGAGTTGGGCAGGAGGGCAGAAAAAGTAGCAGCTTCCCTATTGGTATTGGCGCTGTCCGGAAGTGGGGTGGGGGAAGAAGAAAAATGTCCCTCCCAAATCCGGGGGGAGGGGAAAGGGAGTGAATCAGAGGGGAAAGGGAGTGAATCAGAGCCAAAAAAAACCCCAAACAACAACAACAAAAGAAGAGCCTATCCCTCACAGAGGGATCCCCCCACCCCTTGCAGCCTGGGAGAAAAGAATAAAGCGGTATCCACCTGGCCCTTTTGTTAGCTACCAGCAGGACATCAGGCATTAGCTTCGAGCTCTGGAAGGAATTCCACTGAGATTCTGAAACTATAACAAAGGAAAAAGTGAAAAGCAGCTAAGTTCAATTTATGTGCTTTTTGAGTAAAAGTGAGTATGTGATTCTTTGCTATCTCCTTCAATAAGCCACCTCTTCTGTCTCCTTAGGGCTGAAGACCCTACTGCCAAACCAACTTTAATGTAGGCAGTCTTTGGATTTTAGAGGCTCAGTAACTAGAACTGTTTTAAAGGAAGAAATAAGCAGTAGCTGAGGAAAAGCTGTTATATTGGAAAATCACATTTCAGACATGTTGAGAATAGATTAAGATGTTGGTTACCTTGGCAGCAAAGCTAGGTCAACTTGTTATCCAACAGAAACCCTTTCAAGGTGCAGGAAGGAATTTGATTATTCACTATCTGGTTCTCATCCATGTGGAATGGTAAGGGGTCCAGGGACTAGAGAGAGTTACTCTGTTTTGGATGCATTTGGAAGCATTAAGGAACAGATTTCTCTTAAAGTTGGAGATGGTGATCTCCCGTGTTTTGAGACCGTGTTCTGTGTGGGCAGAAAACAGCCTTTGTCCTTGCTCCACTCTCTACTAATGAGGTATTTTTCAGTACCTGTTGTGAGCTCTCTCAGGTGGTTGCTGTTGGCCAGCAGCAGCATGACATCCCAGAAGTGGCTGCATGGTGAAAAGAAATCATCTCCAACACTGTGCATTAGTCTTCTAAGAAAATAATAATATTTTAGACTTTGTGATAATAAGCACTGTTTAAATGCCAGACTTTTTTTAGTGGATTTTTATTATGGTAGGAAATTAACCATATCAAAGCTGAGTGGGGATTTTGCTAGTATTTATCATCTATTTGTTCAGAGTTATGTGTAGTCCATACTGCTCTCAGTTTACAGACTTGCCACTCCAAATCCCTTTAAATTCCTGGTGAAGGAGTTCCTCTTCCAGGAAGGCCAGTGGGGCTGACCTCCTTCAGGAAAAACATACTTATTAATTAAAAGAACATTGTTCCTATATCTTTTACAGCCAAACTTTCTTTATGTTTTTCATTTGTTAGAAATGGGTAAAACTGTGAAACACATTTTGTGCAAAAGAGCCTTCACTGCAGCTGTACTGTGGACCAGATCCTCATTTGGGCAAAGTTTCACCAGCTTTCATTTGAAAGTAAAGTGCCCATTGTCTAATTACCCTCAATAATTACACCATCTAAACATGATTCATGTCCTCATAGTTGTTGCAGGTACTCTAAGGCCTTTTTTTGCTATTGAAAATTTTCAGATCTGACTAGATTGTACTTGAAAGCAGTAGGAGTTCTATATAAAAAAAGAAGCCCATATTTGAACTGAAGAAGGACGTGTGTTTGCAAGCAAGCTCACTTGTCTCTTGCTATTTATTCTTTATTATTTCCTCACTTAAAATATGATGGCCGCCCAGTGACAGACATGAAATGCTCCACTGTGTCTGGAGGATCCTGTGCCAGCTTCACGGCCTCTGAAATTGAAGTGCTTACAATCTGTGTGGAAATGAGCACATATGACAGTTTGCTGAAATATTTGTTACTATCAAGGGCACTACCAGAAATGAGAAGCTAGTTTGGAAAAAGGAGTATGGATTAAAATAAAGGGCTAAGTGTGTCCAGAGTAATCCACCATCACATGCTGTCTGATGTACTGGGCTCCATTGAACTAGACTCTTCCTAGCTTTGTTACGTTTCTCAAAGACTGCCTTGTGGGGCTAGGAAAGGTGGTTTGTAGAGCAGTGTTAACATGAAAAAACCCCACATCAATTCCAGTTGTTTCTCTTTGCCTCTTTTCTGGAGGTTACTGTCTTGCAACTCAAGTCTAAATCTCTCCTCTTCTAGTTTAAACCCTTGTACTGGTATAAAGGTAAACCAGCAAGAGAAATGAAACCAACTCCAAAAGAGATTTCAAGTCAGAATTACAATTTAACTACAAAATCACAACAAGTACAATGATACAGAGGAAAAATCTGTTTGACCCACAAAAAACAGTTGTACAACCCAGCACCCTGGGGCATAAACACAATGGAACTCGCTAGCCCCTATGCTGAGCACCACATGGCCTCCCCCTTAGTACAAAGTAAAAGGAAAGAGAACGCCTGTTGATGAGGATGATGCCTGCAGTCTGGTTCAAGAGTTGCAGTTCTGTTGAAGTCCTGGTCCTCCTCTGGATCCCACAAGTAGTCCCAGAAGTCCCAAACTCCCAAGGTTATATGTGCTTGGGCTCAGATGGGAATGCCCAGTACCTCACCAAGGGCGAAGAGTTTCACAATGGGTGATTTACACTATAAGTCACTGGATACTCCTTGATGGCCCATTAGCAGACATGACCCCTCAGGCTAGGTATGAAGGTGCTAATGACTCCCCCCATCCAGAGGGGAGTTATCACACCTAAGTCATTGATGTGAAAACAAGAAAACTTCCTTATCTCACAATGTTCCTAAACACCCAGCTTGTAGCCTGAGGGGCCAGGTGTGCCCTGGGCAGCTGCTGCAAATGATCAATTGTTAGTAGTCCATGAGAAAATGACAGAGAGAGTGTAGAATACAACACCCTGGCCACACTCACACAGTGACAAACTGGTCCTGGCCACTATAACCAAGACAACCCTTTGTCTTATCACTATCTGCCCATGTAAAAAGTCATTGTCCCTTTGTTTTATAAACTCCCTTTTAAGTACTGGTGGTCGCAGTAAGGTCTCTCTGAAGCTTCTCTTTTTCAGGGTGAACAACCCCAGCTCTCCCAGCCTGTCTTCTTAGGAGAGGTGCTCCACTCCTCTGATCATCTTTGTGGCCCTATGCTCTGTCTTTGTTCACAGCAACCTGAAAGGGAGCATAATCTAAATATAACAGCTCTTACTGTTAACTTGGACATAACCTTGCTCGTTTCTGTCTGCCAACAGGGATGCCGTGGCTGTATTATTTCTGTAGGAGGACAGATTCCCAATAACTTGGCAGTGCCACTGCACCAGAGTGGAGTGAAGATCCTTGGCACAAATCCTTTGCAGATTGACCAGGCAGAGGATCGCTCTATATTCTCAGCTGTTCTGGATGAGCTGCATGTGGCCCAGGCTCCCTGGAAGGCAGTCAGCACACTGGTAAGTTGGGGTGTGCATCTGGGAAACGATGAAGCAGCTGGGGGTGGGTATGTGCATATACTTAGGAGGGACTGACTCACTGATACATTTCAAGATTCCAAAGGCATTTAACAGTTTTTTACTGCCAATGTTAAAGAACTTTTTGGTCCCTGTAAAGTGATGCTATAGCAGTACTGGGAGTGGGTGGAGACTGGAACAGAAGTGTCTTTAAATCATGTTTACAGAACCCAGGGTATATACCCAGCAGAAGTTAACACCATTGTCAGGCTAGTCTAGTCTATCCTGTTGGCCTTGAGAACTACTCTAACAGGTGAAGTTTGCAAAGAAATAAAGACATGTTGGCATTGCTTTTTTTTCCCAGTGAAGCTTTATGGACACGGAAGGTCTGAAGCTGCCAACTCTGGAACCAAGAAGTTCAGCCCAGGCAGCAGCCCCCGAGTTCTTTCCCCACCATCTTACTGGCTAGTAAAGTACAAATGCAGTTACTGTTAAAATTTTAAAATATTTTCTTATTCACAGCATGTTTTCCCTCCCTTTCTTTAGAGAGATGCAGTTGAATTTGCAAACTCAGTGAATTACCCATGTTTGCTGAGGCCCTCCTATGTTCTGAGGTAAGGCTCAGCCGTCAGAACTCAGCAAGATAGGGTATGTGTTGGAGGCGGGCTTATGGAGCAGTGAGACAGACTCAATATGAGTTAGCAACAAAGCTCAAAGCTCAGTTTATTAATGGCATTTCTACAATTATAGTATTCTCTGAGTGTACGTGCATTAACATTACTGGTGCTCACACACATAAACAATCACTCATTGGCCACAGCTACAAAACCGCTCTCTCTGTGCAGCTTGTCTTCAGCTGCTCTGAGTTCTCACAGTCCTGCAAGCTGCTTATCTTCATGAGCACAGAGTAGTCTAGCCAAGGTCAGAGTCTTCTTGCTCTGTGAGGAGATTTACGGACCTCGTATTCTCCCACAGGTATAAACTCTAAAGGCCTCTTTGAGACAACGGAAAGTAATTTCAGGGATGTGTGGAAAGCTCTATGCTAGGTGTACATGGCATAAGGCTGCCCGTGGGGCAGGTGATCAAACCAATAAAGGAAGCCAATGGATCCCTTAAGTCCATCAGGCATAAATCAAAGGTAGAACATAATCATAAGAATGTCTGTTTAGCTGAATTACCTTTTTCATATCTTAAGGCCAAAGACACAAACTATCTGGGATATTCTTTAAGGTTTCTGAGATTATTTACCTATACAATTAAATCAGAAGATTGTTGGCCACCAGGAAAACCAGAAGGGAACATGCTGAGGCCATTTATTGGGATGGGCTTTCAGAAAATGACAGTGCATCTTTTGAATTCAACTTCTTATTTCCCAAACTTCTCTGCTTTACAGGCATGTTTTTATGTCCCTACATGGTGGCAACTGCTTTTCATTAAATAGACATTGTATGAAGCCCCACATTTCCAACAGCTAGACTTTCTGAGGAAGTAACACCATTGTGTACACAAAGCAAATTCACATATTCTGAATGATCACTCTTTGAGGAGTTTCTTCATAGCTGGATGACTAGGCACAGAGAGGCAGTTTGCTGGGCACAATTTAAAAGTGAAAATAAATTGAAGATGCACATAACAAAATGAAGAGGCACAATATCAATTTTTTGGGGGCAGGAGAGGCAAACACATTTTTATTTAAAAAGAAGAAAAGGAGTAGTATTTCTTATATCTTCAACCCTCAAGGAAATATCCTTTAGAAGAGGCTCCTGCATGTGACTTTTCTATCTGGTTTCTAAAGCTTGCAGTGGGGTTGCAAGCAAAGTCAGAAAACAGCCCTCAGGTCAGGAGTATAAGTTAAAAACTGCTTCTGATGTAATTCTTCAGATTTTTAGGGAACACTTAGTTTAGCCTATTGTTTCCATCTGTATTAAATACATTACAGGCCCTTTTCATGTTAAGTATTTGCTAAAGGGTGTTTGTGCAGGTTAGGAGGACTTCTGGGAGAAAGATGAAACTAGAGGATGTAAAACTTGAGGAACCAGAGAGTGAAAAGCCCTCACACAGCACTCTGTCTGTCCTCTATTTGCAAAACTACAGCAGGTCCACAGCTAGACTTCTTCATCCTTTAAGCAGATATGACCTTTAATATTTGCCAGTTTCCTTGGAAAACTAAATGCATGTCCCCACTAGTTATGTACTGTGCATTAGCTTACATCATCAGTGGTGCTACTGACATAGGTCCATGGATTTAATTGAACTCTATTGATTTATGTGAGGTGAAGAGGTAGTCCAGTAAATATAATCACCAAGGTATTTGTGTCTATTTATCTTAGTCTGAAGTGTCTGATTTTGTGGGATAAATTCTTCCTCCACTTTTTCCACAGCCTCTGTGTGCTTGCTTGCCCATCAAAGCAAAGGGGAAGCTGCACATCAGTGGTAGAAATGGCCAATGTAACATCTTTTTTATAAGATTAGTGTCTTTAGAAGGTACTTGAATCACTGACTCTGGACCCATATTCTCCCAAATCCCACTCTCAGATATTACTGACAACTACATTTCAAATGTAGTTTCCATATTGCAGTGTCTGTATCTACTGTGCCTCTCCCTTAAGGAATAAGACCTTAGGGGAAGTACACAGTGAAATGGCCAGAAAAGAGCAACCTGTTTTCATCTGGATTTACATTGTCAAAACCATCACCAGTGGCCTTGCTTCATCTGTCACTGAGGAGAAATTGGGCTAAAATGAGAAAAGCTGCTTTTTGGGCCTGAGCTCACAGCTAACCTGTCCCATGGGAACAGTCTGGGCCTTAATGGGACTGTCTGGCTGATGAGCCATCTCCCTCAGCTTAGGGGAAGATTCAAAGGCTTGACACAGGAAGGTGCTTTGTCAGTAGGGCTAAGGCTGCACACCCACAGTTCTTCATTTGATTCTCCATTGTGGTTCTGGAGGTCTCCTGTCTTCTCTGGGAAGGAGAATGGAGGGTCATTAGGTACCAGCTCCACCTCTCTTTCAGTCAAGAGTGGAATAAGTGGCTTGAGTCAGGAGCTTACTTGGCTAGTCTCTAATTGGCAACCCTGTGCTGTGGTGCCTAGCACTGATCACAAGGGAAGCTGACCCGATTTATTTTCTTTCATGTTTTCACAGTGGGTCTGCAATGAATGTAGTATTCACTGAAGAAGAAATGAAGAAGTTGTTAGCAGAAGCCACCAGAGTCTCTCAGGTACCTGTCTTCATGCTGCCACTACTTTTTTTGTTTTCTCTGTTTCTTCTCTACTGTGTTTTCCATCTCTTTTTTTCTTTGTAGTGTCTTCCTCACTCTTCGCCTTCCATGTTTGAGGAGGAGCCACTGAAATTGTGGTTTGACTCCTCAGTTTGTTCCCTAACAGGCTCCCTAGCATGGGAGCCTGTGCAAGCATCCTTACTGACACCAATGGGATGCCAGCATGGATCTGGGATGGCACTTGGCTGTTGTACCCGGATATCCACTTCTGACCAGTTAATTATGTAAATAGATATAGACTGGGACTCTTCTTACCCCAGCCAAGCTTGCTAGTGGCAGATTTTGCCAACCAGCATGGAACTGGTAACATCTTTCGCTCACTTTCTGAATTGTTTTGTCTGGTTTCTTTGAGCAACTTACACTTCATCTTGGCATCTCTTCTGAGGTCTTTTTTCATTCTCCCTCTTTTTTTTTTTTTTTTTTTTTTTGAATGGTCACAGTCCTGTGGTACCTTAAACACTGATGTCACAGGAATCTTTGAGTTAAATAAGTCAGAAATGGACTCTAAAAACACAACTGGCTATGGAAGTCAGACATATTACTCCTTACTTGGGATTTTTCAGGTGATTAAAGCTTGAACAAGAACAAAACCATGCAGTTTTTAAGTATATGAGGGAAATTATGGAAGTTTAGCTTTTCAGGAAGTAATCGTGGAATGAAATGGAGATACCTTGCAAAGTAATAATATCCTGAAGGATATGTTAGTGTGAAGGCAAGACCACTTACTATAGTCTTTGAACAAGTTTTAGAAGGAAAGTGCCACTGTTACTTTCATCAGAAGGAATTATTTAACTAATTCTCAAAAGAGTACAGGGCCAGTCAATGCTACTGTGCCAGGTTCTCAGCAGTGCACAGCCTCCCAAAATTACTAACTTCTCTTTGTACGTCATCTGAAGTACTCTGTTTTGTGTTTATACTCACAGAAGCAGCCCAGGCAACAGCCTTAAGCCCTATTCAGTGGGACAGATCACTTTGTCATGCTGCTGGATGGCTTTATGATGGCAGTGGATGCCTTATAGGAGCCTGAAGCCCAGGAAAGTGCCCCTTGGTCACCTTAAGTTATCACAACTTGAATGACTTGAATTGGGCAATGCCACCCTTCATTGCTGAGAGGTCTCATCTGTGGTGCAGGAGGCCTCATTGGGAGTTGCACTTGTAGAGTCTTGGCAATATGTGACATATTCTTCAGGGAAAGAGGGGGTGTTCTCAAGGAATCCTTATGATGTCCAGTTCTGCCACACAGATAAGGCACTGCCACATGTTGCAAAGACAACCCGTTGCACACCAAGAATTTTTGGGTGCTCTGATTCTGATCTTGTTCTGGTTCTGCTGTGGTTCTGATCCATGAAACTAGATTTACATGCTATTTTTTTGCTAGTGTAGTCAGTCTGTCAAGGGAAGACTTCTCCCTTCATTTAGTATTGTATACTAACAAAAGTTATGGTATAGTTTAAGTTAAGGTAGCAAAAAGCAAACCAGAGCAAAAATACTGTGTTCTGGTTCTAGATTAGGAAGGGTTTTTCAGCCTTGTTGAGGTTTTTTGGTCAGTGAGTGGTTTAACAGAAGCCTATATTAGGTGTGTTAATCTTTATGGGATGCTGGCTTAACTTTTGTGGTTAAAACGCCTTACCTAATTCTGCTTCATCCAGCAGAGCATCTCCAAGTAAAGGACCTGATCGGTGTTGATCTGTTGTTTTAACTTTGCTGTTCTGGTGTTGTGTCATTTTTGCATTTATATTGTCAATAGTATACCAAACTTCTTGGGTGAGTTGAGACAGATTGAAGCAAATGAGGTTGTGTGCAAATATAAAATCTTCCAGTGAAAAACTGCATCAAGACAGAAAGTTACCGGACACAAGCCACTAAATTTATGAAGCACTGTCCTTGCCTGTGAATTTATCCTTCCACTGATAAATGGGAGGAATTATATTTTCTAAATTTTGGAGTTGCATGATATTTTTCTCACAAGAAGCCTTTTGATCATGCACACTATCATTTAATTTTATTCTCTAATAAATAACAGGCAGTTAATAGTGGATGGGACAGGTAAAATGCTGAGACACAAAGCTGGCCAAGAGGAATGCAGATTAGATTTCTTTGGAGCAGGTGTCTGGAAGGAGAGCATGTGGTAACACCTCAGATAGAGGCAGGAGGAAGACGAAAGAAAAAAAATTGTATCAGGGAAAGTATTGAGAGCCAAGGACAAGTTGTTTCTGGCCAGCTATAATTAGTGGCAACCTCTCCCTGAGAGACTTAGGAAACCAGGCAGAGAAATTAGAAAGGAATGGATCAGTTGCCTAAAATATGTGACTAAAACAGCGAACAGCCACTCTACGAAGTCATTAAATATGCCACTGATCAGTTACTTCGTGAAGCAGTATGTCTAGTGAGGTGTCTGGGAGACTCAAAGGGAGAAAGAATGGAGGATCTTGGAGGTAAGGATCATCCCTGAGAGAGAGGACCAGAGGTCACTGGGTCCATGCATGTGTCTCACTATCTTGTTTTTGCCATGATCTCACATAAAAGCCCTTTGTGGTTTTACCCCAAATTTCACGGTGTCATGAAGAACTCAAACTTTTGCATCAGTAGTTTTGGGGGAATCATGCCAAGTTTTTGCCCATTATATCCTTTCAAAGTTAACATATCTATGGAAATGAGTATCTTAATAGGTTGGCCTTTTGGGATTCCGCTTCTGGATTGTCTCCAGATACTCTCAGATAAAAACTTTCTTATTTTTTTCCTTGTCTTGGTGACAGGATCACCCTGTGGTAATCACTAAATTTATTGAAGATGCCCGTGAGGTGGAAATGGATGCTGTAGCTAAGGCAGGAAGAGTAAGTACTTTGCTTTTCTTTAATACTAATCTTGTTTTTCAGGATTGGAGATTTTCAAAAATGTGTGGTTTGAATGAATTACTATACAGCCATGGATTTGTACTGAGAAGGGTAGAGAAATATGAAGAATTCATTTTAGGTTTAAAACCATTGTGCTTGAGCAGTTATTTTTTTAAGTATTGCTTATCCATGTAAGTGAATCATTTAGCCTATAATTTTTACTGCATTTGCAAATCACTGCCTTCAGGAATTACTGTCATCAGAACTGTATCGACATGTGTTATGGAATTACTACAGTTACGTTATTATAACTTCACCTCACATTTCATTACTTAGCAAAGACAGGACACACAAAACCCCCACAAACTTATAAATTAACAGAAATATTCTATTTTCAATCTTAATTTTTAATCAGCAGACACAATTCCTTTTTTTTTTTGGTATTGAGGTAGTTAATTTGGCCTTGATGTAGTTAATTCAATTTTTCTTTAGACCTGAATTTCTTCCATTTGCTTTTCTCTGTGATCAAAACACCACAGGAGTGGACAAAAAATAATATACCAATGATATTAGTCCATGCTTGTTTCTGTTGGGGAATGACAAATTTTTTGTGTTCTGGCCAGCAGAACTTAGAAAGCTGGTTCAAAGCCTAATTACCTTTTACCTTCTGGATCCACATGTGCTAGAGAGAGGAAGGAAGCCTTAGTATCTCCAGGCTGTGGTAGGTTTTATCATGTTTGTGATTTGTTTAACCATGGTATGAAAGACACTGACATGATCTCCTTGTTCATACGCGTTATGTCTCACTTCAGGCATATTCTCCTCAAAATCTTGGAAAATTCACTTTCTTCCCCCTCCCTGTCTGTATCCTCTGTTGGATACAACTGTTCAGGAGACTGTGCTGAGGATGAAGGAACAGTTTCTGAAATAGGGTGAGATGACCAACTGCTCTCTTGTTACTGTATGCAGGTTATTTCACATGCTATTTCAGAGCATGTGGAGGATGCAGGCGTTCACTCTGGAGATGCTACACTCATGTTGCCCACACAGAACATTAGCCAGGGAGCCTTGGAGAAGGTAAGTGTTGCACTAGCACTGAAGAGAGAAAAGGAAATGAGAGTTTGAATCTGCCTTCCCTCCATCACCAATGGAGAAATCAAATCATCAATGTGTTTTTTTTTAAAGGCCAGTGTGCAGATGAAGGATGTCACAGTGCCCCTGTGACTGGCTTTACTGTGCATAGCATAATTTGGACTGTATCCCAGTAGAAGTGGACACTTAGACGCTCCAGATTGTTTTGTTTCCTTGGTTTAGAACCAGCTTCCATAGCAGGATTGTCTAATTCATACATACGACATGGCTCACTTTCCACTTCCTTTTCTTGTGGAATCCTTAAATGGTTATGTCAGGTGTAAGACTTTCGAGCTGTCTGCTTTTCCAAAAATAGTACCAGGATGAATGAATCTCACCTAATAATGACTTTTTCCTCTTTCAAGAGTAAATGTGGTGATACAGAATTAGTTGTCAAAATATAATTTTTAAATAAAATATACCATTGTCTGTGATGTTATCCTATTCAGGGTTTGCTTGAAAGTCAGCAAAGTCTGTAATGCAGTAATCTGTGCTCCAGCTCTATTTCCAGGAATGTCCAAGGCCTTGCTTCTGAAAATAGTTGTCTCCTGGAGCAAAGTTATTCAACACTTGTACTGACAAACCTGGTAAATAAGACTTTCCTTCCAGTTTGTTCCAGAGTGTATCTGCTGATAGACTGATCTGTGACAGGGCAAGCATGTTGGTGAAAGACTTTTAGGACACTTATGAGGCCAAGTAGTTATTCTCAAATGCCAAAACATTATTAATTACCTCACCAAGAAAGGTATAAAGGCTCCAGTGTGCAATATAGGGATTACTACAGTGCAAGGCTTTGATTTTTTCTCCTCCCCCTTGCTTTTTCACACAAACACACAAAGATGATTTTTAATCTGCCCTCAAAAGGTGCTCCAGGCTCTAGGTTACCAGGAAAATTAAACATGTATGCTTCTGAGAGATAATGCTGTTGCCAAAATGAGTGTATAGAGAAAAAAACATGTCAAACAGAGATGACATTTAAAAGAATCCACATGTAAGGTGAGTTTTTGCCATGATACTCTGTATTTTGTGGGATATAATTATTTATTCTATATGCACACACACTTTGTTTACTTGTTTTTTATAGGTAAAAGCTGCTACAAAAAAGATTGCAAATGCCTTTTCCATCTCTGGTCCATTCAACATCCAGTTCTTGGTGCGAGGCAATGATGTGCTGGTAAGAGCTGCTGTGGCAGCAATTCACTCTCCTTATGTGCATGATTCCTGCATCCCTGCTGTGGAAACTCTGTGGCAGCAGAAGCTGTGGCAACTAACCTGCCTTGTCTGGTCATGTGGGCTTACCTGTGCCACCCCTAATAACACAGCTCTCCCTGTCTCTGTGGGAGAGAGCATCCTTCCGTGCCTTTTCATTCAAGGTTAAGCAAATCTTGTTGCCTTTTCTGTCAGCACAAGATTTTTTTCACTGTGGGCTGTTGTCCTTACCAAAATTATCAGTTTGGAATAGGATGGACAGCACTGAGACCTGTGCTGCATCCTATAAACTGAATATCATGGCTTTTAGATCTCTGATATCCTCTCTCATCTTTAGCTATTTTGGTGTTAAATTAAGCCTTCCAAGGAACTGGGAAGAAAGCAAGACAATGTGTTTAAGCCTGTAATAGAAGCCATTAAGATGATTATCTGAATAGTCCTAGTAGGTATTAGTAACAGAAGTATAGCAGATGTTTAACCCTTTTTGGGTAACAGATGGCTTTCTGTTGCTAATGAGAGGAGGTCAGAGAAATGAGAGCAGAGTATGACTGAGGAAATAGTGATGGGAAGAAAACCTGATATGGGACAGAAGAGATTAATTATTGGTGAAAGATCCAGTTTGGGATATTAGTTGAGTAAAATGTACTTACTGTTGTTCACATTTTTTCTGTTTCACACATGGTTATTCAGAAAACTCCACAGAGGGACAGAATGGAGTTTTCCATTTCTTGGTTTCCCTCATCTGTGCTTGTCTTTTCTCTGCATACCCCCCCTTTTCACTTCTACCTTAACTTACCTACTCTTGCTCCTCCTCACTCCCCTTCATCCTCACTTACAGCAATTCCCCTTTTGCTAATGAACTTCAGGATGGCTTCTCAGCAGGAAGCAGAACTTCTTTGTTACTTTCTTGGGTCACTGAATGATTTCCACGTGTGGATGAGGAAAGTTAGTAAGGATAGTCCAGCCTCTCAGGAAGTACCACAACCATGGACAAAGAACAGGTTGGGCTGCTAGAGGTTGTATCTAATGCCTGTCATGTTTGCATGCTGCTTGCACAGTAATTTAGGGTATGGTACAGCATGTTTTCTGAGTGAACTCTGGCTTGCCCTCAGTTCTAATATTTAGACAGTAGAGAGTATCCTCAGTTGAAGAACATCAGGCTGCTCATATCTCAAGCTAGCCACTCCCCATCCCTCATTGCTGTTTTAATATTGAACACAATTTCTGTGTCTCTTATTTGGCAATCTGAAGATCATCTCTGCCAAGAGGACTAAGGACTGATTTCCAGAAATATGAATCAACTTATTTCTTCACTGCACAATGCCTGACCATGGTATTTCTCCTTTTTAATCCCTTCAGGTGATAGAGTGCAACTTGAGGGCTTCACGCTCCTTCCCCTTTGTATCAAAGACTCTGGGTGTAGACTTCATTGATGTGGCCACTAAAGTGATGATTGGAAAAGAGGTTAATGAGTCATCCCTCCCCACACTGGAACATCCCATTATTCCATTCAGATATGTTGGGATTAAGGTATGGTTTCCAAAAGAACACCAAAAAACCCACCTCTGAGCCAACATGCTAATAGACAATTAGTACTTCAATGACCAGATGGAACAATTTACTCACTGACCTTTTGTAGATTCTGTCAGGATAATTGGAAAATTATATTTGGGTATTTGGAAATTTTAGAGAGGAATCAAAGAAAAATTACCCAGTGATTATTAACAAAATCAGTCATCCTTTATTTTTTATTTCTAAGCTACTCAGAATCATGTTTATGAACTGCATAATAAGTTTGGACTTGCAGAATTGACCACTGAAATTCAGGCTATTTCATAATACTATCTAATATATGTGTGGACATGTACAACTTTGTGTTGTGAGTGCCCCCCATACTTTATCATCAGGAACTGGGACATGTAATCATAAAAATCTAGAACAGCATTGCAGAAAATCCAAGGCATAAAGAGAATTGTTTATATTGAAACTTTCAAGCTTTTATAGCTTCCATATCAAGTGAAAACTGAGGGAGCAGAAAACACCTAACACCTTTCTACTAATAAAATATTCAGATGTATTAATGTGCAAGCCAAATCTGTGGCCCGAGCCAGGTCAGGTTATTGGCAACCAATCCATCTAGAAGTAGTTTTACATTTTATTTTGATGCCACAGATAGGCATGATCTGAAATTGGAACTTGAGGTGTTTTTTTTTGCTTTTGTGAGTCTCATTTATTTTTATAAATTTGTATTATTTAGACCTGGGTCTTCTAAGCTTTTGTTAGCTAAACTGCCAAGAGTTTTTCTGTCTCCTGGGAATGCTGGCTACAGAGTGGAAAACCCAACTATATTCTTGAAAACTTCCCACAGAGCCTTTTATACTGCTTGTGTTCTGTGTGGATTTGTCAAATATAAAAACTTGCTAATACCTTTGAAAATGCTAAACATTGAAAAATATTCCAGTTTAACCTGTTTGTCATTATTCATGCATCATGTTTTCTATCCTCTCTCAATTTATTCCTAGGAATATTTGCATAGAAACAGGATCTTGTTTCTCCAGCAGATCCTAAATACTCTGAAAAGAGAATATGAAATTCTCTTCCTCTTTTTCAACGTAGCTGCTCCTTTGTGGATTTGTGTCCCACTGTTTTAGCTTTAGTGACTCAAATACTATCTTGATATGTGTGCTTGTAGACTGATGCAATTATCATGGCCTGACCAGATTAAATCCTGGATAGAGCATGACTGACTAAGTTTTAAATAGGATTTAGCACCAGAGTCTGCTCCTGCTGATGTATTTTTATGTTCATAGCAGACAAAAGTTAGGGAGCTGGTAGCAGGCTTTGCTGCTTGTTACCATTCAATACAATATGCACATTAAAATAATCCACCTTGACTGCCAAATCCCAGCTTGAGTCTCTGGAGTTGTCCACTATAAAAATTTTATTTACAGTAGAAACAAAACTGATCTAAAAGACACAAAGATGGAGGCCATTTTTTGAGAAACCATTTAAATTTGTGCTGTCGTATTTTAGCTGGTCATCGTTAGGTGTCATGAAACAGCAGCTGTCCTGTCTTCATTGTTACCATTGGAGACTTCCAGAGACAGAATTATGCCTGTGGATTTAAAAATAAATTCTGTCTTAAGCAGCAAGGGTGCTGTTGTCATGGAAGTTCTTTTAGTAGTGTAAGATATGGAGAAGCCTTAGAGAAAATTATTCCATAACAGGAAATTTTTTGCATGTTTGTCACATGTAGCCATTGGTTATTAACAGAGAGTTTCTTTTCCTCCCTCCCTTCCCTATATGTTATTTTAAAATCAAATTAGACAAGAGAACTCAGAGACTGCAGTAACCTAAGTTCTCACATAATGATCAGGGAATTTACTATTTTCATGCAAAATATTAGAAAAATATTATGAGTGTGCATTTTGGGGAGGAGAGGGGAAAATGTAAAAATTATTTGCAAAATTTCATCTGGTTTACAAGCAAAAGAGTGTTTTCTTGAGGAATAGTTTTATTTCTGTGAATGAAAAATTTCATGGAGAACAGTTTTCTCAGAAAAACCCATTGGATTCAGATAGCATCTCTCATCACGTGAATTAGATGCTTCATATCCTTTCTGTTTCAAAACGTGCCCTTAAAATGATACTGATAAATGGGTACCATTGACTGAAAATCTACCACTGGAATATGAGCAGGACTGCAAGAGTTAGATGATTGATTTATTGGTGGAATACATGTTTATTTGTTTCAGTCTATCATCAAAGTGCTGAGGGAACTAATTTGCCAAGTACTCTTTTGCTTATCAGCCTTGACCATTGCTTTTTTGGTTAATGTCTCTCTCACTTGCAAGCATAGCTGGAACTTTTACGTTTTTTAAGTGATGCATTAAATTTTTTCCCCCTCCTTCCTCTTTCTTTTGCCAGGCCCCAGTGTTTTCATGGTCCCGGCTGAGAGATGCTGACCCTGTTCTCCGATGTGAAATGGCCTCTACTGGGGAGGTATTTTTTAGATTTGGCTTTTTTTTTTTTTTAAACCAATTTGACTTTAAACATCATGAATCTTTGAAAGTGATGTTATTACTGCATGAATCATGATGGTATCTGTAACTTCAGAAAATTGAAAACATCTTTCTTAGCTATAAAAAACAATGTCCTGGAAAACCCTGTTTATTCAGCCACTGGATGTCCCTCTTTACCTGTATGCCAGCTCCCTCAGTTGGACCTGATTGGTATGACAGCACGAAATGAGTGTATCTGAGAGCTGTCAGGTTCTGGGAAGTTCATTCTGCATCAGTGTGTTTTATGAGTCATCTGCTTCTGGACAGACAAGTCTTTACAGCTTCCAGACACCCCATCAACACGTGGTAGAATAGTGACATCAAGACTCTAGGTCATGAGCAGTTGGTCTTCGAACATACCAGTTAATTCAGGGCAGGAAATTGGTGTGGTATTTTCTTGTTGCCTGGTAACCATCAAGGCATGTTCCAAGGTGCAAAAGAGTGAATAAAATGTGATGGCTGCAGTAATGACTGTTGGTAGGATCAGGAAACTGGGAAGCTTTATCCACTCTTGCTATAGCTGGGCTGTGAGGTGCTTCTGGAATGTCTCTCAGTGTACACATGGCACACAGTAAGGGCACAGGGCTGTTCATCTTCCTACCTGTCAACACCCTCACCCTCGGGCTACCAGATTCCATCTATATTAACTGAAGAGACATTAACTCATGCAGAACAAAGAGGGTTTTTTATGAGTTATTGCTGAGTTATCAAGGGCTTCCTTAGACACACTCAAGCCATCTCTAAACTTACTTTCTTTGTTACTTCTAGAAAGTGTTGCAGAAGCAAAAACTTATTCTGGGCCAGAACACCCACTTGGGAAGCAATTAAATACAGAGGCAATTAGATTAGGCTTAAATCTGAATTAGATTAGGCTTAAGGCTGCTCTACCATAGCTAGGCACATGGCAGAGGCTGGGCTGCTCCATTGAATGTGAGTGTGGGTATGTCTACAGAAGCTGTTTTCATTAGGAAGTATTTATTGTTGTAGTATGAAAATGCATTCTACCCAGATACAAGCATAGAGCAGCCTTAGGTCTCCTACATCTTTCCAGAATTACTTTATTTTACTCTTTGTAATGTGTGAGAAATCAGTATTGTAGAAGATTTCCTTTCAGTGTAGTTAATGGGCAGAAAAGAGTCAAATGACTTCTGTGACTTCCTCATTTTCAGAACAAAATTGAATACACAACCTCCCTTTCAAAAAAAAAAAAAAAAAGAGCTCTAAATACTCTATATAGAGTTAGAGATCACTATGATCAAAAAGGAGAGATTATTGACTTTTATGAGTTGGAAAGATCCATATTCACAAATGCCTTAAAGTGTGACAGTTATGAAAGCCTTTCTTAGGAGTAAAGTAAGGATGATAGCTTGCTTTGGGTAAAATGCTCCAAGAAATTTTTCACACACATGGCTTGATCTGGTCTTGAATTTATCACATCTCTCTCTTTGAGTATTGTGGCTGTTTTGACCAACCTCTCTTGGTAGGCTGGAAACCCCTTTTCCAAGCCTACAAGACAGGAGGCTCTCCGTCAGCCCTAAAAAATGCAGGATATACACAGGATACAGATACACTGTAGAGCAGTCTGAACATTGAAGGATGAGTTTTTAGAGAAAAGCTGGGATATTAGTTATCATGACTTTTTTTATCCTTTGCCTTGTGGAATTTTTGTTTGTCTAGTTGTTTTTTACTTTAGAAGATCTGGCAAAACATCATTTTTTCTTATTTGTTCTTATTTCATGAAATACTGGTTTCTGCTCACTGTGGTAACAGTGAGGCCATGAATGTGAGGCTTTGGGATGGGAAGGACTATAAGAGGAAAATGGGAAAGCAATTCTAAATCAGCCCCTTTATCCTATCTGTATATATCAGTAGATTTGTTGTTTCAAAGAGAAAAATCTATGACAGTTTTTGCTTCTGACTGTTTTTCAACAAATGTGGAGCTGGCCAGGAAGAGTGAGGGTTGATTTGTTGATTTTTGGTTGTGGGTTTTTTTCCTACTCCTGTTTAACTTTCAGAAAATCTCATGGATTCCTCTTTTTGTCACCAGAATTCCAAATTTTTTCAAGGAACACAGTTTAGCTCTTTCAGAAGATTGTTATCATATGACAGTCTGTAAGCAACTGACCTCCACAGCCAGTTCTGAATGCTGGCGAACTGCTAAATGATTCTAACTGGTTTCTCCCTCAAATTTTTCTTCATATATATAAAAAAAAATTATGAATTGGTATGGTTGTTTTGTTGTTTTCCTAACTAAATACTAAATACTAAAATTTTACTTGCCTTTTGTATATCTGTGGACTTTTCATGGAAAAGCATCTTTATTACTGTGGTTTTCCTTCTCAAGAAATGCCAGAAGTACATGAGAGCACAAGTTCTGCGTTACGCAGGTTTGCAGCGCACACAGAGGAACTTGTCTGTGTGCAGAACCCTTGCTGGTGTTTAAGCCTTATGTAATGTTAAACAGTTTGCAGTGGCTGTGTACAGCATTCCAATAACTCAGAAAATCAATTGTTTTTACTTCTTGGTGTGCTATTTGAAAGTAAAGTGTTGCTTATTCCTTTGTTATTGCGTCATTAAAATTCCAAGATTTGTCTGCAATGATTTTCTGATTTATTTCCTCCCTCCCCATGCTGCAGGCTTCATGCAAATGCAATCTGACTTCTTTAAGCAGAATCAAAAAACCTGTTTAAAAGTTTCATTCCTGTTTCTTTTTAAAGCAATGTTTTTTTGGTTGTTTTTTGTTTTGCCCTCATGTTGTCATCTTTGTGTCTTTCCCCAGGTTGCATGCTTCGGGGAGAGTGTGTCCTCTGCCTTCCAGAAGGCTATGCTTGCCACAGGGTTTACATTTCCTAAGGAAGGAATTTTGGTTGGAATCCAGGTGAGTCCTAAAAATCAAAGCTGAGAAAGGATTGACACAGAGGAACTCAGTAGCTCTTGCCTTGTTTTCATTCATGTAGCTTTATGGCTTAAGTGCAATTCATCCTGAAGTACAGTAAGACAATGAGGAACAAACACTCTGGACAGCTCTTTATTGGATTCAATACGACTGGTTGATTGGTTTTCCCTCTGTCACCTTAGAGTTTGTACTGTGAGCTCCAGAAATTTGCTGGGGGAAACCCCATCAGATTGCTGCAAGCAGAGGCCTGAGATCAGAGTGCTAGAAACCACCTTTCTGTGTGGAACAAAACCTGTAGACAGGCAGTTGAGAGGAATATCCCAACTGGAACCTAGAGCTCACTCTATGCTACCCCCAAATGGAAGTCCTGGCAATATTGCTTTCATCATATAATCATACTCTCTTCATCTCTGTGTTGCTTCTTGCCCTTTTGAAACCAGTTCTCCAACCCCCAAAACAGTGAGGCAGTTTCCATGCTGCAAAGCTGGACCTGCTAAGCTTTCCCCATGGGTGCATGTTTCTTTCCAGGCAGAGCTGTAGTATCATTAACAGTGCAGAAAATGTGATAGGTTTGGGGTGTTTTGCACTAGTTATTGATGTAACGGTGTTGGGCCATGAGGCCTCCACTGGTGTGGCCCATTCCTCTCCTCACTGGAGTCATGATGGCAATATAATTGAGTACAGTGGGGTGAAGGGTTAAAGGACAACAGTCTTCACTCTGCAGCCCACTTTTCCTGCCATTATTCCTTGACCCATTTAGTGATGGTGTGGAGCCAATATCATTACCTACCCTGCAGCTCCTGTCAGTGAGTAGTAGCTCAGAAAGGAAAAGCCAATTCTATATTTGTGTAGTTATGTGTCTCGTTTCTACACCTTACAAGAGCTCTCTACTCTTAGGGACTGCCTTTCAGACACATACTCTGCAGGTCCAGTGACTCCATGCCAGACTAGAACTTGGACTTTAGAGTTTCATCTCTTGCTGTCACCATCCCTGAAGGTTGCTCTGTGTGACAGAAAGTTCAAATTATGGGAATGTTCTCCAGTGCAATGGCTTCTGTGTTCAGCTCTGTGAGGAAGTTCCTGGTAGGTTTGCATTAGGAACAGTCCTGCCCCATTCATAGGCCTGGATCAGTAAGGAAGATGTGTGTTTCAGGAGGAACAGGGGGCTAGGCAGAAAAACAAATAGCTTTGGTTCTTTATCAAGGAATAGTTATCAACTGCACAAGGTGCTGAAGTCAGAAACACTTACAAACTTTGGGATGTATGTATGTTCCTCAAAAATTCAGACACTTCCACTGCAACCAGAACATTCTTGGGCCCCATAAAACCAGCTGATTGTCTCCTGCCGTTTTCACATTGTGTTTGTAATAAGCTTATCCCCTACATGATTGCATAAAGCTGATAAAACAAAAATACAGAATAAATTAATTTTCCTGTCAGACAACTGGGGTGTGAAAAATGTCTTTGGCTGTTTGTGCCAGCAGAGGATGTGAAGCAAGTGTGTGAAAAGTGTCCAGAAAGGAGAATGACTTCTGCTAACACAAATTACACTGAGTCCTTAAATGTACACATATACAAATATCTGTGGATGGAAGCTGTTGCTCTGTTACCTTTAATTAGTAGAAAAGTATTTGCTTGCTGCCTGGATAAAGTTTAAACATTCAGTATGAAAGTCTGGGCAGTTGATATTGTATATCTACTGTAGATTTAAAAAGCAGCATTTTAAAAAGGAGAAAAGCAAAGCCATGAGAAGAAAAAAGAGAGAGCCCAGTGTTTAAAATATAAGCCTATTTTCCTGGTAGCAGCTAAAGAGGAACAGGCAGCAAAAAGTAATTTGTAGCTATGGAAAGCATTTGTGTAAGTTTTGTGTCATTAGCTGTTAAACTGAGCCAAATGTTCTTTGTACAAAGGTGTTAAAAAAAAAGAATGGAAAAAGAAGAGATAAAGTCAAAATCTCAATTTCACAAACCTTTTAAACATAACAAGATTCTGTCTTTTTAATGAGTGGTTTACCATTTATTTTCTGACAAAAGAAATTTGAAAATAACATCAATTGCTTAAAGGTCTCTCTACATCTTAGCATATTTCTCATATAATTAAACTCCAAATCAAAAAGTGTAAAGTTACTGCTGAGAACCAGGTAATTTGTCCCTCTCCACTCTGGATTTTGTCACCTACCTACTTTTCAATGGTCTCTTTTGAAATAGAAGGGTAAAAAAGCCCTGTGAGAAGAGAAAATTGAAATGCTGACCTAGACCTGATATGTAAGCTATGGGTGATCTTCCCTGACTATTTCGCTGGAGGAAAGGGGAGCCACTCATTGCAGAAACAAGAGGCACAAAGAATGAGGAGGCATCAGATAGGCTGTGAACACTGTCAGGACAGTTCTTGTTTTAATCACAAACACGAGGTCATCTACCTCAAAAAGGCATAGTTGTCAGTGTGTCCTCCGAGCAGAAATACAGGCTCAGGACAGGTGTCATATGTCCCCTCTCGTCCATCAGTGAATGTTTAAATGTCATTGCTGTGGGGAGTGACAGCATGGAAGTCCCTCCCTGGGCTGAAGCCTCTGGTTTTCAAACCACAGGATGGTTTCTCCAAGCTGTTCTGGGGCTCTGGGGGTTGATGCTTGAAAGGAGCACATACACAAGCCCCCTTGGTTGTCTCTGAAGAAAGTGCTGTGGTTCATCTTCAGTGGATGGTGAACTAAAAGCACACCCACTTTCAGAGATTTCGTTGCTTCATGACTAACAGCTTGCTCTGATTTTTAGACTGAACTTTCAGCCCTTGCAGAAACAGAAATAAGAAGCCAAATGGTCTTGTATTCTACTTCCCTCAAAAGTATCTAGGCTCCCATTTTGGTTATTTGGTATGCTGCACCTTTATGCCATTGATATTAATGATGTTGAGGTGAGAAGATGCTGCCTTCCTGGAGGTGAAAGTCAAATGGATGTAGTTAACAGGAGTAGAAAGGGAGATCTTGATTTTCTTGCAAATGTTTCACTCTGGGAAGTTTTGCAAATCAAGAGTCCAAACTGGTCCCAGTATGCCCAGGTAATAGCCCAACCTTCCTGAGTGGCTTCCAGACTGGTGTGCTTACAGGTTGCAGTTCCAGTGGTAATGCAAAGGTGTGGGTAACAATGAAATATTCCTCAAGGTCAGACATGGGTAGATGGAATACTGCTTCCTTGTTAGACAAATGGATCTGTGGCAGTTTACATCAGCTGTTGATCTGACCTCTTTTCTTTCGCAATCTGGAGAAATCCATGATGCTGAAACCCTGAGTCTGTCGTTAAATAATATATATTTTATGCAAAATGAGTTGAAAAGCTATTTTTTTTCCTTTCCTGATTGGGCTATTCAGAGATATCTCCGGGATGGAGTGCATCTGTCTTACATCTGCACTGGTGACCATGGGACGCAGAAAGCATTAATAAAGTATTTTATTTTTAAATCCCAACGCTCCAAGTCTGTTGTTTCAAGGTAACCTTCAGCCTTGGTTCCTTACATACCACAACTTTTGTGTCCTCCACCCTGGATTTGGATGCAGAGTTTGAGATTATCACATGAGCTGACTTTATTTTGTGCTGGATCTCAGTGAGAAATGGTGTAGCTGTATTAAATGAACTGAGCATGTTGCCCTTCACAAGTAGCAAGGGTTGCTGACATACATGAGAGAGGTTATAAGAAATGGAACTTTTCCAATAAAGGAAAAAGAATACAATTCTCCTACAATAAATATCTTCCACTAAATAAATCTGCTTGTACTTTTCACCTTTAGTAACTAATGGTTTCTTACACTGGTTATTTCAGCTGGCTTGTAAATCTAAGGCTGCTCCAATGCATGCTGACAGCTGTAATTTCTTTTCTTAGAGAGGCTGTTTTATGTGTCACAAGTGTTCAGAACATATTTGATAGAAGTTTATAATACTATTGTGAAAGCAAATGCTCCTCACCAGAAGACAGAACCCTTCTCTCTGACTGGGAAGGTGCTAACCCTGTCACAATATATATTTATATTTTCCAGTTAATGCACGGAATGAGATGGCTTCCTGAATGAGGTTCTTTCCAAAGTGATTTCCAAAGTGAAAGAACCTTTTCTACTTTGGGAAAAAACTCTGTTTACTCCCTTTTTTCATAGAAAGTAGTTCACCCTTCAGAATATTGCTATCTCACTCATTGAAGTTAAGCTATTAGTGGCTCCAGCAGGTACAAGGGAGCTTGTACTAATGTTACTTGCAAATGGCCAGGCTAGGCTAAGGTTAAAAGCAAGGTTTGGCTTGCCTTGGCAGTGAGAAGGGCATGTGTTGCATCTGATCTTTGCACTGCTGTATCTTCAACATCTCATACTTATTCTGGCATCAAATTTTCACTCACCTTTTTCCTCTAAAATGGCTTGATCAAGTGCAATTCTCTACAGGAGGTTGTCTTATCTTTCTAAATTGTGTTGGATCTAGGTCTGCATTGTGAGAGAGTCTTTCAAAGGTTCCCCATGTATCTGGGCATTCAGGTCCTTTTAGGGATACAGTTACCCAGTCTCCTGGATGGTTTTGTGTCTTCCATTTCCATATGCCCATGGCAGTTAGAAATTAACTCACACATACACAGGCTCCTATTCATATGAATGTGCAAACAGAGCATCCCAAAGCCCATCCATATATGTTATCTGCCGGAAGAGAAAGTCAAATGTTTGAAAAGATATTAAGAGCAGAGGAGACTCTAGTTAGTGTATTTGAGAAGGGAATTGCCTAGATATTTTATATGCACTAGTAAATATTCTGTAGTTGCAGTCAAACTTAGTATGGCAACACTTACTCTGGTGTTGTAACAAAATATGTCTTACCTGGGAGTGTCTTGGGCTTCAGGATTCAGACATTTCTCTTGGGAATGGCACTGGATGCGCACATGTAGATATTTCTGGGCACACACACACACATACTGTCTCACAGAAAGGTGTATTTGCCTCTTAGTCCAGTGGAGTAGCTTCATGTTGCCCAACAAAGCACTGTTTCTAAATCCCAGCTTTGATGCTGCATCTAAAAACTTTCCTTTTTCAGAAGTCCTTCCGCGCCAGGTTCCTCAGCATAGCAGAACTACTGCATGAGGAAGGCTTCACGGTAGGTTGTTTCAGTTATTTAAAGCTAGAGAGTTTTCAGAATCTGAAACATCCTCAGCCTGCTGCAGGAACAAGTTGGAATTTCTTTGGAGATAGAGGAAGAAGAATGTTTTCAATATATAACAGGGATTTTTAGCTGAGTGATCCATGAAGTCAGCAGGCACCACCCAACTAAAAGTTTTCATGATTGTTTAATTAAACAGTGTGACTGTTTTGAGGGCAGGAACAGCCCTGGCTCTGCTATTAGCCTGCAGCCAGGATGGACCTTACAAACCCCTCTATGTTCTCCAAGAAACAAAAATGCCAACAGGATGCCATTTATGGCAGGACACAAGGAAGGCAAAACCTTTTGTATGGAGAAGATTTTTGTAGTGCTATGTTTTCAGTGATATTTACAAGCTGCAGAGATACAAACTGTGGTGTTTACATCTCTCTTGTAACTTTTCTGCATCATTTGGCATCCATGTCTCTGTGGAAAGGCAACTACCAACATAGCCACAGAAGATTGGTGAGGGCATTTACAGTTCTGCCTTTCAAAGCCTGGTGCTAGGCATAAAAAAAAAAAAATATTGGCAAAAAAAATTGATAAGTGATTGAACTTAAGCCCTATTGAAAGTCAGAGGGCTTTAGTTTTTCCTAGGTCACTTCACTGCTTCTGGATGTATTACTACTATGCATTGACTGTCATCCTTCAGGAAATCCCAGATAACAGAAAGCTGGAAAAATTCTGTACTGTATAGAGAGACACCTTTGTTATGAAAAATGCCCTTCAAACTGGGCTCTGACAACTAAGACTGTTTGTTGAGTCAGACCGCATGAGTTAAATGAAAAGATTTTGTATTAAGAAGTGCACAGTAAATAAGCATTTTTTTCCCTTGACAGCTTTATGCCACAGAAGCAACTTCAGACTGGCTCAATGCTAATGGTATCCCAGCAAATCCTGTGGCATGGCCATCACAGGAAAACCAGAGTCCGAGCCTCCCGCCGGTCAGAATGTAAGAGTAACACTCACCTCATCAAATCTGTGTTAACATTCAGCACAACAAATGCAAGGAGCAGATTGCTGGTCCTGTTGAGATCAGTGGGACTTCAGATTCAGTCCAAAAGTTTTGGTTTATCTGATTCTGTCTGTAATTGCCACAGAGGGAGGTTTAAGCTTAATTAATGAACACCTCATTAAATAGTCCTATTTAATATGGCTTGGATGTGTTGCTCTGTGTTACATTTTCATTTCAAGGATACATGGAATCTGAATATTTAGCCTTTAATGAGTCAGTCATGCCTTTAATGGAGTTGTGCTAGACTGTATGAAGGCTGAATATTGCTTTGCATTGCAGATTAGAACAGAAACAAAGCCCAGATTCCTGAGTTGCAACCTAGTGCTTAACCTTTCAGCCCTTGTTTGTTGAAGACTAAACTCAAATGCAATTTTTCAGGGTTATTTATCTCCATGCCTGTGCTATTCATCAGAGGTCTTTATTAGGCAGGACACACTGTGATATTGTCTTGTGCATTGTCTCTTCAGGCTGGTAAGAGATAAGAAAATAGATTTGGTGATTAACCTGCCCAACAGCAACACCAAGTTTGTCCATGATAATTACATGATTCGGAGGATGGCTATTGACAGTGGGATTGCTCTTCTCACTAACTTCCAGGTACTTTCCATGTTGTCTTTTCTCCTCTTAGACATAGCAGCCTTCAGAGCTTGCAAGCACTTGTGACCATAGATTCCAAAATGTCTGAACCCTCATTATCTCTGACGAATAATGTAAATCATGAAAATCATGGCAACACATTGGTTTGAATGTATTTTCTTTTTTCTAATATATACAAAAATTACAAAAATAACATTGTTCCAAGTACCAAAAAAAAAAAAAAAAGAAAAAAAAAAGAAAATCTTGAATCCTGTACTGCAGATGAAGTTGTGGCTGCGTAATTTTCAGAGCAAACCTCTCTCACAGGATTGCCTGTAACATGTTGAAATTATGCATGGGAACAGCTTTTTAGTGGGACGTTTTCCCAGTATGATCCTTAAACCTTACAGCCTTTACAGCTGGGCTTTCTTGAATGATCTTTTGGGCAATCCAGTTCCAAAGGTCCATCCACGTGAAATTGCTGCCTGTTCTGTTGTAGTCCCTAACTGCCAGTCATTACATGTTTGTAGCTCCTGACAAACCCCTTTCACAATACTGACAGGGAAAGAGATATTTGGTAATGCAAAGTGCTGCCAGCAGTACCTTTTCTTCCCTTGCAAGTTAAGCACAGCAGTCAAACTCTAATTGATGTCTGTGGGCACTGACATGAAACCCAGAGACCTGAACTGGTGTCCAACTGTGCATAATCTTCTGCTGTGGTTGGAGAGAGTGGAGAGCAGAGATAATGCCAAATGGTAAGTTCATAGACAGGACAATGTTAGACATCATTAGAAGGAATGGGAAATTGAAGACCCATCCTTTGCCTACTAGCAAAACATACTCTGACAACCAGAACAGGGTTCCCTATCCAAAATCTATTACCATTCATGCTTGATGCATTTCACTGAACCATTTTGATGACAGAGTTATAATCTGTGAGTTTGAGAGAGGAAAACAGCTCTGGTTCTCTTTAAGTTTGTGCTGCAGGGAGAAACAACAGCTCTCATGGGACAGAGCTGTCTTGCCAAGGAAGCCCAGCACATCTATGTCTCTCCAGCTGGACAGGCAGGTTCCAGAGGGTGGTAGCCAGCACCTGTGCAGAGTCACATGGCAATTGGTATTGATTTAGATGGACTCAAGGAGTGACAGAGTAGAAGTGTGGAGCCTGCTCAATCACTTAGCCTTCTGCAGAAAGCTTTACAATGCTCAGTCCTCCTCTGCTTTGTATTGACAGGTGACAAAGCTCTTTGCTGAAGTTGTCAAATACTCTGGGAAATTGGACTCCAGGAGTCTCTTCCACTACAGACAGTTTGATAATGGAAACATTGCATAGAAGAATTCTCTCCAACCTGCAATCTTACTGCTTCTGGCACCACAAAAGAGGAGGAATCTCAGATCATCCAACTAGCCATCTTTCCATGCATTTTGAAGCATCTGCACCAATTGGTTTTCCAGCTCACACAAATTAGTTCATAGCCAGGACTTTCACTGGCTCACTGGAAAGCCATCCTCTCCCTAGTCTCTCTGCTGTCTTCTCTGTATTTTGACATAGAATCAAATATTAGTTACTTACTAGATGGGTAGATCCAGACACCACCATAACAGAGAAGATGAAAAGAAACACAAGTGATCCTATATAGGAGTTGCTCCTTCTTTTCATAAGGAAGCCCGCTCCTTCTTAGAAATGCCTTCCTTGGATCCATACTCCCAGCTATTTACATGCTGGACTGCTAGAGTCTGGCCCCAAACTCCCATAGAAAGACATGTAGCTTTCTCTTTCCATTGCTGGTTACTGAGGATTTTATGACTGTAAAAATAAAACATTCTCCTTCTTGATCCATGTGATGATACTATGGATGCCTATCACAGTGATGAGTTTAAAGATGAATAAACCTCTTTAAAGACCTCTTTAAAAAGAAATAAACACAGATTCCCCATAATTCCCTGCAACAGCTGACAGGCATGATTGCAGCTACTTTTTGTTTGGTTGTTAACCCTGAGGAAATCATCTTTTTCAGCTTGCAGATTTTATGGGAGAAGAAGGCTGCATGTGTGGGCCCTGGAATGGCTTCAAAGTTTTGCTTAGTCCTTCAGGCCATTACCAATATTATTTTCTAAATTCTGTTTCATCGTTGTGAATTCAGGCTGTCCCTTTATCATAAAGGCTCTCTCTCACCTTTGTGTCTGGCTTCAAAAGTAGAGAACTCCTCAAAGTGTGTTGCTGTCCAAAATTTTATGCCATGATTGTGGGCATTAAAATTGAATCCTTTTAAAATGAAGTGTTGCAGTGCTTTTCCCCTCCTAGTCAAGTGACCCTTGTGCTTTCATTCCCACCTTCTCTGCTGCTTTTTCAGATCTGGCAGCACCTGCAAATGCAGTCCATGGAGCAGACACCCATTTGGCACAAGGGTCCCAAGAAGCTTAGACTGTGGAGACAGAAACGGGGTGAAGAGATAGTCTGGGTTTTTTTAAAGTAATGCTGAAACATTTCAGGAATGATATAAAATTTGACAAGAGCTGTTATTGGTACATGCAAAGGATTGGGCAGAGGCTGTGATGCCTTTAGGTATCATGGCACTCTGAACAATTACTGCTAACTGCCAAGACCAAATTTTGAGACAGATTCAGACTTCATTTCTGATCTGGTTGACATCCCAAGTGGTCTTGTCATGATATTTCTTCAGTACTAACTTTTGTGATGAACACACATTCCTGCTGTACAATGGGAGAACTTTGCACTTTTAAAGTAGAGATACTAAAAAATGCCATGTTACAATCTGCTTGAATATTGCAGAAAGAACTTCAGATTCGAATATTTTCCCCAACAAAATTAAAACTCAAACCA